>CM030861.1:6831383-6868883 GCA_018105865.1 Metaphire vulgaris
ACGAAAGCGAATGTGCTGTAACTAATTGACAACGTCTTTTGGCTTGCAGACATTTTAGACTCGAAAATGTCTAGGTGCCCCCCTCCATTCCGGAACTCTGGCTACGCCACGGGCGATCTTTTAAATGAATCTTTGGCCTTTAATCGGAATTTTATCTGCTGGGAAAAGGAATAGGCGATCTTTTAAATGAATCTTTGGCCTTTAATCGGAATTTTATCTGCTGGGAAAAGGAATAGTCTTACACCATCTGCAGTAAATGATTTCTATGTCGTAATTACTGAGTTTCTGAAGTACAACATGTAAACTTACCTTCAGTGCATGAAAAATTACTGTCAAATAATATTCAGCCACTCGTGGACTGCTCGTTCTGCATTACATTACATCCGAATTTGCGGGGAATATGAGAGGCGATTACTCTCCCCCACCCCCACCCCCACCCCATTGGCAGAGGACGACTTTAGTTTCAATGAAAATTCAAGTTTAGGATTTTGGACTTTACGAACCCCACTAGAGGGAGAACATTTTAGGTTGAGAGTTGTCCGACCACACTGCTTTCTGTCAAATGGACCACTACACTCCGTGCACTGTTTCTGAATTACTACAGCTTAAATCGTTCCTTTTTCTGAAATAATTTCCTCCACATAGCTGTAACAACCTAGCCTCAGTGCCCTTCGGATATATTGGCCACTGCATGGCTGATCATTCGCCTTCCCCATGCCTACTTTAAGAAAGGCTAAGCACCTAAGAATAAGCAGCTACTGTTGTGCTGCTCTCCAAAGCGCTATATAAATCCACGCGGTTTTACTTACTTACCTACTTACAGATCAGCAACACGAACCGCACACTTTTACGCGTCCTCTCACTTCTGCACTTACAATCAACGCGCCGTTTCAATGGACTCCGTTGAGCTGTTGTAGCAGTGGCGGCTCTAGGATTTGGCATGTGGGGGGCGTTGGGGTGGCAACTTCTAATCATGGGGGGGGGGCAACCATTTGTTGTTTAATGTATGTAACATTAAGTATAGGGTCCCAACTGGGGGGCCACTGGTGGGGCCAGGCACTCAATAAGGGGGCACGGGCCCCCTGCCCCTCCCGGTGGAGCCGCCACTGTGTTGTAGGGCCTATATCTACGCAGGCAAAGCAATTTAGCTTAACGTATCGGCGGACACTGAGAACCTTTCAAACGAGTGACTGGATTGCAGTTGTCATGACGACGCATGATCAAAGACGTGACAGGTGTTGCCAATGGCCGATGCGTTCATCGCGTTCAAGTCGTTATTGTATTTTTGTGGCGCATAATATTTTCTGCGTGAACCGACTAGATTAGTAGAATTGATATGCGATATATACAGGCTGTACTGTATATTATATATACTGTACGCGATAGATATGCGATATATAAGCTTAGATATGCGATATATTGATATGCGATATATAGATGTGCGATATATAGATGTATAGGCATATAGAATTGCGATATATGTATATGATTAGGCCTATATGTGGTTATGTATTATTCGTGCAACAGTGCACTTCAAGCACACAACGCACGTTTCACTAATTCCAATAATTTGGATATAATTACATTAATCACTGTACTATCTTACTGTATGCACAGGGACAGACGTTCTACAGGCTGGCGCGTGCCAACATTTCATTTGAGCGCTATAGAAATTGAGCAAACGACTATGCATTGGCCTCCTGTACTAGTTCCCGTCTGCAATACAATCTATAGGCTCTATAATTCGACGGGTGTTATTCCTTCTAGTAGACTAGAATTTAGAAAATGATGAGGCGGAATTAACTGTTATTTCAGATACATGCATTTTCAATTTCTGAATATTATTGTATTTTCAATTTCTGTACAGGGGCGTAGCGACGGGGGGTATATTGGTATATATACCCCCAAAATTAGTCTACCGTAAAGTTTTTGATGTTATTTACATGTGGTTATATGTGGTTTATATGGTTTATGCGGTTTATAGTTAAGATTTATACCCACCCAAAATATTTATACCCTCCCAAATCAAATTCCTGGCTACGCCCCTGTTTCTGTATTGAAAAGAGTAGTCAAATATTATTGTGCTCCCGATGGCGTATAGGAGGCAATTTTAGATCTCGTATTTAATTTCTACCTGAAGCCTTCCACATTCTTCGTTTCAGTTAGAATCTTTGTAAATTTTTAAGTTCTAAGGAAACAGCAAAGATCCGCGTCCTTAATCCTTATACTGTATAAGGTCAAATTCACCTTCGGTATCCTATGGGCCTTTTGCAGGTTAATTATTTCAAAGTTTATCGTTTCCTGGCGCATGCTGCTTAAAAATTCAAACTATCATAGACTAGGCATATACGGACAGGGGCGTGCCTATAGGGCATTCGACGCCCATGGCAGGAGTTCAGAAGATTGAATTAGCAGTTTAACAAATCCATAATAAGCAACTCATGACATTTTATTGACGCAAGATTAAAACTACAGATGCACTTTTCTCTTGCTTTAACTGATGCGAACTGGTCTATGATGTGCTCCTCAAAGTCAGTTTTCTCAGTTTCTTCTCTATCTACGCTGAGTAGAGAGCAAGATCACATCATCACAGTTTCTTGCGCCCCTTCAAGTGACGCCCAGTACACCTGTCCTCAGGCCTGAGGAGAGGAGTGCAGTCCGGTGATGATGATGTATTAACAATAGTCGGAACCCTGAAAAAGACTCTGATAAAGAAAAAAGGGCATCTTCGTCATGTCTGCTCGATGATGTTAAGTAATTAATAAATAATTAATGCCATAAAAGACTGGCAAGCAAAAAATGGTCATCAACACTCACTTTTTCAGACGACGTCCCGGAATTCTGCTTTGAAAAAGAGAACGACAAGCAAAAAAGGGGGCATCAACTTTTTCACACACTTGTCAGGTCAGGGACCCGTGACTATTTTTCTCACCGGCGCCCGAAAATTCTCTCGTCGGCCCTGCCTGTCCTACCTGCCACACTCCGTAAAGCTCCTAAAAGCACACTTACGTATTTTAAAAAATCTTATAAGTGACTCCTATGTGAAGCGCTCTTGACTTTAATCCCAGCTATATTACTGCGCTATATAAATTGTCGTAAATAATAATAATAATAATAATAATAATAATAATAATAATAATAATAATAATAATAATAATAATAATAATAATCTAGGTAGGTCACTGTATACGAACCATAAGCTTAAAATTGACGTGCTTTACTCAAACTTAAACATTGAACTCTCCGTCATGAGGTCAAATAAACATAATGTTTGTTTAATAATGTTTGTGTCCAAATAGGAATAATCTTTTAAAGAATTGGAGAATCTCACCTGTTCCGGCGGAATGGAGTCGCAATGCAGGCAGAAGACGAAGAAGAAGAAGCCGAACGTGGAGCAGCTGAAGGCGAACCTCTCCCCGGAACAGATCCGCATCTACCGGAAGCACTTTGAGATGTTCGACCTGAACGGGGACGGAGTGATCAGTTCGAAGGAACTGCGGAAGGTTTCGAGACAGATGGGATATCGTCTAGAAGACGATCAGATCGAGGTAAAGATCAGAGCCGTTTTAAGAAGTTTATAGGGGCCCTAGGCATTTTTTGAAAAGTAATAATAATGTGATGTAATGTAGCATTTGTATAGCGCGTCTTATATTTCTACTCAGAGGCGCTTCTGGCGTTGGAGTCGCCTGATAAAGTAGTGGGACTTTATCATGCGACTCCAATAATAATAATAATAATAATAATAATAATAATAATAATAATAATAATAATAATAATAATAATAATAATAATGTGATTTTAAGTGGTTTAGGAGGCAACGTAAGCCTTTTTTGGTTATTCTACTATTCTACTATTGGAGGAGAAAATTAATGAAAATCAAACATTTTGCTTATTCTACTTTTGGATGAGAAAATTAATAAAAATCAAACAAAATAAATCGGTGATCACTGATGACCCTTTTATAAATTATTCTTTTCATCGCTCGCGGGGCCTTCATATATTGCGGGGCCCTAGACACGTGCCTACCACGTCTATGCCTTAAAATGGCCCTGGTAAAGATGAAACGGTATTTGATGTTCCCACTTTAGCTTTCAACAGCCACGGTACCATCATGTTGCGCCTGAGAACGCGGACAGCTTTGGCAAAAATATTCGATTTTCTAAAGACACGAGGGAAAGCCGTGCCAACCATTTCGATACGAGAAAATAACAGGAAAATAACATTCTCCTGATTTTCGTGAAACTTTGACAGTGTTTCAATTCTGCTCAATTTAAGCATTGTCAGATTGTCACGTTGAAAAATATCAAACTGAAAACTTTGACAAAAACTTACTCCCGACTTTGATCATGATTTTTAGACAGCATGACAAGATAATTAGGCTGTAGGTTTAATGCGGCGATTTTTTTAGGGAAATGCGGGACTCAGAGGTAATAGATATGCGGGAGGGAAAGAATGCCGAAATTTCCCATTTATGCGCCTATTTCAATTCACGTATACTTCTAAATTCATCTCGGATTTCACAGATATAATCGCATAGTGCCAAAGACCGCACCCACAACCAATTAATTAATTAATTAATTAATTAGTCAATGAATCAATCAATGGACTTCTATGGGTGGTCCACTATCTTAATGCCCAGGGCATCAGTCGAATGCGCACTAAGTCCAGTCCGAATAAAAGCCTGGACAAGCCGGAAAGATTGTCCGATTGTCGGGGAATCCAATTATAGGAGAACTTCGTTACAACGTACCAAGCGGTTGTGTAACATTTAGTACGTTATATCCCAGGTTGGTACGCTATATCCAGCACCCATGGGCGCCCGCATATTAGGGCAAGAGGGGGCACTTGCCCCTCCCTGGAAAATGCAAATACCGATATTTCACATTGAAATTTGAAAACTTTACTAAAATATTAACCGTGACCATTGTTTATTTTGTCTTGTCTGCATTTGCGAATAAAGATTTATATTGTATTAAAATGTGTTTTGTCCCCTCCTAGAAAGATTTGTTTGGCGTAACCGTGACGTTTAGGCTATGTTTTGCCTCTCCTGGAAAAATTTCTGTGGGCGCCCATGCCAGCACCATCCAATACGGTATAGCGCATCACACGGGTACGTTATAACCCGGAGAACGTTATTACCGTGACCGTTATTATCGATGTTCTACTGTATCCGTCATTGATCCTCCAATTTTCCATTCTAGGCTACATGTAGAAGAGCAGTGGCGGCTCTAGGATTTGTCAAGTGGGGGGCGTTGGGGTGACAACTTCTAATCATGGGAGGCCAACCATTTGTTGTTTAATGTATGTAGCATTAAGTATATGGTCCCAACTGGAGGGGCCATATTTTTAGGCCAGGCACCCAAAAGGGGCACTAAAAGCCCCCTACTTATTTTTAGTTTAAAAGCCCCGGTGGAGCCGCCACTGTAGAAGAGTGCATGCACTACGTTACTACAGACAGTGATGGGCAACTAGTTAACTAATTAGTTGCTAACTAAAAGTTTAACAAAATTTTTAGTTATCTCCATGGTTTAATTAAATATAAATAGTTTAGTTAAAATGATAGTTTGACTGAAAAATTTTAGTTAGTAACTAAATAGTTTAACTAAAACTTTTTAGTTGGTGTCCCGAATTCTCAGTAACAGTCCTTCTTCAATCTATTCTTTTCTTTTGTGGGTCATTTTTCCAAACAAACTTGACAAACTTGCATTCCTGCAGTCTAGACTCAAGACTTAAGTATTAAAAAGACAACAATTAATGATTTGAATGATTCATTGACTGATATGTTCATGTTGCGAGCATCGTCTATGTATTCATGAACACACCTGATACCTAGAAAATAGTTGTAAAATTAGTTGCAAAAAGTTTAAATATATTTTTAGCTTAGTTAACTATTTTAGAAAGTTAGTTTGCAACTAAAAGTTCAACTACTTATTTTTAGTTTAAATTTAGTTATAGTTTAACTAATGTTTTTAGTTAGTTGCCCATCACTGACTACAGTAGACTATGTACTGTATCAAGCGGATTTGGTGTATTGGTATTGTATGCGTATATTAATTACACAGGCCATCATTAAAGACAACGACCTGGACAGAAGTGGCTTTCTCAGCTTCGATGAGTTTCTCTTGGCCATGTCGGCCAATCTATCAAACGTATCGGATGAAGAGCACAGGTTTTGTTAATGATACGACCTTTCAGTAGGCCTACTTACAGCCCCATCAGGGGCGTACCTAGGGCATTTCAACCGTATTTGGCGCCCATGGCATGGGGGTCAGAAAATTAGATTAACAGTTTATCAGATCTTTAACAGATCAGGACGTTTTAATGATTTACCGACACAATATTAACACTATACCGATGCACTTTTCTTGTCTTTACTGATGCGAACTGGTCTATGATGTGCTCAAAGTCAGTTATCTCAGTTTCTTCTCTTTCTATGCTGATTAGAGCAAGATCGCAAACTTTTTGACGCCCTTTTCAAGTGGGTCCCAATGCATCTGCCCTACCTGCCATACCCTTGGTACGCCACGGATATCTATGCTAAGTAACGATACTACATCTATAGGCCTACATGGGCGCCCGCACATTAGGGCACGAGGGGGCACTTCCTCCTCCCCTGGAAAATGCATATACCGATATTTCACATTAAAATGTGAAAACCTTGCTAAAATATTAACCGTGACCATTGTGTTAAAATGTGTTTTGCCCCAGATTAAAGTGTCCGTGTAAGACTTGTTAACATAATCGCCTGAATGCGTGTTTTTGTGTGTGTGTGTGTGTGTGTGTGTGTATGCGTGCGTGCAGACGTGCGGACGTCCGAAGGCGTTTCTGTGAGTATGACCGTGACGGGAACGGAGCGGTGACCGTCGAGGAAGCGCATCGAGTCCTTCAGAGAGAGCTCGGCTTCGGAGTGAAGCAGTCGGTCGAACTGGTCCGTCGCTACGACATCAACGGCGACGGACAGCTCGACTGCGAAGAGTTCGTCTGTTTCTACGCAAAAGTCAAAACCAAGTCAGTATAATCTTGGACACGTATGACTTTTATCAGGTAGACTGTAGAATGTAGATAAAGTATTGTGGAAGTTATAGAGTGACTTAAAGAGGCTTTCATGAGATTCTATAGGCCTAACTATGGATCATAGGCAGCAGGGGCTATCATCTCCAGGAAATTGATTTGGGAGGGTATAATGTGATTGGGGGTATAAATCTTTAAAAATTTTAAAAATTTTAAAAACCCACATAACATTTTTAAGGTAGCCAGATTTGGGGGTATATATACCTTTCAGAGGTACTCCATCCCCGTCGCCTACGCCCTACGCCCCTGTCTATAGGCTACTGCAAAGCATTGCTACATATAGTTAATATAATAATAATAATAATAATAATAATAATAATAATAATAATAATAATAATAATAATAATAATAATAATAATAATAATAATAATAGGGTTTAAAGAGGTTCAGGAGGATTTGCCCTGTGTGAGAACCACTGATGTAGATAGAAATTGAAAGAAGACGAAGAAGGAGAGTACAAGAACAACCCTAACAAAGGACAAGAGGGCAAATAATGCATTTACACATCAAGGCTATAAATGCGAATGAATGGATTGGTGAAACATAGTAGTTCTCACCAAATTTGTCCATGATTTGGGTTAACCCATAGATTGGGTGGGTTCCAGATTATGAAAAAATTAATGGGTTAGCTTGGGTTGCATTTCGTGAGTCTATTAGATCGTCCTGTTAACCACATTAAATGTGGGTTTTCTGTTTACTGCTTTGACAATAGCCATAGATTCTTGTAGTATGTCATAACGACGAGCAAAAAAGGTCGTCTCAAATGCTTTAAACTTTACTATCTACAGTAATTGCTAGTACTACTCGGGGCGGGAAGATGGCAGATTGGTAACACGATAGACAGGTACGCTGACGGAACGGGTTCAAACCCCCCTAAGATCGACTCAACCTTCATTCGCTAGAGGGCGGTGGTAACTGTGTAACAGCCTGGCTGCGAAGATAAAACGCGGGTCTAGAGAAAGTTGCAGTGACAAATTACTCTACATTAATGGATTTAGCCATCTGCGTCGCTGCTTACCTAGAACACGGAGATCAGTGCCGGACCTTATATACTTATTCGAGTATGGGCGAACCTTTACCTCTTTTTACTAGTATTACTATCTAGTACGTTTTCTTCGATCTAATTATTCTAATACTGCGCCTCCCCCGCTACTCACCGGTTTTGGACTAATCTTATGACTGGTCCAGATCCCAATAGGGGGCCGCGTCCCCCGTTCCCTCTCGTGGCTGCGCCAATGTTTATACATGCAGTATATAGAATTAAATAGAGAGAGAAGGTTGCTGCTTGTCCTGCTTTGAAACGAGAGGCTATTAAATTTCTCTCGTTCATTTTGCTCTGTTGTTGAATTCCTTTACCATCCATTTGCTTCTTCTTCTTCTTCTTCTTCTTCTTCTTCTTCTTCTTCTTCTTCTTCTTCTTCTTCTTCTTCTTCTTCTTCTTCCTCCTCCTCCTCCTCCTATTCTTCGTCTTCGTCGTCTCCTCCTCCTCCTCCTCCTCCTTCTCCTCCCTCCTCCTCCTCCTCCTCCTCCTCCTCCTCCTCCTCCTCCTCCTCCTCCTCCTCCTCCTCCTCCTCCTCCAAAGCTCTCTAGCCACATTACGTCATGAATAATCCTCCTGCAATTTACCGTTAATGTCCTGCCTTCCGCTGAAACATAGATCAAATGCACATTATCTGTAGGAACAAAGTGCGTGTATATGATATTAATAGCTACAATGCATAAATAATTTTTACATTTCTTTGAGTTGCTGTGAAGTTCTCATTTATGATTTCCATTACTATGTGGAGAGAAAGAGATGATCTACAAAATTAACGGAGGTACTTGCAAACAGTGGCGGTTCCAGGATTTCTTGGTGAGGCGATGAAATAAATTCATAGGAAGTTGGTGGAGGGATGAAAATAGAAGGGAAAAAATCAATAAAAATCAATAAACCCAAAAAGGCTGACAAAAGGGAATGTTATCCCTAATTTTACTACGGTTTTACCGCAAAAATAGGCTGACAAACAAAAAAGGTCATCCGCAGTTTCTGCTGTAGTTTTACTAGACTTTCATCCAAAAATACTGTAGGTTACACAAGCAAAAAAAGTAAGTCCGAAAGTTCGGTGGGGGGATGCATCCCCACTCATCCCTCACGTGGAACCGACACTGCCTACAAGTAGGTTACTAATGCTATTTATCCAAAATCCAGTCAATATTTTGTTATGTCATTATAAATTGCCAAGAAGATCTTAGAGTTAGATTTGTCTTCGATATGTGCGTCAAAAACGAGCTATTTGTCTTTATATTTATCTGGTGCTAAAAGTGCCTTTTGCAATATTTTGACTGAAGCTGAAATTGGAGGGTAACCATTGGCGTTAACTTTGACTAAGAGGTGGAGGTCAGGTCACTATGCGTTTCCCCTTTCCTAGCGTGACCTCTCAAAAGTGGGGTGTGACTCGAGTCTAGCAGCATAATAGACGTTTACGCATATGGGTGTACCATGTGTCAAGTTTACTCCTGGTGAACAATTAGCGTCGAATTACAGTAGAACTTCGTTATAAGTTATAACTACTAAGCGGGTCTGTAGAATTTAGTACGTTACATCCAATGTCATCCAATACGGCAGAGCATCACACGGGCAGTGCTTTTTTCTAGGGAAAAGGTTTGGGAACTCATTTCCAGGGCCGTCGAGAGAAAATCGGAAATTCCTACGGGTCCCTAAAAAGTTTTGCATTTTTAGCGGTGATAATGATTTTTGTGTTCATCAAGTGTCAAAAAGTGGTGATGACTTTTTTGCTCATCAAGTGCTACTGATAAAATAACCGATTGTAAATAAAACACATTATTGTGTCAAAAACATTATTGCGAATCAATATTTAAAAGAACCTGGTTTTTAAAAGGTGTGGAACGCCGTTCCCGTGCGTTCCCACTGAAAAATCACTGCACACGGACCTTTACCAGTGGCGGCTCCACACGGGGGCCCGTACCCCTTATTGAATGCCTGCTCTCCCACTGCCCCCCCCCAATTGAGACCATATGCTTACTACTACATACCTATCAGCCAATGGTTGTCCCATGCTTAGAATTTGCCACCCCAACGCCCCCTACCTGTCAGATCCTGGAGTCGCCACTGGACCTTGCGATACATAAAGTTTATAACCGAGTCCGTTATAACTACATTCTACTGTAGTAGTAGTAGTAGTGAGTGACTGATTTTTGAAGGGTCGATCGAGTGAAAGAGATGTTCAACGAGTTCGACAAGGACAAGAGCGGATCGGTGTCGGTGGCCGAAGCAAAGCCCATCCTACGCAGAGTCGGTCTCTCGGACGCAGAGATCGAAGAGCTGATCGTCAGACACGACACGAATCACGACGGAGAACTCCAGTACGAAGAGTTCGTCTCCTTCCTCTGGCAAACCTAAGCGTGGGTCTATATACCAGGGCCTCACCTGCTCCTCCTAGTCCCCCTCTCTCCCCACAGCGACAACGAACCTTTCCGTTTTATAGTATATATCAGTGTTTATTCTAGGCCTTCTTAGGAGGGAATTCTCCCCAAGTTTGAAAATTCCCCCCAAATTTTCTTAGATGTTGGCTGGGGAATGGAAATTTCCCCCCAAACGTGTGGAAACTCAAACCTTGCCCCCCCCCCAAACATTTCAAAATCCCCCCAATGTCAAGGGGGCTAGAATTAACACTGATAGTATCATAGTATATGCTTGGCTGATTATATTATCGTGCCGTTTATTCGCAATACAGACAGAAATTTCTGCGACAGTTGCCATTTTTAGTCGTCTTGGCAGTTTTAGTTTCACTAGTTTATATCAAAATTTACATTTTAATGAATATTCAATCAAAAGAAGGCATGGTTCATCATTATTTGGATCTGGCATCTGCTGAGAGGAGAATCATTGCTTGGAACAGTAATTGAAGGATTTTACCAAGTAAAAGACATAAGGTAGATAGAGGAGGATGTGATTGGACTGGATGATGAAACAGTGGCGGTTCCAAGAATTCTTGACGGGCAGTGGCGGTTCCAGAAATTCTTGGTTGAGGATGAGAAAAATTTACTAGAAGTTGGTGGGGCATGCAAAGTTTTAAAAAAGAAATTAGAAAATAATGTAATTCTTCTTAGTGTTTTGCCCACTAAATGTTAATAAACCTTGCCGGAAAAGGCTGTCAAGCCAAAAAACGTTATCCGCTGTATTTTTTTGTAAATTTACCGAAAAATGGGTTGACAAGCAAAAAAGGTCATCGCGCATCCGCGGGGAGTGCATCCCCACTCATCCCTCACGTGGAACTGCCACTGAACTACTGTGATGTGAGTGCAACGTTTACCATGAGTACGATTAGTTCACTCAAACTGCAGCAGGCAATGCTGCCAAAGCATTGCTTTAATTGAAATGAACTCGGTTAGTCGGTTTACAAGCAAAAACGTTTCCGCTCTCACATTTAGCCCCTGATTAGTCTTAGTAAGTGAGTCCTGATTGTTGCCTTGCGGTTAAGCGGATTTATTCAGATGTATAACATAGGCTTATCGTTTAATAAAGGTGTTTCGTGGTCCAAACGCGCATATTCCGAAACCAAAGCGCTCGAAAACAAATTATTTTAAGAGCGTTCACTGGATTGCTCCTTCGATTATTTTATTAATTTTTAAGACTCATTTTGACTTATATCTCACAAGCAACATTTATTCAGTCTTCCTAAGTTTTGTTTAAAATGGCACCTTCATATGGCGTAGGCCTACGTGTGGATATGCTTTGTTCGTAATAATTCGCCATATGACGATGCGATGAAATCTAGTCCAATGCCGTGTCATTGATATAGGGCCTATATTGGAAACTACAGTATACAATTCCTATACGGGTTAATTTATTTAGAGCGTGAAACGAAAGTTTGAATGGGGCAGTCCATAAAGTACGTCACGTAATTTTTTCGAAAGTTTTTATCCCCTCCAGTGTCATAAATCTATGACCTTTGAAGCGTCGTCCATAAATTACGTCACGGCCACGCAGTGTTTCTATTTAATATATTCGAGTTTATCGTTAAATTTTAAGCAGCAAAGCAGATACTCAACTTCCGGCAATGCCGATGATGAATGTAATTGGGACCTAAAACTGTAGAGGCATAACGGGATTAACAAAATTATCTCTCAAAGGCTTTTGTCAGGTACATTAGAAAAGATTTATTTATACTGTAAAAGTGCGACGTCACGGTGGTCCTCGCCCTCCTCTGTGACAAACTGTCACTTTCTTAGACCCCTCTCCCTCGAGCGAGACGTACTTTAAGGACGGCTCCCCAGCAAAGTCAGTAGAATTCTATGCATTATTGCATCGAAATGGAATCGTAGTCAACTGCCGTGAGGTGAGTGCAGCGACTACAATAAGTACGATTAAAGCATTTCGACAGTGCACATACTGCAGCATACGATAGGCCTACTGTCCCACTGAATGATTTCATTAAAATGTCCAACCCTGCCAGTTTACCAACATAAACGTTTCTGCTCTCACATTTTGCCTCTGATGGGTCTCAGTCTACGGAACGTTTTCCTATCGAACGGTTAAGCGGATTTACTCAAATGTATAACGTAAGCTTATTACTTAATAAAGGTGTTTTGTGGCCCAAACGCATATTCCGAAAACAAAGCGCTCGAAAACAAATTATTTTAAAAGCCTTCACTGGATTGGTCCTTGGATTAATTATTTGTTAATTTCTAAGACTCGTTTCGACTTAAATATCGCAAGAAGCATTTGTTTAATAATTATATCCTAAGTTGTTTTAAATGGCGCCTAGATGGCGTACTGTGAATATGTTTTGTTCGTAATTCGCCAGATGACGCTGCGAATGAAATCTAGTCCAATGCCGGTGTAGCATATTATAATGAATCCCATATAATAATAACTCCCCTCTCATTATTATATATATATAATAAAGACTCCCCCTCATTATTATATATATAATAATAACTCTCTCTCCTCTCTATATTATAATAACTCCCCAGAAGAAGTAGGCCTAAAAATTGAAAAAATAACCCCAATTTATAAAAATGTCTCTAAACTGGTTATATGAAATTATAGACCCATTTCCAATCTCCCAGTTTTCCTAAAATTCCTGAAAGGACAATGCTTACCAGAATGTTAAACTACTTAGATGCATTTAATATGCTATCCACTGATCAATATGGTTTCAGCCCTATTTCTCCACTTAAATGCCAATAATGAATTTAATTGATACCAAAACAACAAATTTTTAATCCCACAAGCACACTATTGGAACAATCCTCGATATAAAAAAAGCTTTTGGTGCTCTAGGCCATGGTATCTCAGCTGGCTTCTGAAAAACTAAGGGAGTTATTATAATATAGAGAGAGTTATTATTATATATATAATAATGATGGGGGAGTCATTATTATGTATATAATAATGAGGGGGAGTTATTATTATATGGGAGTCAAGTCATTATAATATACTATACCGGTGTCACGACTCACGAGATGAAACGTCCGACGAAACAGAATGTCCAACCAGACATTCTGTTTCGCCGGACGTTTCATCTCGTGACACCGGCTTAATTGTATTAGATTAATTTTGATTTTGCATTCAGGGGCGGATCCAAAATTTCAGTTTGTGGTGAGGGGCAGTGGCGGCTCCAGGATTTGGCAAGTGGAGGGCCGCGAGGGTGGGAACTTCTAAACATGGAGGTCAACTATTTGTTGCTAGGTATGTGGGAGTAGGTATAGGGTCTCAACAGGGCGGGCCCAGTGGCGTAACTAGGGGGCGGGAGGGCACTTTGTTGACTGCCCCCGGGCCCCGGGCGGGGGGCCCCCGAAGAGGGGTCTAAGCTAGGGTTAGGTTAGGGTTAACCCTAACTTAAACTTAACCCTAAATAACCCTAGAAATGATGGAAATGATGTGGTGAGGACTTTTTTTTTACTCGTCAGGGTTAAAAAAGGAAAAAGTTGGAGATGATAACATTTTTTTACTCCTCAGGGTTAAAAAAGGAAAAAGTTGGAGACGATAACGTTTTTTTTGCTCGTCAGCTCGAAACTCTGGGGCACCCATGTCAAAGATGCCCCCGGGCCCTCAAAAGTCACGCTACGCCACTGGGCGGGCCACTGGGTAGGGGCAGGCATTCAATACGGGGGCATGGCAGTGGCGGTTACAGGATTTGGCAAGTTGGGGAGGGGAGTTGGGGTGACAACTTCTAAGCATGGGGCCAACTATTTGTTGCTAGTTATGTAGCAGTAGGTATATGGTCCCAACAGGATGGGCCACTAGGGATGACAGACATTCAATAGGGGGCACGCCCCCGGCCCCACATGTGGAGCCGCCACTGGGGTACGCCTCCTGTGGAGCCGCCACTGGGGGGGGCGCTACATCGTGTTCCATTCCCCATTTTGCCTTGACACGCCCCACCCATATGAACAAATGCATATTGGTGTATCTACCTGGGGACGAGGGGTCGACCCTTATTCAGGCTGGGATCATTCGTGAGATTCGCGCAAAACCGATGATCAAGTAGATAATAAAGATGCCATATTACATAAAATTAGATAACATTACAATTATATTAGCGCAAAAGAAATCAATGAGTAGGGCCTAATTAGAATAATATATTAGTATTAATATTACGTAAGATCGCTAAATTAGATAAGAGTATAGGGCTGCCAGATAGCCGGTTTGTCCGACTGTCTGTCCGGACTGTCCGATATTTTGCCTATTTGTCCGGTGAAAAATTTGAGGCAATACCGGCATGCATGTGTCCGGTGTTTTCTTGCAAGCTACCAAACTACAGCAACAAGTCACTCCCAGCCTAGGCTGCCTAGTACAATGCAACATTATGGCTATAATTCTCCTATAAATAATATTATATGTTTAGGAAACCCCAAATCCTAAATGTGTAATATTAGGCAGTCTAACGCAGTGTTTCCCAGACATTTTAGAAGAGCGCCCCACTTCAGCGGTTTTGCAACGTGCCGCGACCATAATCATAGCATGTAATATCAAAAATAATGCATTAGGTCATTTGGCGAACGTTAGTTGAAAAGAATCTTCTGAGTTTTAAATAAACGGCAAAACAAAAGCTTTGATTCAATTCGAATGAAAATATGGCAAATATATTAGGCAGAATTGTTCACAGTTTGGTAAATAAATAAAACAAGAGGAAAGAAATAGATATTACAATTTCTTGAAAATGATCGTTTTAAAATCTTACCAGGAACATTTGTTATACTATATTATAGGAACATACCTTTTACGCGTCTGAAACATCCTATAAGAATGGCAAAACGGCTAAGCCGCGCAGCTACGAGTGTCTTCTCCTTTTCAGTAGATTTATCTATAGTTATAGTTAGTGGAGTTTCAGAACAAAATGGTCGGAATACGCTTTCCTTGCACTTATTGCGCAATAAGATTAATCTTTCGAAGTTTTTGGAATGGATGTACTTGTACTTGTATTGACCGTATTGTCCGGTCACAGTTGCAGTTTCAAGAGCCTGCATTGGCTAAAATGCTATTGGCTCACTTGATCTATTGACTACATGGAAGAGAATTAGTGAGGTGCAATATTATTTTAAAATATATTTTATACAACTGAAAAGACAAGATAGTGTAGCGTTACTCAGGCACCCGTCTTAGCGACGTTCCTTTTCTCAAGCTAAGGGTGCTTTCCTACCCTTTGGCGCCCTTATTCAGTGGCGGCTCCACCGGGGAGGGGCAGGGAGCATGTGCCCCTATTGAGTGCCTGCCCCCCCCCCAATGCTCCCCTGTTGGGACCATATACTTAATGATACATACATTAAGCAACAAATGGTTGCCCCATGAATTGAAGTTGCCACCCCAACGGCTCCCCACTTGTCAAATCCTGGAGCCGCCACTGCCCTTATTCCGCTGACACCAGATCTGTAGCGAACCGGGCTTATAGTCGCATATCTTAGTCCCAGAATGCTCTCACCCAATCCACTACACGGGTGCCCTTAATTCAAGGTACGTAGGCCTAGTCGTCCTCTCAGCTTTTTGGCTAAGAACCTGGCTATAGTTACCAGAGATGTAGCAAATACAAATACTTCAAGTACAAGTACCTGGCCTTCAAGTACAAGTACAAGTACATGTATTTCAAAAACTTCGAGTACAATCTAACCTCGAATTGTTTGCAACGAAACTTAAATTTACTACTTATTATGTACAAAGCCACGGACAGTTTCTGTTATTTCTTCGTTGTAAACGGTACAGTTTACATATATTTAAAGAGATAGTAGCGATTTTATTGTTTTATTTACAAATGCTATGTTATTTGAGGGGCTGAGCGCCAGAAGTGGCCGTCTGCCGATACAAAAAAGTAACATTTTGAGAAAACGGATTTGAAGTTTGGAATACACTTGTAAAATCACAAGGTTACAATTTATTAGCTTCAACCAAATATAGAATACAAACTTTTCTTCTGGTCCACCTTGTTATGTTTGCATTTTTGTCACCTAAACGGGTGCCCTGTATTTTGGATATAGGGATATGCCAACTCTAGATAAGAAAATAAAGCGCTATATGACGAACAATAATTGAACATAAAGACGGATATTAGTCATTACCGTGAACTGTTCAACTGGCCATTGAGTGGAATGCTGCGAAATATGCTTTTTAATGTTTAAAATCTTTGGATTTCTAAGTTAACGGGTAAAAATTTACGCGTATTAATTACTTTCTGGCTTATTTAAGAACTTAATGTGTAGATTTTACGTTAATTTGAGTGTTTTAAGCGAATATTGCGTATATGTTAACTTGACAATTCGCTCAGCGTTGACTTTAAGTTACTTAACTTGTAGAAATTTTAGCAAATGTGTTTAATTTAAGTTTTAAGGATCTTTCGATGGCCAAGACGAGATGCCAGAATCAATTATCTGAATTAGTTTGTTATGCTTTTATATCGTTATGCTTCTCTCGTTCATTCTATGCCTACTCGAGTTTTAAAAAGGGTAAATAAATGCTAAAATTGTCCGTAACTGGAACTAATGACTGAGTCTGAAAATTTTTATATTGTTGATTTTTGAGCACGTGTGGTAGATATTGCACTACAAAAGATATTGTGCTACAAAAACTGTGTATGGGAGTGTGGTAGATATTGTGCTACAAAAAATCTGCGCGTGTGTGTGTGTGTGTGTGTGTGTGTGGGCGTGTAACCAAGCGCGCACTGATACTGTGGTACTTCAGTTAGTTTGCGGACTGACACATTGGGGGGGACGCCCGTCCCAACATCTACCCTGATCTCTATTTAAATGACATGGGTAAATTGCGTAACAGCGACTGCCAAGGGCAAATGCCTTACCATATGCTCTCTATTGCTGGAATTATTGCTAATTAATTAAGTACAGTAAAACAAATGCATTTAATTTCAATGTTAAAGATCTTTCAATAACAAACTTCGCTATTTACAGAACTACAGAACCACACACGATTAGTTAAATGCATTTTATCTTGGCAGTCTTGTAGTTATATAAATAAGATTACATGTTTTAGCAACCAGTTATCTGGAAACTAGTCTTCTGTACAATGTACATACACATAATATTTTGAGCATTTCTCTGCACTTATTTTGGCTGCACTTTTGGTCAGAAGAGACCTATCTCTCTCTTCTTTCAAGATGTCTTTTTTATTATTTAGATTGCCTTTTAACTAAATATTTATTTTTATTTGATTTGATTTTTGGCCATCCTATGGTTCACTATGACAGAATATTTTTTTATAATTTAAGGGATTAGGCAACTGTGAATCGTAAGTGTATGTCAGTATTATCTTGGATATGTAATGTAATGTAATGTGGCATTTGTATAGTGCCTCTTCCATTTCTACTCAGAGTTGCTCCTGGCATTGAAGTCGCAGGGTAAAGTAGTGAGACTTTAGCTTTCGCATTGAGCAGAGCGAGGGAATAAGAAGTGATTCCTGAATGGATGGGCGAATGGATGGGTTCAAGGCATTCCAGAGGGAGGGTCCAGTCACTGAAAAGCCCGACGCTGAGTAAGAGCAGTGCGACGCTGTGTAAGAGCAGTGTGTGATCTGGGGACATAAACATTCTTCTGATCAGTGGAGCGGAGCAGGCGAAGAGCAGTGGAAGAGGGTGATTTGAAAAGCATTACATTACATTGTCTTTGATTGACCATTTGGTTACAATTGTCAGATAAAGTTGTTCAGCACAGGAACTTCTTTAACCTGGAATGAATCCACGCTCACGTCATCCTTATGATGTGCATCAGTAACAGCCTCATAAAACCTATAGAGAGATAAGAGGACTTTGACAGGTGAAACTAGGAAAGAACCAGAGTTGTAGGTAAGGACTGTGCCATGAAAAATTATCCAAAGCATGGATGATTCCTTTGGGGAAGTTGCAGGGTTGTTCAATGCTGAACAACAGGTCATTCAGTGATAGAAGAAATTATTTTTACCTTTGATTTTTATTGTTTTCTACTTCAGATGTATGCACACCAGTTCAGGTGTCAGCCTGCCGGCACCAACAACCAAGGCAGTTATGACGCGGCACTTTCATTCTTGATGCAGCTCAACACTCCGGAACTCCAATCCCTGATGGATGACAACGATAGATTGGAGAAATTAGTTGACGACTTAGAATTGGTATTGGCGTTGATCTTTATATGTTCATGGAATGATATTTAGCCATTGTATGCTTATATGAACAAATGATGTAAATTGTTTACTGCCTGACATTGCAGCAGACATTTTATTTTGGAGGGAAATGGACATTTAATTCTCCACAGATGGCAAATGTACTTTAGGATGGTTGTCAGACCTGCTGGTTTTTTTGAAAAAGTGATCATTGCTATTATTATTATTATTATTATTATTATTATTATTATTATTATTATTATCAACTTTGACGATTTATATAGCACTATACCCAAGGCAGAGCCTAGGTCAAGAGCGCTACACACCTTACGCTCATACGATTGCCTAAGCAATCCAGCAGGTACAACACCTTCAGGCAGCTTGTACAGTGCCCCCTATATTGCTACCACACATTTTGCAACATTCAGGTGACTAATGCAGGAATGCATGCTGTATAAGCTTAAAAGCATATCCAAATGATGCATTAACATTGTGTAAACTGATTTAGAACTCTTACTAGACCTAAAATTTTAGCATATTTGCGAGGAAAATTCATAAAAAAAGCATAGTCACTTGGAAGATAATTTTTGGAGAAGAAGCAAAAATTTCCCGATGATTTGAAATTATTATCCTAAAGTGATGATTACCATTTGATTTATTTACCAAATTAAACAAAAATTGCAGTTTTCCCGTGTCTTTAGTGCTGATATGCAATGAATGGTTTTCAAAATTTCCATCATAAAGAACTCTGTATTTACCGGTATCTCAACGCTGCATAATCTATTTTGATTTTTAATAATTGTGCAAATGTGCTCCACATTTTTACTTCACAATTGCATAATTTGTGCCAACAATGTGAAGAAATTCAGCCTGGAGTTGACTTCTTATTAATTGGGCTGTCAGTCTGGTGCTTACTCATTTTTATGTTGGATAAAAGGAATCAAAATGCCAGTTTAAAAAGAGAACAAAATGTGACAGTATGTGTAGAACAAAATGTGACAGTATGTGCAATAATGCTGCTTAATTTTTTATATTGACATTTTACTCGACGATTTGGTGTTGTCAAATGGTTCTTCTGGATTGAGTCATGTCACGTATTCAGCTGTGACTGACTCCACTTAATGGAACTTTGTTCTATAAGGGTGAGTCATTGAGTAAATGGCTCAACTTGTAATTGACTCAACCATGTAGAACTGAGTTGAGCCAGTGGCTGTTACAGTTACTCTGTTCTGTGTAGAACAGAGTAACTTATTGACTCAGCTGTAGCTGACTCAACCTTTTTTATTTTAGGTTGTGTCATGTCAGTCTCTGTAGTAAAAATTTTAAACACACTTTTCACTGCTGTGTGTTCAGGTGAAGAAGGGGGAACAAGAAAAAGAGACAATATTGACGAGTAACAAAAGCATTGCTGAATATAACCTTGGCTTGGAACCTCGCTTGATCCAGTCGCGACATCAGCTGGCAGAGGTTTATGGGCAGGCCATCACAGTACAGAAAGGCTTTGATAGTAACAAGCTCAAATTAGGTGATTGGAAGCTAAATCATCAGCCTGTGATATCGCTAGAGCAATATTGTGCTCTTGTTAAAATAGTAGTTTTTGATTTTTAGCAGAGGCGTCACCCATGCGGTAATGCCGTGATGTCGCCCCCCCCTCAACAACAAAAATTACACCATGTACCTCCTTGAGTCCTTTTGTGCCCAGCTCATGTGTACAAATGGATTTGTTTAATCTGCTCAATTTACAAACACCAAACATTTTGGTGCCACCTCTTGTGATGTTGTGACTGGTGTCATCCAGTTGCAGCCCACACACCCCTAGTAATGCCAGCGGTTTTCTTGTTATCTTTAAAATAATGTTTTTGCTGGATTTGCGCATTAAAATGCTTTTGCTATGAATATAAGTTCTTAAATGAGTCGATTTTTATTTTTGCTGTAAAATTTTAGATTCTTTTGTTAATACAACATCACTTGACACAACTTTGGCTCTACTTCAGATGGAAGCAGCAAAATCAGAAGAAGAATCGGAGGTTAAAAGCCATCAATTTTCATTTTATGATTTATGAATGGAATGAGAGCTAGGTCCCAGGTTTTGACTGTTCAATTGTTCAAATATATTACTCTATTTTGATTTTATCTTTGTGTGTGTTGTCACATGTTTTGGTACCATTCTTAGAGCACCTCGTTTTAAAGAGTTATCCCATATTACATAATTTGTATGGTGATCTTGTGTATTGCACATTGCCGATTTTTCTTTTTTGCTTCAGAAGGTGGCAGAAAGTTTTCTATCTCGACTTATCGACGTAGACAAGTTTCTCAGCGAATACATTTCCCTACGAACAACCGCTCACCTCCGAAAGGTCAAAGTGGAAAAGCTGGAGGAAATAGTCAGGCAGCCGACCCGACCTCAAGCGACCTCGTCAGCAATGAATAATTTCACACCTGCGATACCCAGCCGGGTGGCTCCTTATCCCCCCGCCGTGGGACCCGGAAACCAGCCACTTGGTGTTCCGCCATATCTGCAAACGACACCAAACAACTGGGGCACACAGATGCCATATCCTCCTGCAAATGGATCATATGCCTTGCCCGCTGGTTTTCTGCGATGAGTCCATCTACACAAAGAAAACCTCTGGCAAGGTGAAGTTGTCATTGGTTTGAAATAGAAGTATCGACATCTGACATCTTGGTGTCACAAGTTTTCGAAAAAAAATTTGATTTCTATATAGTTTACCTCTTGTTACTATTGTTGAACATAAGACGCTTAAAATTTTTCAAACATTTATTTTAAATAATTAACTTTAGCTGCCAGCTACTTTTTTGTGATCGGCTAATAACAGTAATGAAGTTAAGACAAATTTTGGATTTCATGATTTGTAATAATTTTTATGCTTTCTTATTTGGCAGCTTTTTGCAATTGATGTATAGATAAATTTTGGGTTCAATACTTGATATATGATGTCTATAATAATGTTATGCTTCTTTTCCTAAAGTAGGCAAATCATCAAAATTATAGCTTAGATTGCTTAAATGACAAAACTGTTCTGTTCTGGTTCACTGTGTATTTTTGTAACATATGACTTTGTATTTCTTAGCTTAAAAGCAACTGATTTGTACAGAACTTTAGATAATTTTGTACAAATAATGATCACTTTTTTCATTGTAAAGGTATGCCACAGAAATTCCCAATGGTCCAAGCATTTGTCTTGTAAATTAAGCCTGTAAAACTTAGATTTACAAAAAAGATTATGTTAATGATATATCTGAATACTCTTGGTATTCAAATTCAGTTCAAATCAAGTCATGTTTGATAGCATAAAGTTTTGTTATATTGCCAAAAAGGAATAAAATGTATAAATTTTGTTTTATTTTCTCACACATTACAGCGTGTATCCATTTGTTTGCACTTGGTTGGCAAGTTCATTCATTATATTAACCTATAAATAATTTGACACAAAACATCTTGATTTATTGTAGGTCAATATAATTCAGCATGGACTGAATAAAATATGTGAGCAGTTTTTCTAGAATTAAACTCTTGTGTATACATTTCACAGACAACACATAGCAAACATTGAATAATTTAAAGGTTAGCACAATTAAACATTAACAGGACACATCTTATCTGATTCACAAGAGACAAAAGAAGGGAAAAGGTGATGAGTCTTAACACAATTAAAAGCAAGATTCAGTTAAATTTCACCTGTTGTTCAGTTAGACATAATGAACTTTCACAAACGTTGAAGGTAGTTTCATTACAAACACTGAAGTTTTCACAATTGTTCAATTTTTCAGATGTTTATCATTTAACACTAAGCTATTCCAGAGAAAAAATACTTCCAAATACAAATAAATACAAAATCAGGAGATTACATTCATACAAGAGACACAATGGGTCAAATCATAGGCATATCTATCAAACATTTGTCTGCAGAAATTTGATCTTTATAAACCCTCAATTTTAGACACAAAGTTATTGCAAAAAATCTTTTATGTGTCATTTCAGATAAAAAAGTATTCTGCTATAATAGATACAAAGAAAATTCACCAGATAGATATACATAGCATTAAAAATGTTATGAATAAATTGTGTCCACCAAAGCTACAACTAGATTTTCACATTATTAAACAATATATTTAAAAGGAATGAACTTGATGTTTCTGAAAACATTTGCTATAATAAAGAAACTGTTTAAAGGCTAAAAATCAGTTTAAAAATTTCTTATCACAAAAGAGACAGAATCATGGCATATGTCATCTAGACATCGAAAAAACATATCCAGCTAAAAGGTAAAATAGCATTTCACTAGAAGTCATTACAGAATAGTGCTTCTGGAGAACTTTGGATACTAGTCAAGCCTTAGAGGGGTCAGTTAAATTTAAAACACCAACACTATATTATCATTTGTGTAGTAGCTACTGTAAGTTTCATGTTTAAAATCCAATCACCATCAGTTAAACTCACATGTATGCCCACAACAAAACAGATATCCCTAAAATGCTACCATTCAAAGCTATATGCTAGAAGGCCTTCGTATAACTTCAAACAAAATATAATTTGACAATCAATTACTAACAGTAATTAAAATAACCGAGAAGATCTAAAATTATAAGCACAAGAAAAACACATCAGTAAAATCAAAGTCAACAAACTTCTTAAGTGAGTAAATATGCAAAGGCCTATCAACACGGGATCTAATCAAAGAAATGATAATGCCTAACAACTCATTTTCCCACGCAGCATAAGATCCCAGCCAAAACAAAAACCAACTGATATGATACCCATTATTATACCCGTGCAGATAGAAAGGCTACAAATGTCCCTGATCATACTAAAGTATTAACAAAATAATAAGCCATTTAAGCATAGAATCCTTCCTACTAACATCTGCATAAACTGGTTTGTTCAGTGTTACACATCTACCGTAAATAAAGAAATCAGAAAATATCTTATTGTAAGTGTCTTATTGTTCTGTGTATAAAACTCAATGCCTCGAAACAATTTAAACATTTCCTGAAGCAACGTAACACCGCTACCAGTGGGTAGAGAGGTTCATTCCTTGGGTCGTACTTATCGGTTTATTCGACTCGAACATGGTTGCCCAATCTTCTACTTCGACGGCAATCGTCCAGCGATCTTTGTTCGTAGAACGAAAACTGGAGTTCGGTTTCTGCGCCGGGCCGCGCGCGCCGAATCCAGAAAGCATCTTGAGCAGGTGGCTTGACGTCTGGTTCAGGCTGTGACACGAGTCGCGAAACGAGACGTCAAGTTGTTTCCTGTCGGCGCTGATGCTGTGAAGACAAGGAGGAGTTGTCGTCTTTGTCTTGTCATGATGACTTGGCCGTAAGTTTTCTTTCCTGCTACAGTGGTTGGCGCTTCGACGCCTGCGACGCGGCCTTAGAGAAGTATCGGAAACATCAACGGAGGTGTCGCGCGGTGCTACGTTGCTGGCACTGGCATCACTGTTGCCCTCTGGATGCTGCATATCTGGCGAAAGAGAGTCCTCAGAATCACGACTCGCCTCTCTCGTCGGCAAACCCGATGGCGGACTGGACTCGTACCCAGCGGCTTCGTAGTCGGTCTCCCCACTGATGTTCAGTCCGTTGGTATCGTCCGACGAGTGAATTCTCAGCGGATCCAGAATGTTCTTGGCGCTGTCCGCAGACAGCACGTGCACGTCTCCGCTACTTTCCAACTCGCTGCTATCGTTCTCCAGAGCGTTCTCTGCAATATCTTCGAAAACAGCCAGACAGCCCGACCACCTCATTTCAAGCATCAGGCGACTGCTGTCGGCCGGATTGTTTCCACTGCTGAACGAATCCATGGATGCATCCATTCTCTGCTTGGCGGCAGAGTTGTCCCGCTGGCTTTTGCTGCCCATCGATCCCCTTGGACTATTTCCAACGACCTCTCCTTCTGCTTTGCTAACACCATCACCACTGCCAGACTTAAATGCTGCACCATCTTGTAGAAAGATGATGATAACGGTGATGTTGTCACTAGAACCTCTGTCTTTAGCCACTTCTATCAGCCACCGGGCGACTCCTGACCTGTCGTTTCCTTTCTGGAGATGGTTCTCAACTTCAACAACAAGGTCCTCGTGCTTCAAAGTGTCCCATAAACCATCACAAGCCAAGACAAGATATTCATCGGATGGATCGCGAGCAATTGATGTAATATCTGGATCGGCAGAAATAAATGGCTTGAAGCTTGCATCGCCTGCAAAAGTTATCACCAGAGCGAATCCAAATACATTAAATGGATTCAATCCCTAGAGATAAAATCCGAAACAGCTTTATCTGACAGCTTTATCTGCTGCCTTAATGAAAATATTCATTTCTGCAGTAACAAGAGGCACACCAGACACATAGAATGTTTACTCAGGTACTGGGATATCATATGCCCAAAGTAAATCCTCATATTGTTTCTCAACCATTGCATCTTAATACCCAGTGATAGGCAGCTCAGCATGCTATTGCAATAAGAAATGTATACCTTCAAAAGAACTTCTATTTTATAGTTTTCATAAAAATTTGACAACATAGCTATAATTAGATTACGGCTGGAGAACAATAATTATGTAATAGGAGTTCAGTGAGTAAGTAGCTTTTTCAGTTACCTATGGCTCTCGATACAGCCAAGTTGCCATTAACCCTCCATGCACCAAACCAAACAACGTAACCGCCAAGTTCTTGAATGCGATTTCTCTCATCCTATCAAATACACAGACATCAAGATAACTTTCGGCCATATGGATGCAATATGAAAATAGGGCTGGTAACGAATAAAATTTTCTTGTTTGATTAATCAAAAAAATTTTAATCAATTAATTTTAATTTTGATTAAAATAATTACATATAGCTTTTAGCTGATCTCCTTGCATTGTCTATTTTGCTGCCTGCAGTTAGCTTTAAAAACAAAACAAAAGTGCTTGCTTATCTCTCCCCTGAAATACTTAACTGCAGCATTGCTTTCATTACTCGTCATTGTTGTCTGAACTAAATAGAAATATAAGTAGATAAGTAGTAAGTAGTAGCTAAGTAGATATTCAAGTAAATAAGTTACAAAAATATTAAAATTTAATCGATTAAAATTTTTAACGATTAATCGATGGATTAATCGTTAATATCCGCAGCCCTAATGCTTAGCAATGTGAAAGAAAACCGAGATTCAACCTGAGACTTCAGGCATGAGATTCAAATGGCAGATCCTGTTCTTGATCTGAGTTCTGCTATTCACCCTAAAACAGGGGTGGCCAACCTACTGTTACAAGAGGGTCATTATAAATGTTGATCAACATGCAGAGGGCCGCATGTTTCTGTTGCCTTTTGTGCGTTAATTTAAAATAGTAGTGACAATAACTGCAGTCACCTAATGGTAGCAACTGGTAACAGTTAGGCCTATATAAGTAAAAATATTTTAAATTAACTACTTTATTTAAATAAGCACAGGAACTAAGTCTTACTCATGACTCAATATTGTGTGCATAAACAGGACCAATACAATTTATTTATAAAGATGGCCTGTAGGCCGCTAAAGGAGCTGGCTGTCCTACGGGTTGGTCACCACTGCACTACAACTAATAATAGCAATAACAATAATAATCATAATTGTGGTGGCATATCGTACCAAGAACTGCTAGTACACCTGACGATTAAAACATTAGATTTGAGATCGGCAGCCACAACCAGTGTCATAAATGAAAGGGAAAGAAGCAAGATAGCCAATAAAGGAAAAGAGAAACCCAAAAAGACTATTAAACCCTAGAACTCATAGTACTATAGTATTAAGATTGTTAATGGTTAACCAGTCCTAAGAGCAAGGGCCGGTCCTTTTAACCTTGACCGATTAACCGTAATTTCAATTTGAAAACATCAAAACGCTTTGATGTAGGCCGCAGGACGCGGCATAGGCGCCGGCAACATCAGAGCGCTTAGATGGCGTGGACACCGGCTCAAATGCCAGCAACATCAAAGCGCTTTAAAGTAGCCGTGAAGGACGCCAGCCCCAGCGCAGGTAACATCAAAGCGCTTTGATGTAGGCACAACACCAGGCAGCCACTAACGGGTAACTGGTCTTTTTTGAACAGTTAACCAGTCCTTTAACATGTTGGCACCAGGGACGAGCAACGTTCGTCGATGTTTTGCCATACTAAACAGCCAGGGACGAGCACCGTTCGTCCCTCTCTTTATAGCGTTATAGATATGATTCGGCGCCACAGCATTAATTGGCCCTGCAGTCAACGTGTTAATACCAGCGGTTTTAACAACCTTATATAGTATTAGGCTAAACCGGTTAATTTTTTAATGCAAGGAAGGTACACCAGACTATTGGATTTAAGAAGTGAGACTGCAGAAAGTCAACATCTAACTAACCTAATCACTGACTTCTATAGTGCCACTTCATAATGCATTGAAGCATCAGTCAATGGCACACCAAAATCACAATTGCATAGGATCCAAGAAAATTCAGAATATCAAAGCTGTAGAATAACCACAATTAAAATTTTATGAACAGCATGATAAAAACCGAAGAATAAATTGTTTCAATTTAAAACTATAATACCCATATCCTCTAAAATGAATTATAATCATCTCAAAAAGTCTTTCACAAAGTGTTACAATATTGTGTGTGTGAATATAAAAAGCTCTGTTAAGATTTTGCTGACTAACCTCTCTTTCTGGTTTATGAGGGTCCATTATGACAACTGGCTTTCTGTTGCGCACAAGGACGGCCTGTGAATCGCCGAGCCAAGCAATGTGAAAGAAATCATCCTCAATAATAGCACAGATTGCCGTCGATCCACTTGCCACATTCTACAAATAACAATCGAAAAACATGCGTCATTTTCAGATAATAACAAAAAGTCGATATCTGGGATTTGAGAAGGAATCCAACTGTCACAGAAAGAAGGTTTTGTAAGACAACATTACAGAAAGCATGAGTACTACCATATGAAACTATCAATATGAAAAAACTGTGATTCAATTTGAGGTCATAAGTGCAAGATTCAATGTTTAGAAAGTGGAATTTTTGAATCTCAATGATTCGAGAACTGCAATTCACAATCGAGGTGAAAGAATCTTATAATGATAAACACACTGCTATAAGAACAGAAAATAGCCTATATTTGGCTGAATCCACTGGTGGTTTTACAAAATTTTACTTAATGCCCCTCTGTACAAAAGAGAAAGGCATAGTATAACACCAGAATTTTATGTGCAAAGAATTGAAAGTTTGAAGCTGGAATAAAAGCTAAAAAAGCTGGGATAAAAGCTCAGTTAGTATGAGAAGAAATGACAATGTCAGTGAGCAAATTCAATCTGTATGGAAATAATAAAGATATGGATTAAACTTACATTAAAGGGATATTATGTTTAGACTGAACTGGACACATACTCAGAATGAAAGAAATAAGAAACCCAACACAAATTTTCAACCACAAACCAGAGTGAAGATCTATATGTAAAGGAAGACCGAAAAGACGATGGGTGGACGGATTGGAAGAGGATCTTCACATGGCAGGGCTGAATCTCAACGGAATCTCAACTGACAGAAGACACCGAATGACTTTGGAACAAATAGCAAAAGACAAAGAACTTTGGAGATATGTCATGGAGAAGTCGATAGCTGGACACAGCTGGAGGATGAAAACCTGACCTGATTTCTAAACTAAAAAAATCATGAAAATTATTAATATCTGGCAGGCCGCATGAGCTGAATACAATCCACAATAATATTAATGAAGAAATAAGACTACAAGCATGTATGTGCAAACTTAATTGTTTGATTTGTATCTGATTCTCTAGCCACAGGTCAGGTGCTTATGCACAAAATTTAGACATTTACTCCACTCCATATTCATTAAAAAAAATCATGTAGGCCTGCATTTGTCTTTGGATAAATTTTTACAAACATACAATCAAATAACATTCTATTGGTATGGTACAAAAACTAATAAACAATAACTTTAAAACGACTTAACATACACAGAAAATTTTAATTGATATTTTTTGGCTTACCTCACGCTTTGCATAATCAACAAAAAGGCGGTCTGTCTTAGCGAATGCTTCCTTAAATGCCTCATTAATCTTGAGACCATTTCTAAGACTGCCTGCCAAGTTACAGTGGAGATGGACAGCTGAATATTTTGCCGCCTCCAGACCTGCATGTCCGTCGTAAACGGCATAGAACTGAAAATGGCCTGGTGACTGAAAGGCAAGAACATAAAAAAATTTGTTAAATGTTCGATGTATGTAATCGTGATTTGACCTTACTTCAACAGAATTATATTAAACATCAAATGAAGCTCACAAAACAATCAATCAAAACTAAACGATCATGTAATTCAGCTGTCATTTCACAAACTGCAATAATTTTCATGCACATACTGCATTTCAAAGCCAGACAAATCGTCCATATTGTCCAATACAATGACCAGAAATTGCAAAGGCAATATAACTAACTGTATACAAGCCACACAATACATAGTACATACTTTCAAACCCATGAGCTCAGAAAAATAAGGCATGATGACGTGTTTATCTTCCATTTTTCTACGAGTATTTTTAATTGCATGTTCTGAAACGTCTGGTTTGTTCGGTCTGTGTTGCAGCACATGAGATGGAATTTGAGACTTCCATTCAGCGCAGATTTTCCTTGCGACACTCACAACTTTTTGCACCAACCAGTTGCTTTCAATTCCAACTGAGAATAAAAAACAAGAATTGATACCAGTGATAATATACATATTGAATGCATCTCCCTACTAAAAAGTGCTGGTATAGCATGCCTTCACAAATACCGTGTGAGGGGGGTGCACTGCAGGAAAAAAACGCATATGAAACAAACGTCATATATGCTAAAATATGGCAACATCTGTTAAACTAGCATTCTTATCTGTCATTATATTCCACATATAACCATTAACCATGCATTTGGTCTATTGATATGAAATCAGTAAATAAAATAAAATTTGTCAAACATGAAATGAAGATTTCAAAACAATTAGACATTTTATATGATGAAGCATATATTCAGTTGTCTTTCATTAGCATAGCATCTGCTATCAGATAGATCTGAAAGAATTGCTTCCAAGTGCAATATGCACCTAGCCTTCAGCTTTTGAACTGATTTTTATTGAGAAAATATAATATACAGTACATCATGGGCAGGCAGATCTGGTAATTCAGTCTGGAGGGGGCACTTGGTATACAATTCCCATTATGCCATGTCCTGCCACTTCCTTTACTGTCTGTTATTAAATTCTTACTTAATTATTGGAGCCTTTGTAACATTTTAGCTCATAACCATGATGAAAAAGCAAACAATTTTAGGATAGGGTTGGGGCAAGTTCCACCCAGTATATCTGCCTCTGATATACATGATCTAATGTGTTATGTGGCAATTTTAATATTCTGTCACATAACTTTGAAATGCACTATTCAAAAGCACTTCTGCAGTGGCAGAGAACTGATAAATTTTAAAGAAAATAGAGATTGATTTTGCTCTTGATTTTACCAAATGATGCATTGCCATCATTGCTGCATTCATTGCCTTTCCCCTTCCCTTCTTTGTCATCGATAGGTCTCACAGTAGAAGATTTACCTTCCAATTTACCAACAGAGTCAAGAACATCACTTGTAACTTCTCTAGTGATATATGTTGCTAACAATGGTGGACAATTTGCTCTAAATAACAAAAAGCATAATATTTCTTCAAATAGCATCAACAGATGGATAACTCATATGTTTGCTTCAAAACAATTTGTTTCATGCTCAAGCAATTTTCAAATTTTGTAGACAAAATTTTCAACCATGTGTGGGATAAGAAGAGAATGGTAGAGAAAAACATAGAGGTCTACAGGATACAAAGAGAATGGTAGAGAAAAACATAGAGGTCCACAGGATGGCCAATACCAAATGAGAATCATAGAAGTGACCAAACCAAATTAAAACTTGCAAACTGCAATACTTGGTAAATGGAAATCAATAATTATACTTTGGCCATAAAATGATAAACAGCAAAAACATCATAGAAGGATTTGTGATGATGGGATTAGTGGAAGGCACAAGATAGTGTGGCATACCAAGAATATATTGGTTAGATAGCATATTACTTTTATAATTATGTCAAAACATAATAATTTGGGTCCCGGAGTCCCAATAATAAAAACAACAACAATAATAATAATAATAATAATAATAACTGGATTTTAAGTGGTTTAGAAGGATTTCTCCCGTCTTGAAAACCACTGTGATGGTGTGGGCATATAGAGAAACAGGTATGAAGATTATCATAATAAATAATAGATTTATTACTAATATTTATTTATTATTATCATTATTAATAATATTATTATGCAGAAGAGAAAAAGAAAGTGAGACGCCGACCGACCCGACGAGGTAGTGGAAGCAGAGATCGACGCACTCCGCCTCCACTTCGTCGTCGCTCAGAGGCGGCCGACGGACGGCGTCGCCGCCGCCGAGGAGGAGGCGCCCCTCGTCCGCCGCGAACGCCTCGTCGCCGCGGGCGCAGAAACCGTCGAGGAAGACGCCGCAGCGGTCGCCGAAGTCCACCGTCGTCGACGACATCCCAGCGAAGAAGAAAAAAACGACCGACCAAACTATTTATAGATGTCAATGACCAAACCCCACTTCCTCCTTCAACAACGCTCACTACAGACGGCGGTAAGTAAGTAAAGTCTCATCAATTGATATTCTTCTTCTTCTCAGATGACATGCATTATTGCGTCGGCGGTCATGGACTTCCACTTTTCACGATATATAGTATTCGTCAAGAGTTTGATGTTGCTGTCTATTTCCAGTCCACCTCGTAATAGTGTTAGGCATATATCTGTTTAACTTGGCTTATCTCTCTTAGATTGCTCCCCGCCAGTGTTTAATCTAGACTCCTGGACTCCGGGGGGGGGGGGGAACTGAAAAAGCCGGGGGAACTGACAAAGCCGGAGGGGAATTCTGCTAGAGGCCGCTGTTTAGTATTCCAAAATTTCCGGAGGGAGTTTGAAATTCCGGAGGAAAATTTCCGGAAACGGAGATTTGCTCCCCATTCTCTGCCGGTACAGGGCCAAACTGATTGTCTTACTACCTTCAGGTCTAGACTTAAAACACAACTGACTGCATATCCGCCTTAAGAATCTAAACGGACTGACCTTTGGATTACGCCGATTCACCACGGACAATGATTCACGACTACGATTATCCACTGAAGCGACCATTTCAGATGTACTACTACAATGGCGCTAAAGAAGTCTACTACTATACTATACTATACTCCCCGTCGTTTCTGACTGATCTTTCCGGCTTAAAGGTAAAGTTCATCCATAGGCTCAATGCCCGTAGGTGCCAGTGCTGATCCCCGGTCTCATGCCCTTCAGCCCATAGGTGGCTATAAGCCATTCATCGGCGGACGTTGGTCACAGTGGTCAGTCATTCCCATGGAATTATTATTAGAGGAGACGACATTACGTCATTTGGTTGAAGCCAACTATTTGGGAAATTCCCAGACGGCAGCCACATTGGTAGACTCAAAACATCATCAGCTGAGCCATGGGGAATAGCTGCGCGAATGTTTTACCAATGTTCTAAGAACTTTTTATTAGTATGTATTGAAAACGGAGATTCAGATCAGTGGAGGCTCCAGGATTTGGCAAGTGGGGGGGGGGGGCCGTTGGGGTGGCAACTACTAATCATGGGAGGGCCTACCGTTTGTTGTTAGGTATGTAGTATTAAGTATAGGGTCCCCACAGGGAGGCCACTGGGGGCCAGGCACTCAATAGGTGCACAGACCTCCTGGGCCCAGTGGCGGCTCCAGGATTTGGCAAGTGGGGGGGGGGCGTTGAGGTGGCAACTACTAATCATGGGGAGGGCCTACCGTTTGTTGTTACTTGTTAGGTATGTAGTATTAAGTATAGGATCCCAACAGGGGGGCCACTGGGGGCCAGGCACTCAATAGACGCACGGACCCTCCGGGCCCCCCTGTGGAGCCGCCACTGATTAAGATGCTATTGTTCGACATTTGTGTTTGAAAAATAGCAAGCGGGCAGTGTATTGGATGACATCAATTGTGTTCAATAAGGCATAGGGGCTGTCCATTAATTATGTCAATAATTTTTGGGCAATTTTTGACCCCCTCCCCTTGTCATCATCAACTGTAAACTTTCAGACTTTCAGTTACCCCCCAATAATTATGTCAAAATTTTTTGCCTCCCTCCCAGGTGAATGACAGATCCCAATAACATTGTTATTATTTATTTAAAAAATTAAAAGGAATTATATAACTCTGACTTAATACTTCTGTTTTCGTCCGATTCAATTACAATGGCCGCTAACAACGGATGTACTATTTTAGCCTACGCACTACTGGCTTCACCCAGCCTGGTTAGAAATGACGTAATGCCGTCTCCTCTAATAATAACTCCATGAGTCCATGGTCATTCCGCCGAACCTATGGTTGCCTTCGCAATGTTGCCATTGCTACTCATGTTTGATGTTACAACCGCCCTCTGGCGAATAAGGCTGAGTCGACCTTAGGGGCTCCTGTCGGGAATTGAACCCGCGACTAGCTCCTGCTCCATCGTCCAGGGTCGTTACCACTCTTCTAACTTCCCGCCCCGGCTTGACCTGGCTCTAATTCAATTTTGATTTGGTGCGCTATTGGATGACGCCCTGTGCATTATTATAGTGACGCTATAGAAGTTTATTGATTGATTGTCTGTCTGTGTATTTCCAGTGTTTATTCTAGCCACCTTGACATTGGGAGGGGGATTTTGAAATATTTGGGGAGGGGAAAAGGTCTGAGTCTTCACGCTTTTTTTGGGGGGGATTTCCATCCCCCAGCCTACATATAAATTTTTGGGGAGGGAATTTAAAACTTGGGGGAATTCCCCAGAGAAGTCCTAGAATAAACACTGGTGTATTTCGATCTTTGTTTTCCTCTTGATCTTTTACCCTCCAGTCCTCCACCATGCCTGTCACCAGTGTTTTATCCAGACTTCAGGCCTTTGGGGGGAAATTGAGGCTTAACAATGAATGTCTTGTCTTGTCTTCAACCGTCTTCGCTCCGAAGATTGGTTGCATTATGAACTGTCATCTTCCAGATGTTACGATCTTCTGCTCTTCTTATCGCGTGCTCGATAGTGAGTCCTGTCCACTCTTTGATGTTGTCTTCCACTTTTCCTTGGCCTGCCTCAATTTTTCGTGATCCAGGCAGATTGCCTGCATTATGTCCTTCTCCAGACATTCCTGCTTTGTTCGCATAATATGTCCCCAGTATTTCAGTTGACAATGAATACAAAACTGAAATTGTACAATACATTAGTAAATAGTAATACCTCAAATTTTATATGGATCGGAAACTTGGGTAATAAAAAATCAGACGAAAAAAGTTTAATGATTGCAGAGATGAGCTGTCTAAGAAAAATAATGGGAGTCAGCAAATATCAAAAATTGAGAAATGAAGACATCAGGCAACAGACAGGAGCCACAGAAACAATTATCGATAAACTACGCAAAAGGAGATTACATTGGTTTGGGCATGTTAAAAGAATGGACAACAATAAGGTGAGCCTACAAAACACTGCATACGCACAAAGTAGAATAAGGAGACAGAGGAACAGGAAGACCGAGAAAAAGATGGATGGATAACATCAAAGAAGATCTGGAAGCAAAGAACATGTCGATTGTTGAAGGATGCAGATTAGCGCAAGATCAAGCGAAGTGGAAATGTTTCGTATCTAACTATTTCCGCCATGCAGACAGAAAGTGATGATGATGATGATGATGATGATGATGATGATGATGATGATGATGATGATGATGATGATGGTGATGATGAAGATGATGATGATGATTATTATTATTATTATTATTATTATTATTATTATTATTATTATTATTATCTACGAATACCATGGAAAGCATAGTTTACACATGGAGCATATTTCACGGTTGGTCAGTCCCATGGGGCAGAGGTCTATGTTATGTTTTGTTATGTGGGTTTATTTATAGACGCGTCCGTCAAGAGAGTCATACAATGATACAAACCGTGATACCGCCACGTCATATGATGCATGATCCACATGAGTCTATGAATCCCGTGAGAATTCTATGAAAACTGTGTCTGTGCTCTATTGATGGCGTAGCCTCCGTAGGCATTATCGTTTGAACTGCAGCAGGTTTACCTGTTCTATAGTAATGTAATGTATTGCGTTCGTATTTAATTGCAATGAATTTTTAGTGCTGGATTTGTGTTGCATGATTGAATGTGTAATGTAGGCCTACCCGATTGTCGCAATGGGCTTACATTAATTGTAGAGCATCGTTGATTTAATAAGATACATGATCTACATATATGTAGATATTGCATCATATCGTTAGCTTAATACTACTACTACTACTAAATTTTATAATCTACGGATACTCCGGGCTACTACTACTACTACTAGGCGGAACTACGGCTACTTATCTACTACTACTACTAGCTACTAATAATAATAATAATAATAATAATAATAATAATTTTTTTATTTTACATGGAGCTAGTCACTTTATAAGTTGATTGTCGTGTCGATGATTTTGTGCCCACAGTTCTTAAACATTGGCTTTCCATACGGCTGTAAAAGCATCGAGTGCACAGTGCCAGACAGACCGGCGGTCCCACGCGCAATAATTAATTCTCGACTCTCGATACTTGTCTACACAGAGCGAAAAGGTTATCAGCATGGTTCTTCATGATTAACAAAACGGTAAAAATCCATAAAGAAAAAGGGTCGTCAACTATTATATAGGTATATGGGCGCCCGTAGAACTATATTGATGCGTATTTCTGATCGAACGGCCAGGGGGAGAGGTTTAACACCACCAAAATCCTTCTTGCCTACGCTGAGCACAGCCAAGGGGGTTTGACTTATGCTTAGTGATATAGTACAAAAATATGAAGAATTGCAAATTAATACGTGAGCTGTCTGGCATTGTTTACTAGGAACTGTTGGTTTTTCTAGATTCAAAGACGACAGTTGTAGCCTATGTAGCTTGGGAAAGTTTTGACAAACAGAAGATAGAATAGAAGGCTGTATGAATAATAGAATTGGTGTAGCAACGAAGAGTCAGTATCGTCATTCCACATTTTTTTGGGGGGGGGGGGATAATAAAAAACTTTAATATATCTAAATTTTGGCAAAGTTTTGTCATTTTTTTGTCAAATTTTTGTCAATTTTTGTCAATTTATGGCAAATTTATGGCAAATTTATGACAATTTTTAAACACATTTCACATTTATTTATTTGACACATTATTTCTTCATTTCCGTGCTCCCTACACCAATGACGCCGCTGGAAGGAAGGGCTCCTAGAGGCCGGACCCCAAATAGGCTGGGATCAGCCGTGAGATTTGGGCAAAACCGATGAGAAATTTTTCGCGCTGGAGTAGTGTTATAGTCTACAGCATCGATATAGGCTACTGTGCGTAGTTGCATTTCAGCATTTTGACACTCATCAATAATTCACAATTGTAGTCTAAAACAGGGTTTTCCAATCATTTTGGAACCGCGGCCCACTTCAGCGGTTTTGTAACGTGTCGCGACCCTAATCATAGCATGTAATATAAACATGCATTAGGCCATCTGGCGAACGTTAGTTGAAAATAATCCTTTAAGTTCTGAATAAATCACAAAACAAACGCTCTGATTCAATCTGAATGAAAATATGGCAATATTTTACGCATAATTATTCACATTTTTGCCAAATAAGACAAAAATGGAATAAATAGATATTGACATTTCTTTAAAATTATCTTTTAAAAATTTGCCATAACATACCTTCGTTACTTGTCTTAGAAATCCTATGAGTATGACAAAAAGCTTTTGAACCACGTATGCCCGATAGGCTGCATCGCAGAGATTTCCTATTGCTAGTGCCTAGTGAAGCTTCAGAGCAAAATGGTCGGAATACGCTTTCCTTGCGTTAATGCAAAATAAGATTAATTTTAGAATTTACTAATAGGGCATGGTTTCATAAACTTTTGAAAATGCGCCCACTTCAGGAGTTTTGTAACGTGCCGCAACCCTGTAAATTTATTGTCAACTAAAATTGGATAAAGCACTAACCATTTTAATATAAGAGGTGTACGGAGGATTTATACCATTCTTAAAACCCCAGCCTACTTGCAACTTTTAAGGGCTTGTGCCGTTGTGATGTTGGTTAGAAAATGACACTTTTGAATCTAATTTCGCGCTATCCCGCGACCCACTAGACTGAGCCCTGCGACCCACCGTCTGTTTCAAATATTACTCAAAAATTTCAACCTCTGCTGTTCCGCTCCAGGGCCCCGCTGGGGAGCTCACGACGCTCTTCCAGGCCCCAAGTCGGACTAAATGGGATGCGCGCGCGCGTGTGTGTGTGCGTGTCTGTGTCTGTGTGTTCGTTATGCCCATCAGCACAGCCACAAGACGGGCAGGCTGTCTGGGGGCCTCTGAGAAGGTCAACACTAGTGGGGGGGTTGCAAAAGCATTACGAAAATTTTGTCCAATGAGGGTTAAAAGGTAGTTGCTAAATATTTGTCATACAGTCAGGGCCGCCGAGAGAATTTGCGGGCCTCTGTGCAAAAAATTGACACGGGCCTTGACCTGGCAAGTCTGTGAAAAAGTTTATGACCTTTTTCTGCTTGTCGGTCTTTTTCAAACCCGAAGTTTCCGGACCCACGTCGTTACTCGTAACAAGCAAGTGTGAAAAAGTGATGACATTTTTTGCTTCTCGCTCCTTATAAAAAGAAGATTACTTGATTACTTAGCAACATGATCGGCCCGGGCCCCTGACGTTTCCCAGGCCCGT
>CM030861.1:6873883-7156383 GCA_018105865.1 Metaphire vulgaris
AAGAATTCGATGCCTCGTTGTTTTTATCTCTGATTACTATAAAGCAAACGCCTGATATGAGCTCTTTTTAATGCGTGAATAGTGTGAATAGTCAGAATTTTCGAGACGAGTTGTTGCAGTGCTTTATCCAGACCTCAGACCTTTGGGGGCAAATTGACTTGGCTGGGGAGGGGGTGAGACACCGTTCAATGCAAAACTTCTGTCAGTGCTGGGATTTGGGGGAGGGATCTTGTGTTGTTTTTGCAGGGGAAATTTCCCTCTATCAGGCCTGTATAAAACACTGGGTTGTTGACAAAGCAGAACCGATAGATGGGTAAAAATTAATTATACCTATGGGTCCATGCCTCGCAATTTTCTCAGCCGTACTCTTAGCTAGAGTCAGAGCCGGACTCAGGCACCCGCAAAGTCCGCAAATGTGGAGTGGGGGCGTTCACAGGGGCCTATCCAAAAGATGATTTTCTGTATTTACAGCTATACCCCCCACATATTCCGTTCTTGGAGGCCCATAATATTTATTCTGCGGGAGTCAAACACTGGTTAACCCCGATCAGTGGAGACTCCACATAGGGGGCCCAAGCTCGTGTCCCTATTGAATGCCTCCTTCCAGTAGTCCACCTGTTGGAATCCTATACTTGCTACCACATACCTATCAACAAATGGTTGGCCCCATGCTTAGAAATTACCATCCCAACGGCCCCCAACCTGTCAAATCCTAGAGCCGCCACTGGTCCCGATCAGTGGCGGCTCCAGAATTTGGCATCTGAGGGTCTTGGGATGGCAACCTCTAGGCATGGGGCAAACTATTTTTCATGAATCTGGACTAGTCTAGTTACTTAGAACGAGTGCACTAAAGTATGGGGGTCACTGGTGGGGCAGGCATTCAATAGGGGACACGGGCTCCCAGGTCACCTCGATTATGGCTAGGATTTTACAGTTGAACTCCAATATGAACATCACCATAAATGTGTTTGGCATGAAACTTAATTCAATATCGGTTTCAGTGCAATCGGCTGATGCTCTTGTGCGCTATGAAGTGGCGCTATAGAAGTTCAAGTTAAAGATTATAAGAGAGTCTATAGAGCCAATAGACACTCATGACGAACTCGTGTTACATAGACAGGAAATGAGTTTCATCTTCAGACCTTATGCATTTCTACCATTGTTTTCGGCTTCTGAATTATCAATAAGATCACGGGGTCTTATTATTATTGCGTGCTTTCTATTATATTCACAATGTAGGCCTGCTCATTATCTATTATTATGTAGTTATCATTATTCTATTATTAGCCTACTATTATTGTTTGTCGTCAGGGTGTGGGCAACAATTAAATTATATCAACGTACAGTAACTTTTGTTGTTATTGCTTTTACTATGACAATTGTTATGATAATATTATATAATAATACTGTACTGTATATTGAAGAATCTAAGGAAATGTTGTTTGGAGGATCTAAGGAAATTGTTTCAGTGGTCTGTGGACTGACAGATGTTTTTCAATATCGACAAATGTTCTGTAATGCATGTTGGGAAATCCAATAATGGTAATGAATATTCTTTAAGGGGGCAAGGTTCTAAACACAACAGAGGAAGAAGGAGACTTGTTGGTAAACATCCATGAAAGTATGAATCCATCTCGACAATGTATGGAGGCAGAAAATAGGGCAACCGAATGTTGGGAATGATGAAAGAACAATAGTGAGTTGAGACAAAGAAATAATCGTAAAACTATATAAGTCCAGGGCGTAGCCAGGGGGTGCAAGGAGTGCAATTGCACCCCCTCTAAGCTGTCAAGTGCAAACAAAAATTTAATGCCAATATTTGAGTAGGCCCTACTATTGCAATGTACAATGCAATTCTTATTTATTTACTTTTTTGTTATCATTATTTTGTTTCCGGCATTTGTTGACATAAACATAATTGTCTACCGTATCGCATCTTTTCTTCACAGGCAAATACAATTAACGAAAAAATATCACTTTGTTCAAGTTTCTTTTGCATTCAGGCCAGTGATGCTGCAGATGCAATGCTGTCTAGTAAGAGACTCAGAATGCGCTACAGTAACAGTGCCAGTGGGCATACTGATTTAGCATCAGCACGCTAACGCTGCTTTAGTTCACGTTTTACTACAGAATACTCACTAAGTTAATTTAACCAATAACCATTAATAATTCCATACGCCTGGGGTTCTGACATCTGAGTTCCCAGTTAGTAAGCATAAGCATATCCTGTAACTCCAGAAAATAGATTCGTACAGTACTGCCGACTTGCTAAATTCGAGACTGCAGTGCATTTGATGTAATTTTTTGAGTTGACTATATTGGAATAAAAAATAGTTAAATATTAAATGTGAGGACATGTTTAAAAAACAGAACTCGGTTGTATGTACTGTAAGCGTGTATGCATGAAGTCAATTTTCATACGTGGCATTTATTTATTTATTGTTATTATTATTATTATTATTATTATTATTATTATTATTATTATTATTATTATTTCATACACATCATTGCAATGATGCAAATTGTTTAAACAGAGGGTGGGTCCAAGAAAGAAACGTTTTTAGTGCAGGGGTTGTGGACAAATGGAACAGCTTGTACGAGGTGAGAGTGGCAGTTGAAACAGTAAACGGATTCAAAGGCTATCTCGGAAAACTAGGTTATTGACTGTGGAGAGTTAAAACAGTGATTTTCTCACAGGCTTATTATTATTATTATTATTATTATTATTATTATTATTATTATTATTATTATTATTATTGGTGGTGGTGGTGGTGGTGGTAATGATGATGATGCTATTGTTGCAATTACAGATAATTCAGTTAAATGGAGCAATAGTCTCAAATACTTGAGTCAATGTCGTGTGATGAAGCAGCCACTCATACTGCTTAGTAAGTAAGAAAAGGCTACTTATTAAATGATTATTCCGCCAATAACTGCAAATACGCGGGTTTCGGTCCAAACCAAACGAATAATGGAACCGGTCGAAACCAGAGGCTGGGTCGTCGTAGTCGTCGTTGTCGTCGCTAGGTTTCTGATTCAAACGTCAGATTTATAACGTAATTGCCATAACTGACGGCGTCCCACGATACATAGTTTGCATTTTTCATCGGCTGGTTATGCCAGTATAATAACTATTGTTCTGTCTCCCTCCCTCCCAATTATCTGTCTCTGTCCCTGTCTCTGTCTCTGTCTGTAGACTATCTGCCTTTCTCTGTATCTGTCTCTGCTTATCTCTTTGTCTCTGTCTCCGTCCCTCTCTCTCTCTCTTTCTCTCTCTCTCTCTCTCTCTCTCTCTCTCTCTCTCTCTCTCTCTGTTTATGGCTCTCGCTCTTTCTGTTTATGTCTCTCTGCCTTTCTAACTCTCTTTCTCCGTCTCTCTTTCCGTCTTTGTCTGTCTGTCTGTCTGTCTGTCTCTGTATCTGTCTGTATCTATCTATTTCTGTCTGTCTGTCTATCTCTCTGTCTATCTGTGTATCTATCTGTCTATCTATCTGTCTATCTACCTGTCTATCTATCTATCTATCTATCTATCTATCTATCTATCTATCTATCTATCTATCTATCTATCTATCTATCTATCTATCTGTCTGTCTGTCTGTCTGTCTGTCTGTCTGTCTGTCTGTCTGTCTGTCTGTCTGTCTGTCTGTCTGTCTGTCTGTCTGTCTGTCTGTTGTCTGTCTGTCTGTCTGTCTGTCTGTCTGTCTGTCTATCTATCTATCTATCTATCTATCCGGCTCTACAATTCCTTTTGTTCTAAAAGTTTTACTTTCTTGCTTATATACCTACAATAAAAACGTCACCAATGCAGCATTCACCGAAACAATTTTCTGTCTTTTGCGTCGCAGTTGACCTAGAAAGCCCCGCACGCCTGCGAACAATTATTAGCATAAGTTACCACCGGCAAAGAATGCGCCCGATTTGACTTAATATTCGAACGATACTTAAACCTTATCCGGTGCTATCTCGTCTGTAACAGAAACCCCAGTGGCGGTTCCAACCTCCAGGATTTCTCGGTGGGGGATGAAATGAATTCATAGAAAATTGGTGGGAGATGAAGAGAGAGGAAAAAATTAATAAACTTTGCCGAAAAAGATAAAGGCTGACAAGCAAAATAGGCAATTTATCCAGACTTTTACTAGACTTTTACCGAAAAATAGGTTAACAAGCAAAACCAGGTCACCTGCAGTTTTTTCCCGTCGTTTTATTTGACTTTTACCCAAAAAAATAGTTTGACAGTGGGAGGATGCATCCCCACTCATCCCCCACGTGGAACCGCCACTGCCTCCCGTAACACTGTCGAAGTTTGTTTTGCTGGTTGTGGATAATAATAAGTCACAGATAGGGCCTATTAGGTAGAACTTGAAATAAAAGAAGACATTAAATAGGTGCTTTGAATTGCATGAAAAACGGGTTAGGCGCCAACCCGTCTACTTTCCCTCTTCTTTGTGATAGCCTCTCAAAACGTGCGGGGATTCTAGCATAGAGACGTAATAGAAGTTTACGCCTATGGCGCCCTGTGTATATATTCTGTACATTTTACGCGTAAGTGACGACGCTGTTACGATTAAATCATTTAAATGCGCTACTGCATGTAGGCCTATTAGCCATTAACCCTCAACCGGATTTTGGGGTGTTTTCACACCACATATCTCCGTTTTCTCGAAGATGTGCAGAGCTAGAATTTTTTAATTTAAGGAATTTGTTACCCATTCTGTTTGCCAGCAAACTCCAGAATTTCGCATTTATAGACCCACTGATTATGAACTAGAATTTTTTCAGTGTGGGGTACCCCAGAATTTTATGCTCCGATTCATAGGTATAGAAAAACAAACATAACTGCCAAACTAAGTAGATTTTCGTTGCAAGAAGTGGTAAACTATTTCAATGAGAACGACAACGTCATTGAAGCAGAAGGTGGTGATGATGTAAACAGGGGTAATGAAAACTGCGAAAATCGCGTGACGTCATTTATGGACGGCGCCTACGATAGGCGCCGTCCATAAAGGTCATTGTGCAACTGCAACAGGTTTTATAGACAACAAGAACAAGAGAAGACAATGGACTAATATACACTAGTTTAGATAAAGAATGGTAATTGATTTGTTGATAACGGCATCGTATGCTGTATTTCGCCATACCGATAAGCGCGTAAGAATTCTTACGCGCCAATAAAGAAATCTTCGCAAACGCTACACGTAACATTTGGCCAATAATATCATAAGGCTGTTCCGGCGTCTTCCTTAAGTGTAACGTTCCGGCAACGTACAGTCGTTGGACCGTTGGATGATTGTAACCTGGGCATCAGAGTTTTATGGTGGGCAAGACGCGTTACAGCGAGAGCATGTAAGGCACTCACAACTTAACAACTTGTGAGGAAGGTTGAAATACTTTTCAGTTGGCGGATTTTTTGGTGGAGGGGTTGTCCAGGTACACTGATGTAATGTCCTCGACCTTGGCATCGGATATGGTAGGATCCAGAGAGACCTTCATTCAACACGGAAGATTCGACCCGTATGTTATACTCCGTCATTGCCGATGGTGATGTGCGTATAATACGCGTACGGTAAAAGCTCCGTACGCTGAAAATACGTTGCCTAAAATAAGTGAACTGGAATCTCAAAATTTACCTGAAAACATTTGCTTCCGAGTTAGTTAGTTATCAAGTCAATTTCTATAGCGCAAAATACATGGAAGAAGTCTTATTCTATAGTATAAATCTAAGGTTACAGATGGTAGCCGCCGCCCCAGCTATGACCGCCCCAGTTATGACCGCCCCAAATATGACCACACCAAATATGACCGCAATATAAAGAAACAAACAAATATATATAGTACATATAGTCTAAAAAAGTAAAGTCCTTCCCGAGCACTCAAGGCTAGCCTTAAGGCTCATAGGGCGGCGCTGATCTCCGTTACCAAGGCCCTCAGCCAGGCGACTGGTGCAAGGTTACATGATACGGGGCCAGTGTTCTCATGCAACGCGCCTGTTTACTTCGCGGATTAATCCGCTACTCATTTGCCATCGCCATCTGGCGAAAGAAGGCTGAGTCGACCTCAGGGCTCCCGTGGGAGTTGAACCCGCGACCTTCTTCTCCATTGTCCAACGCTGTTACCACTCTACTAACTTCCCGCCCGTTATATACATATATTACATATAGTCTATTAGTTTATTATTTTGATTTTATTTGGTTTTTGTTCAGTTGATTTGTGCTATTCTTTGTTTGTGTACTATTTTTATGCTCTGCTAGCCTTGTCACGAATAAAGATTATTATTATAGTGCATATATATATATATATATATATATATATATATATATATAAAGGAACATCCAAAGGCTCATCGCCCGTAGGAGAACCGAAGGGTTAGCGCCTTCAGTTTTTACATGGCAAAGGCTGAATGAGGGCGGTTGCCAGCCTTTCCCTCGCCGCCTTTCCTTCCACGCCGCCTTTCCACTTCCACCCGATGTACTCATTCGCAGCTGAGTCGACTGGGGGCGCTTGGGGCAGAAACAACCGAAAAGTTTCTGCCGCGGCCGGGAGTTGAACCACGGACCTCAAGATTGGCAGACCAGTGTAATATATAATATGTAATGCACGCTCTATTATTATGAACATACACATAATACTAATAATATATGTACATGTATATACACTATATTTGTATGTATATATATGTATGTATATATATACATACAAATATAGTGTATATACATATATACATATATTATTAGTATTATGTGCATGTTCATAATAATAGAGCGTACATACATAAATACATATTAAATATGTATATAGACAGGCATATATATACCCATAGTCCCATATATAATATATATATATATATATATATATATATGTACATATATAAAGACAAATACAAAATTTTATACATACATACATACATAAACACCTGCATATAAATATACATAAATACATATTTATATACATTTATTTATGCATATACACATATATAGATATATACACACATAAACAGATAAACATGTAAATATACATATACAAATGCATATCTATGTATATATATATATATATGCATACACAAATGTATATATACATATACATATACACATACATATATATACATATATGTATAATTGTATATATGTATGTATATATGAAAATATTATAACATAGGCCTACTAATTATATTATTAAATACTTATTTATATATTTATATATATATGCACTATTTATAAATACTAGAAAGATGCTCGTTTCGCTCGCTTCTCAGTGCAGAATAATACTAATATCTATCCACATCGCGCAATGCTCGCGCTTTACTCGCGGCAACGAATATTCCAGAACGATCAATCAGAACGCTCACCCAGCCAACCAATCAGAACGCTTGAAGGTAACCAATGAGAACAACACACAGGCAACCAATGAGAACGCTCAAACAGCCAAGCAATCAGAACGCTTGAAGGTATCAGACATACAGAGGAAGGATTTTAATATTATACTGTAGATATATATATATATATATATATGTATACAATAAGGCTATATATATTATATATATATGCTCATTTATATTACGGTTATTATTGGGGACGGTCATAACTGGGGCGGACATGACGGAGGCAGTTATAGCGAGGGCGGTCATAGCTGGAGCTACTTAATACTTAATATTAGACCTTATCGTGAGTGCATGACTGATCAGCTGTTGGAAACACTTGTTTGAAATGCAACATTTATGTTGACTAGATTATGTTTTACAACATTCTTTTTTTGCTTTTATAATTTTTGTGATTCGAATTGAAATTGTTTTTGGTTTTTCCTTTCTGACTTTTTTTGTCTAACAGAGGTCGGTCCTTGTAAGTCAGTCCTTGTGGCCTTGTGCTTGGGGGTAGGTCCTCGTCCTTGGGGCTCTGTCTTTGTACTTATCCTCGTCCTTGGGGTCGGCCCTTGTTCTTATCCTCATCCTTAGGGGGGAGGGGTCGGTCTTGGGTTGGATTCGGTCAGACCTTTTCATATTTATGGTGGGTTGGGTCAGAAAATAAGTCATGGCTCAAGAAATTGCAATGTATTATGGTGGGTTGGGTTGGGATAGGTCAAGTGAGTCAGTGCATGGGAAACAGTAAAGCAGACAATGGAGGAAACACTATCTGAAAGTGTCGAGTCTAGATTTGAAATTACTCAGTTTTCTTGAAATGATAATAACAGATGACTAAAATTTTACTTCTTTTCTGGCAGCTAAGCTTAGTCTTGAAGAACTTACAATAAATTATGTAAGAACTGGTTTTAGTTCTGATTGTTACAGATTTTACGGAAGTCACTTGTCTTGCTTTTATAGGATTTTGCATCGACCTCTAACATTTGATTATGGGCAAACATAAGATGAACAGCCATGCTCTAAGCAAATCAAAGACTGCTGGGCCTTTATGTGTAAAGAAAACACATAGGAAATGAAGCAAATGTTTAAAATGGACAGATGACTATATGAAATCAGCAGTCAGTGCTGTTACAAGTGGCATCATGTCACAGAGAAAGGCGAGTCAAATGTTTGGAATACTCCAATGTACACTACACAAAGCAAGGACGAATCATCAACACAGATCATCTAAAGTTTCAAGAAACTACTGATGACGGATGAGACTATAAAATAGCAAGGAAAGGTCAAGCCGGAATTCAAAATTACAGATAAGCAAGTTGGCAAAGTGAACCAATGTAGCAGAAAGTATCAGGCAGCACATTCAAGTATGTATGCTTTTGGATGTCAAAAAAATAAAAAAAGAGAATGAGTTGCAGTAGTACAACTAGTAGGAATCAGCACAAGTCTCACTGCTGATTTATTTGTAGTGAATCTGAAACTGATCAGTCAACAGAAGAATGGATTCAGTGCAGTGACTTTTAATGGGTTCATGAAGAGTGTGCCAATGTTGAAAAAACAATATATTTGTTTTTGTGAAAAGTATGTCTAGACCTAATGTTCTTTGGTTTTATGCCAAAACATTTTTACTAAAATGTTTCTCTAAATTTATATTAACCATAATTAGTTTTTATCTGATTTTTCTTTTTTTGTGAGTTGTGAGACCTGTGTTCAGAGTAGCACTAGATCAGAACTTCTAAGAACAGTTGCATTAATGAATTAGTACTAAAGTTTCAAGCTTTTTCTCACAGAGACTTTGGACTGCATATACCTACACCAATTGTTGTGTTTTTATATCTTCAAAATCTGGTTAGTTAAGAATAGTGTAGTTGTATTTTAAATGAGCACTGATGGCCTCTATGATACTTGATGAAGGTTGTTTGATCATTATTTTTAGCTGAGATGACAGCTAGTTTATTAAATAGGCCCAGTTAGGCTATTAATTGTTTCCAGAATTTTATTAAATATAAAATAATGAATATAGTATATTCTTCTAGCCTACTATAGGCTAAATGCAAAACAAATTCACTTAATTGGAGCGCCTCTGAGTAGAAAAATTTTAAGAGGCGCTATACAAATTCCACATTACATTACATTAATGCAGCTTCTGTGTTGATCATAAATGATTATTTACAAAAAATGCATTCAAAAACCGCATTCAATCATATTTTCAGTAGGTCTACCCATAGTTCTTGTAAGTATAATTAAGTGTGTTTCTATAGCCTAGTAGATCATTCAAATTTTACAATGGTAATTTGGCATCGCTTCGATCATATGCACTATGGCTTCGATAAAAGAGCTTGGTAAAATATTGTGCTCTAATCCTGGCCACATGGCCAGGATTGAAATAATGTGGCCAGGAAATTGTGAATTTTTCGTTTTGCTGTTTTAATTCGTTTAAAAATAGAATTTTATACATTTTCTTACTTTAAAAAGAATTTTTAATAAATTTGCCGTCCATTTCATGATATTATAGCGCAAAAATGGATAAAAATTGTACTGACAACTGGTTTGGAGCTTTCAAACATTTAAGGTGGCCAGGATTCCATTAGTTTACCCTATAGCTTCTTTACCTGACATCAGTTGAGTTTAACTTATCTACCAACGCTGATATTTTATCACTTCAGAATTATTTGGCATATATCTGTAGTAGAAAAACAACATAACTGCCAAACTATAAGTAGATTTTCGTTGCAAGAAGTGGTAAACTATTTCAATGAGAACGACAACGTCATTGAAGCAGAAGGTGATAATAATGTAAACAGGGGTAATGAAAACTGCGAAAATAGCGTGACGTCATTTATGGACGGCGCCTACGATAGGCGCAGGTTTTATAGACAACAAGAACAAGAGAAGACAATGGACTAATATACACTAGTTTAGATAAAGAATGGTAATTGATTTGTTGATAACGGCATCGCATGCTGTATTTCGCCATACCGATAAGCGCGTAAGAATTCTTACGCGCCAATAAAGAAATCTTCGCAAATGCTACACGTAACATTTGGCCAATAATATCATAAGACTGTTCCGACGTCTTCTTTAAGTGTAACGCTCCGGCAACGTACAGTCGTTGGACCGTTGGATGATTGTAGCCTGGGCATCAGAGTTTTATGGTGGGCAAGACGCGTTACAGCGAGAGCATGTGATGCACTCACAACTTAACAACTTGTGAGGAAGGTTGAAGCGCTTTTCAGCAGGCGGATATGGTGGAGGGGTTGTCCAGGTACACTGATGTAATGTCCTCGACCTTGGCATCGGATATGGTAGGATCCAGAGAGGCCTTCATTCGACACGGAAGATTCGACCCGTATGTGTTATACTCCGTCATTGCCGATGGTGATGTGCGTATAATACGCGTACGGTAAAAGCTCCGTACGCTGAAAATACGTTGCCTAAAATAAGTGAACTGGAATCTCAAAATTTACCTGAAAACATTTGCTTGTTATTCTATAGTATAAATCTAATTCGACGTTAGGTGAATTTATCAAATCGCTTTGTCAAATCTCAGAATCAACTAGTATAAACAGAAAAATGTCAGTATACTTTGCATCAGATCTCAATTGGATCCGGCAGTCCGGCTGCATAATGACCGAGGGCTTCTGGATACCGGAATCTGCGACAACCTGTACTCTGTGGAGGAGTGCTGGAGTGACATCCTTCAGCTTCCCGAGTTTATCCTTGGTTGCTGTAGATAAGGGGCTCTCTATAGACAGCCAGTGTTTATTCTAGGCCTGTTGGGGGGAAGAATCCTCCCCAAGTTTTAAAAGTCCCCAAAAAAAAAAAATTTGTATATGTTGGCTTGGGGATGGAAATTCCCCCTCCCCTAAAGCGTGGAGAGACAAATCTTGTCCCCCCAAACATTTCAAACTTTCCCCAATGTCAAAGTGGCTAGAATAAACACTGATAGACAGCTAGTCTTTTGCGATTAACGACTAGAGACAGCCCAGGAATAATAATTATACACTTCTATAGCACCAGTTCCAATACCCAAGGGTATCAATCGACGGTACTTCAAAATCCATTCGCAGAAGACCCGGTCATTCCAGAGATCAGTCAGAGGGAAAGGGAAAGGAGTTGCAGTGAATAGCGGGGTTCCAATTGGAATTACAGTAACTGTGGCTGGTCGATAGTTACATGTAAGTCAACGCTCGATACATGGGTGTAAAAAAACAACCGTGTCCACGCCCATAGGGACACGACCTTTCCGAAAAACACCCGTGTCAGGACACGAGGGGCAAAGCCATGTTTGCGCCCCTGACTGCACCCCCTGGAAGGAAAAAGCTATGGCTGCAGTTCATCCCCTTGCGTCGGATTCATAAGGAGGAACAGCTAACAACATATCAATTTACCAAATGGCCAACGAATTGTGCATTCGTTGCTAGAAACTCTGCTAGAAATTCCTTCCGACGGACCTGCTGATATACTGAATACACTGAATTTGACTGAAAATACACAGGGGCCAAGAATGTAGCGACAGTATAGCGGTCGCTCAGAGCAGCGTTTCTCTAACTTTTTCAGCCCGAGGACCTCTTTGTAACTTGACTTAAATTCGGGGACCTCTTCTACTGACCTAAAATTATCCGCCGGATTTTTAAGGTCACCAGACTACTGAGTTCTGGACTAATTCATACGTTCTAAATCGAAGCTGAAATGTGAATTTGCTAAGTCGAACCCATGACGTCCAACGTCAAATTTCATTGGTGTGACTGTTACATTTCTTTCCTTATTATCATTCACATTTCAATGCCGCCAGTGGCGTCGCCAGGATTTCAGAATAGGGGAGTGCTTTGGAAGTTTTCCTGTCAAAAGTCTTGACAAGCAAAAAAAGGAAGAAAAGGTGGTCGTCTCAAACACTTTGATAGTCTACTGTCTTACTTGCACGTTTCTAGCGATAAGGAATAATGTATACTTGAAAACTTCACAATCAGCGAGACGGCATTGGACCAGATTTCAACGCAACGTCATCTTGGCGAATTACGAGCAAAGCATATTCACACGAACGCCATTGAAGGCGCCATTAGAATAACTTAAGAGAATTAAATTAATGTTGCTTGTGAGATTTAAGTCAAAATGAGTCTTAAAAATTAATAAAATAATCGAAGGAGCAATCCAGTGAACGCTTTTGAAATGATTTGTTTTCGAGCGCTTTGGTTTCGGAATATGCGTTTGGGCCACAAAACACCTTTATTAAACCACAAGCCTATGTTATACAATTGAGTAAATCCGCTTTACCGTACGGCAAGTTTGCGAGTGACGCAATTTACTGAGACCAAACAGAGGCAACATGTGTGAAAGCAGAAACGTTTCTGTGGGTAAATTAATGTGTACAATTTAATTAAATCAGTCAGTTGGACAGTATTGTATGCTGCAGTATGTGCACTGAAATGCTTTAATCGCACTTATTGTAGTCGCTGCACTCACCTTAAATGGGCGCCCGCACATTGGGGCAAGAGGGGGAACTTGCCTTCCCTCCCTGGAAAATGCAAATACCAATATTTCACATTGAAATCTGAAAACCTTGCTAAAATATTAACCGTGTCCATTGTGTTAAAATATGTTTTGTCCCCCCCCTGGAAAAATGTATGTAATGTTACTGTGACCATTGTGTTTTGCCTCTCCTGGAAAAATTTCTGTGGGCGCCCATGTCATCTTACGGCAGTTGACTACGGTTTCATTTCGATGCAATAATACATAGAATTCTACTGGTTTTCCTAGAGACCGTCCTTAAAGTATGTCTCGCTCTAGGGAGAGGTTCTAAGAAAGTGAGAGTTTGTCACAGAGGAGGGCGAAGACCACCATGACGTCACACTTAGTATAAATAAAGCCTTAAATATACAGTAGCTGATAAAAGCCTTTGAATGTGATGATTTTTTAAAATACCGAATATGCTTCTACAATTTTAGGTCCCAATTACATTCGTCAGCCTTACCAGAAGTTAAGTATCTGCTTTGCTGCTTAAAATTGAACGATAAACTCGAATAGATTAAATAGAAGCACTGCGTGGCCGTGACGTAATTTATGACGTAATTTACGGCTTCAAGGGGTCCGAGATTTGTGACAGGGGAGGGGTCAAAACCGTCAAAAAAGTGATGTACTTTATGGACCGCCCATATCCTAACTTTCATTTCACGCTCAAAATAATTTGACCCGTAGGAATTGTATATTTTCCAATCTATAAGCGGCATCGGACTAGACTTCATCGCAACCTCGCCTGGCGAACTAGGAAAAACGTATTCAAACGTACGCCATTGTAGGCGCCACTTAAATTAACTTCGGAAATTAAATTAATGTTGCTTGTGAGATTTAAGTCAAAATGAGTCTTAAGAATTAATAAAATAGTCGAAAGAATAATCCAATGGACGCTTTTGAAATAATTTGCTTTCGAACGCTTTGGTTTCTGAATATGCGCGTTTGGGCCACAAAACACCTTTATTAAACGATAATCCTATGTTATACATTTGAATAAATCCGCTTAACCGCAAGGTTATAATTCCCCTACCGACTGAAACCAATCAGAGGCAAAATGTGATAGCAGAAACATTTCTGCTTGTAAACTGAGTTGTTCATTTCAATTAAAGCAATGCGTTGGCAGCATTGTCTGCTGCAGTTTGAGTGAGCTTAATCGTACACATGGTAGTCGTTGCATTCACATTACAGTAGTTGCCTACTATTTCTTAGGTCAGAATTCATTTCAGTTTATCCACAATTCTTGATGGTCTAAATTGCATTCCTATACAGTTTATATAAATACTGATTTGTGATGTCTAATGAATTTTGCCTGTTTTGCTTGTTAATTTGATTCATCAGATTGCTTTGCGATTTTCCACTTCGAAGTAAGCGTCGCTAATAAGCTGTTCTTGTTCATTATGCATCATTAATCGTGCTGTGTAGACATTAAATGGACCTCCAAAAGGATTTTCCGAATCTCATCATGGCAGGAGATGTCAAATTATGCACATATTGAGTCCTGTACAATAGGGTGGAGTGAAAAGGACGAAATTTTAAAAATTTTCGAATTTAAAATTCTAATAGTGGGGGAAAGTTGTGCAAGGTATCAGTGATTTGTTCAGTGAAAATTTTGAATTTTTAAATGAACGTTAAGAGCCTCCCCAGAGACGATGAAGTTTGGGCATTTTGTGCAATTATTGCATTTTGGCTTATAGGCCTTATTCATTTACGTACAACTGTTTTATTTTAATAATACAAGCAATACAATTATCCAACACTTCTTTTGTAAAGAGGTAAACAGAATTACAAACATTTTCTATTGCAACTTGCATATTTATAGACCCTGTAGTGCTGCGGCAAGCTTCGTTATGTCTCACAATATGCAAAGCACAGTACATGCCGGCTCAATTACACAATATGCGCTTTACTGTGAAACCACAGGTTTCTGTCTAATTCTGCCTGAAGTCTGATTTGTGCTAGAATATGGCATGATCCTGAGAGAGAGGCATGCTTTGACTTTATGTGTCCTTCTCTTGCAATTGGACCACATACTGCAGCACTGGCCTCAGTTACTAGCTTCACACATCTTTCAGTTGCCTGAGAATGGCACTGAAATCTCTGAAAGTTCAACTGCTGATCTGCGCTCTTTATCAAGGAAGAAATGTCAATTTGCCTGAGAGGTTAGAAAGCAGAGGAGGAGCTGATAGTTGTTTCTTGTGCCAGTTAATTAAGTCAATATAGGCCTAACTGGCAGCATCAACATCGAACACTGGAATTTTGAATTTTGGAATTCGAGTAATATTTGAAGTACGTCTAGCTTTCAGTATTATTCATGGCACTACCTTCTCTGATGTGTTGCTGTGCATCTGCATCTAATAACATTGCCAGCAGTAGATTCTCTTCATGTCCAAAGTAGCCGTTTCTTTGGATTGCCGGATCAGCTACTAATTTAAGTTCTACAGGAAGGTATCGTGATAATGAAATTGTCTTCCAAAGTTGGTGCCCCCGTTTTTGCAGGATGGTTTCATTTCGATATGAAACCAGACAGGAGTATATACTTCTATATCATAAGTTGCTAGTTTTTCAAATTTTCAGTTGGGTTTTCCGTACCTCGGTTAGCTGTTGCAAGCCATCTTGAATGTGTGAGTTTCCTTGGGTCGCGTGATGCCAAACTCTGCGAACAGTCACCAAGTGTTATAGGCTTATAGCCTTCCAAACGTCCGGCAGATAAGCCTTATCTGAACTTAAGTCTTCGCATGTTACAATGGGTATCTCTCCTTCAATTAAATCGAAACCTACTGTACAATGGAAAAGTTCTGACAAGTTTGTAGCTGCTGACCAAGTGGACCAGAAACCCCCTTAGGTCCTGTACCGGTAGTTGACCCACTGCAAAGGTCACCATACTTCTTCTAACAACCTCATAACATCTCCTGATTTCCCAGTATTAGTTGCAGTACCACCGCAACCAGTAGCAACCAGTTTCTGTGAGTCAGCTCCTTTCTCTTTTAACATGTACATAATACACGTTTTGATTCAAATCGCAGATTCTTTCTCGGTGAAACGTGACCAACCTGACTCCTAAAAAATTGCCACACACTCCTCAATTATAGTTTTCATATGATATATCCCATCTTTTTTCTTATAGGCACTAGTGTTTTATCCTTACTTCCATCAAAAGAAACACATTCGATAATATTGCTGTCCTCCTCTTCATTCAGTTCCATTCTTTTCCTTTTCCTTCAATTCTCATTTTGCTTATGTCTAAATGAGGGTTTTATCGTCTTCATAAACGAGTACAATGTCTTGAAAACATGCCGAAGATAGGGCAGCTACCTGCCTTATCTGATACAGAATACATGTCATGCAGCTATTAAAGATATATTAGGCAGAGAAGTTCGCACTTGTGAAGAGGTCTTCTTTGTTCTTTTTACCTTACTCTCAGTTTCTCGCCGTGAAATCCCTGGCGGATCATAGTTGTCAACTTGTCATCATTAGGAGTATCACTATCTGAAGTATAGGCCTATGTATCTTCATTAGGCCTACTGATGACTTCAACAGGAACATCTGCTTGCCCACTTGTGGATGGTTCTGATGCAGAGACCTTGGAGAGTTCTGAGTGTCTTCTTGCCAACCTCTTTAGAATATTCCCACATTCCGTGATGACAATTCTTACCACGGCCATTCGTCTAGTACCTCGCTGATCCAACAGAAATTCACGATCCTTTACAGGCACCTTGTTTTTCATCACACAGGCACACTAGCTGGTAAGGCGTAATTAACTTCAGCACCCTTGTGTGAGACAGTGGGAATAGAGGATATATCCCAACGCAGCAACATACCCAATTGCCAATTAGCAATATTACTGAAACTTGAGGACGCTTGGGGAGGCTCTAAACATTAATCCAGTTAAGTGATTTTTGGCACAGTTTCTCTCTATACCATAACACAACTTTTCCAAACTATTACATTTACATCACTGAGAAAAAGTTTTTTCACTCCACCCTACTGTACAAAGTTGATGATGCATACAAGGCGATTAAGAAATCGCCTTGTATGCAGTAGCTTGCAGAGACTGGTGGATGCCCGGAGCCAAGTCGACAAAATAAAAAAAGGTCGCCGAATCAAACAGACCAGCTTTTGAGCTGACTTTTAGCTTTTTTTCTTACAATTCACAACAATTTATATAGCACCTATCCTTACTTGACCTCTCATTTATATTTGCCCCCCCATCTGGTGAATGCCCGGGAGGCCGGGACCACCGCCCCACCGGTTCCCTTCTGCACGCTACTGCTTGGATGATTCTGCCTGGTTACGTGTAGTGTAGTGCTGTTAAACAGGAAAAATCCCACAGAAGAATGAATTGGAATCTTCTCCTAATGTTCATAATGGGATTGTTGATTTGACAGGTAAAATTTAATTACGTAGCCAAATAGAATACCATGAAGTGAGTTGCAGCGAGAGAATGCCATATGAATGCATGTCGTCTGTGTTAGACCTATGCTAGATCAGCCACTGAATGAGTGACGTAGGAGTAGTAGTAGTAGTAGTAGTAGCAGCAGCAGCAAAGCAGCAATATATATATATATATATTAATTAGTAGTGGTGGTAGTAGTAGTGGTGGTATATAGCAGCAGCAGTAGTGGCAGTTATAATGTATTTAACGGACCTGTAAAATACAGTAGCAGTAGTGGTAGCAGTAGTTAGTAGCAATATCAGCAGTAGCAGTGGCAGTCTCAGGGTGGTAGCAGCGGTAGTAGTAAAATAGTGAGTAGCGGTAGCAGTAGTAGTAGCCAGTTGCAGTAGCAGAAGCAGTAGTAGTAGCAGTATAGCAGTAGTTAGTTAGTAGTAGTTAGTTCCTGTTCAGAAGTAGTACAGTAGTATTAGTCAGGGCCTTTTTTGTGACGGTACGCGTTTGGTAGTCTAGAAAATTCGGAACCGAAAAAAGGTGTGAAAAAATGTTTTTTCTTGTGCTTAAACGTTTATTATTAATTTGTATTACTAATTTACTATTATTTGTTAAAATGGAATTATTTGAAAATTGTTACTTCTATGTTAAATTCTAGCCACAGACCACATAATCGTAATGGAAAAGTTAGGCAATCCACCGTGAGTTTCGGTGAATATTTTAGCTTTTTTTACAAAAAGCACTGGTTGTAGTAGTAGTAGTAGTAGTAGTAGTAGTAGTAGTAGTAGTAGTAGTAGTAATAATAATAATAATAATAATAATAAGAGTGGTAGTAATGGTAGTAGTGTAGTAGTCAGTAGTAGTAGTAGTAGTAGTACCAGTACCCAGTACCACCAGTTACCTCCAGTAGTAGTAGTAGTAGTAGTAGCAGCAGCATTCTTAATAAAGTGGCTCAGGAGTGTTTGCCCTTGTGGGAACCACTATGTTTCGCCCATCCAATCTAGTATCCTATAGTACTTAGGTTTATTTCTAAATAATTTACACTGGTATCCATTGCTATCTTCCACTTTGCACTAAAAATGCTGTTTGTATCTCCCAACCAGTGTCTTAAACAGACATGTCAGAGGCGTTTCGGTCTGATGGGAGGTGGGTTGGGGTAGACCGACGTAGAATCAGGGTTTGTGATAAGGGGCTGATTGATTTCCATTCTCGGAATTCTGTAATTGATAGACCGGTCTTAGATTTGGGAAAACTATTTTTAACGTGAAGTAGTGATATCTCCATCTAATTATTACCGTTCATATACTGCGTTTCTTTAAACGTTAGATTCAGGTTGGAGCGTTTTACATTCCCGTTGTGGTCAAATAAACTGATAGACGCAACTGTCCAACTCTAAAATAAGTCTGCGGCTTCAATATACAGTACTGTACAGTGTTTAATCTAGACTCCTGGACTCCGGGGGGAAACTGAAAAAGCCGGGGGTAAACTGACAAAGCCGGGGGAATTCTGCTAGAGGCCGCTGTTAGTCCATGTAGTATTCCAAAATTTCCGGGGGGATTTGAAATTTCCGGGGGGAAGGGTAATTTCCCCCCGGAAACGGCCTAGATTAAACACTGCTGTATACCCAACAATGCAGCTGCACTACATCCAATCATGGGCGCCCACACATTGAGGTAAGAGTAGTAGTAGTAGTAGTAGTAGTAGTGGTATTAGTAGTGGTAGTAGTAGTATTAGTAGTAGTAGTAGTAGTAGTAATAGTGGTGGTGGTAGTAGTAGTAGTAGTAGTAGTAGTAATAGTAATAGTGGTAGTAGTAGTAGTAGTAGTAGTAGTAGTAGTAGTAGTAGTAGTAGTAGTAGTAGTAGTAGTAGTAGTAGTAGTAGTAAAATAAAATAAAATCCGAGTTACTCGTAGAAACAGGACAAGCCGGAAAGGTCTGTCAGATCTGCGGGGCGGGGAGCAATCTAAGGGATAGGCCAAGCCAATCAGGCACGTGTTACGACTAGATCTAAAAGATGATGAAGAGGGGCATCTGGAAAATACAATTCTGTGTTTTGCAATTAACTATATATTGGACTTTTAACCAATATTTTCGCACTAAAACACTATTGATGCGCGAAGTGAAATTGAGAACTTCTCTTTACCCACCCCTGGAAAAAATTCTGTGGGCGCCTCTGCACCCAATCATAGACACACAAGACAAAAAGGAATTCAACCAATCAAGCAACTTCTCTAGCGCTACTGTCGTTGTGTCTAGTGCATCAGTTGATTGCGTACCAAATCCAATCCGAGTTAGAGCCAGGACAAGCCGAAAAGGTCTGTCAGATCGGCGGGGGAGCAATCTGAAAAAGATAGGCCAAGCCAATCAGGTACGTGTTAAGACTAGATCTAAAAGACGATAATGTGTTGGAATTGAGATTAGGCTACATGACCGGAAAGCTCAGGAGAAACCTATATTCTGATATTTTCAGTCCTCGAGCAATAAAGAAATTCACGAGAAAATGCCTTACATTACAATACACCAAATTTAGTATTAAATTAGTAATCGTCGCACTACCTTGTGATTGTACCCGCTGCTTGGTGTACACTGTACAGTCGTTATGAGGTCCGTTCCGACGAAATCTTTTTAGAGCAGGCGAGGTGTATCGTTGCCCCTTCCACACAAAGAATGCAATAATACGATTAGGCCTATGCGAACGAGATGGTGTTGGGTAAATGTTATTAAATATGGTTATTGTGTGCATAATTTATTGCATGCATTATACTGTACTTGCCGCACCTTAAAAATTTGCAAAATGTGCTGCTGACCTGCTGTGGTGGGTCCATATCTATTCACATTAGTCATGTAATATATAGGTATAGAGCATATCTTAGGCATTCTAAAGTAAGTTCAAAGCAATATCATAAAAAAACTATTAACGGATACATATTTTAGTCCAAAAATGCCGCCGTAGACAGTCACCTGCTTCGTCTACGCATAGGACCAGCCTTTGTTGTTTTCAGTGATATACTCCATACAGCAATACGCCACCTGCAAAATAGTATTTCAAATAATATTTTAGCCTCCCCTTGGGAGATAGTCGCCCGTAAAGCTCTCCCTCTTACCGATTCTCTTACTTCTGCGTAGACCTACTTGTTTTTGAATCCGTTCTACCCAGTGGCGGCTCCAGGATTTGGCAAGTGGAGGGCCGTCGGGGTGGAATCTTCTAAGCATGGGGCCAACCATGTGTTGATAGGTATGTAGCAGTAAGTATAGGGTCCCAACAGAAGGCCACTGTGGGACCAGACATTCAATAAGGAGGGCACTGGCCCTCAGAACCCTCATGTGGAGCCGTCACTGTCAGCACAGATCCATTTAGCCAAGCGTTGAACAATTGTCGTTTACGAATTTTAATGATGTTATCAGAGTAGTACTTTAAAAAAACTCTATTCGTTAAAAGTTTTACGATTTGCGTCAATAGCAAGACTGCGTTCTTTTCCTTTTTCTCGCATTTTCACATACAGACACCACAACCCTTGGTCGCAAACGTTTCTTCCGAACCCCGATACTGCATTAGATTCTACAACCATGTTCCCGACTTTGAACAGAATAGAAGTTTATTCCAACTCGAGCATCATCGAACATTAGTGGCGGTTCCAGGATTTCTTGGTGGGGGTGAAATGAATTCATAGGAAGTTCGTGGGGGATGAAAAGAGAGGGGCAAAATCAATAAACTTTGCCGAAAAAAAGAGGCTGACAAGAAAAAAGGCAATTTACCCCGAAATTTACTAGACTTTTACCGAAAAATAGGTCGACAAGCCAAAAAGGTCACCCGCAGTTTTTCTCCGTCATTTTACTTGACTTTTACCCCAAAATAGTTTGACAAGCAAAAAAGTCCGGTCCGGTGGGGGCATGCATCCCCACTCATCCCCCACGTGGAACCGCCACTGTAGAACATCTAGGCATAAGCATAATGCTCCTGTAGTAAGACATATTGATCGCTGTAAATTCTTAATTTTAGAAATTAGGTTAAATTTGGAAAACAAATAATGCATAGAATACGATGCATGCTAAAATAAACTCAATAGACCTACTTGATAGACATTTTAAGTATCAGAGTATAAGATTCATCATCATTGCCTGAAAGAGCGTTTTTGCAGGGGACACGCGGGAGGCCCGACCCCCATATTCAGTATGTGACCGGTCGTGGGGTTTGCGCAAAACCGTTGAGTAGGATTTTTGGAAGAGGGGGGTTAGTAGTATGAGATATTGAGAAAAATGCAAGACAATTACAGGCGCCTGACACGACGACATTTTCTGCTCGTCAAAACTTTGTATGTGAAAATGAATGTCTAAGTGCCCCTTCCTGAATCCTGGGTACGCCACTGATTGTTATTCGTCTGATCGAAGGTCTTTTCCATCCATCAGGTCCTTTGGCTGAAACTGAAAACGTTTTACGATTATAAAAAGGTCGCGTCTTTGTTACAGCGTTAATTACAAAATATATCTGCGAAGGCGTGACATTCTCAAATAGACTCTATTAATACGAGTGTATGATCGCTATAATTTAACAACGAATAATAAAAAATCTTTTTCAAGCTTTGAAAATGTTCATAAAAAATACTTTTATGGGGGTAGGGGGGTGGGCGCCAAGCATCTTGTGAAGACTCCACGCACGAGAACCTGAAATGTCAGAAATAGCGTTAAACTGTGAATAAGTGATTGGCTTCTATTAACTAGAGTCAATATTCTCTTGTTGCTTTGGCCTCTGTCTTAAGGAGTCGCTACCAGAGGCTGGGGAACCCCGGATCCATGCCCCCTACTGAATGCCTGCCCCACAGTGACTCCCCATCGAGGGTGATATTCTTCCTGTATGCGCTGATTTATGAAAAACAGTTTGTCTCGTGCTTGGAAGTTGCCACCCCAACTGCCCCCTGCTTGCTAAATCCTGGAGGCGCCATTGGTCGTTACCGCCGGAGTTGCGTGACATCGGGTTGTCGTAATTGTTGGTTCTGATAAGAGAGATTCCTGTGCTGTGCTATTTTTCGGTCGTTCACTTTTCTCTGGCATATGTGCCAACAGACTTTCTGCGGAAAGCTAAGTCAGCACGTGTACCCGGGGGAGGGGCGATTGGAAGGGGGTCACCTTTGAACTTTGCCAGATGGATCGTGTAAACCGACAAGTTGTCGAACGCCTTGTGTTTCGTACTTCCGTCGCTGACAGTTATATTCGCTCCCAGATGTCGCCAGTGTATGACGTAAGCGGCGATTCGTCGGGTCCCGATAACAATGTTCGTTTCCGGTTCTCGGTTAAATACTGAGCACGTGACAGCAGCAGCCAGGCAGCGATGAAAGCTCGAACAGCAAATAAATATCAAATTGGTACCGGAACTTCGTTACGTAAAATCCCGCTTCACGTGCAGTGGCGGAGCAAGGATTCTGGAGTACGGGGAGCAAGCACTTCGACATTTTTCGGGCAAAAATGTCTTTACGAGCACAAAGAGGTCGTCGTCTCAAATGCTTTAAACTGTACTATTTCGGTGCGTTTTTTCCTCGATCTAATACTACCTCTGACCCTCCCAACTACTCGCAGGTTTTAGACGAATCTCACGACTGATCCCGATCCGAATAAGGGATCAGGCCCTCGTGCCCACCGTGCCACTGTGGGCAATGCGCCAATGTTCAAGTATTATAATGTATAATCCATAATGGCGGAAGAAATTCTGATTTGGATGATCAGTTTCTCAGATTTTATGCCGACCACTCTTCACTTAATTATTGCCAGTCTCTGACCGAATTGAATAATAGCCTAACAAGGTTGTTCTTTAGCTTCTGCGGTAGGTCTACTTCGAGGTCAGGCACCTTCTTACATCATTGAACTTTTTCACCACAGTTTTCTTCTGCTTCACATTACTTGATCCGCTCTACAGATCGTATATGGATACCCATGTCCCTAGATCACGTACCACTCTCACCTAGCATCGGTCATTCAGAGTAACTGGGCCCTCTCTGTGGAATGTCCAAATGGGTTGTCTCCATCTATGGGGTTTCCATTAATTATTTCAACAATTTTTGGGCAATTTTTGACCCCCTCACCTGTCAACAACTGTCAATTTTTACTTACCCCCCATAATTACGTCAAAAACTTTTGATCTCCCCCTCAAGATCAATTACAGGTCCCAATAACAAGGTTATTATTTTAAGGTTATTATTTTTTGTGGTGATGACCATTTTCCCCTGTTTTGCTCATCGAGTGTCAAAATGTGGTGGTGATGACCTTTTTTGCCATGCTTTTTTCCGTTGTAGTAAGTAGTATTCCATGAAATTTCCTATTTTTTGATTATTTGTAAAAAGTGAAATTGTTGACGTCAACTTCTCTTGACCCCTCCTCCTGTCAACAACTGTCAAACTTTTTCAACCCCCCTAAATTGTTGACGTAATTAATGGATAGCCCCTATTCGTGTCTCACTTCTCCCCCCACACTTAGTTCATTGCGAAGACTTAAGTCCCAATTTCTTTATCAAGCGACTCTAAAACCGAGAGCGCCTCTGAGTAGTAATATAATAGGCTATATATATATATATATATATATATATATATATATATATATATATATATATATATATATATATAACGTACGGCGCTATAGAAGTCGTCAAGAAGATAAAGATAAGATAAAGCTATAAGTCCTTTATTGCATTACTGTAGGCCTACATTGAAGTGATGGGTTTTGGTATTTTGCGGTCTTTTTCGTTCCACGCTGTTTCAACAAATAGGAAATCCAAATGTATTGCGATGAAACCTTGAAACCTTCTCGAATGTCGGGGCTAAAAGTGCCATGCCATTGATCGCGCTATCTTTTCTGGCTCATTGCAGCGATGAGACGAGTGCCTAATGAAACCGCAAACCGGTGTTTCGTCTTAATAGATCTGGTATAAGCCAGGCAGAAAAACTGAAAGGGTTCAAAGTCATCTTGATGTAATCTAGATGCAACTCAATCAATTTCATGCACGTCATTTCGGCCTCTTCTCCTCTGCTTTCAGTCGTAAACAAGCTCCCAAGAATTCCTGAATATTCCCGGACGGCAATCGTGCAAATCGTGCAAATCGTAATTCGAAATCAGTGTTTATTCTAGGCCTTTTCGGGGGGTCCCCCAAAGTTTTAAAATTCACCCCAAAATTTGTATATGTTGGCTTGGGATGGAAATTTCCCCCAAAAAAGCGTGGAGAGACAAATCTTGTCCCCCAAACACTTCAAACTCCCCAAATCCCCAATGTCAAGGTGGCTAGAATAAACACTGTTCGAAATCATTAGGCCTATTTATATTCGCTGTGCCATGGATGTAAGCCTATTCAAGATTTTTGTTGAGAGAGAGAGAGAGAGAGAGAGAGAGAGAGAGAGAGAGAGAGAGAGCGGAAGAGAGAAAGAACAGGGTAGACCTATCAGGTGCCTCACTTATTTAGGCTACTGACGTAAAAAAATACTGCAGAATTTTGGAGAAAAGATAATTTTAAATTAATTTTGTAATATAAACCATTTAAAGGTGTTCTCTTAGACTGGCATCGCTTGACTCCGTCCGTGCCAGGGAATCATTCCGAGTGGCACGTGTGAAAAAGCGAACCTGGGTATAAGTCCAATGTCACAAACAACGCTAAACAGTAGAAGCAATTATCTATAATAACCCAGTGGCGTAGCCAGGATTTCCGGAGCGGGGTTTGGTTTTTGGTTTTGACAGTGACCAACATCGGAAAAGTCTTATTAGAAATACTTTGTTTTCGTCAGCCAAAAGGAGTTTAACCCCTCAAAAACCCCTTAGTTACACCACTGCAATCACCGATCCTGCTTTCCTGCTTTTTCGTGGCCGTCGCAGAGTATTTCCATGATGGTGCAACATTTTTTACGCGGAAGCAGAGCACTATCAAAATGTCTGACAACTTTTTATTTGTATTTTATACGTAAGATATGCATTAAGAAAAGTATATTGTTTTGACTTTGCGTTTTGCCAGGGTTAGTTTAATAGAGAGATTTTGTATTGCACTGTATTGTACCAAAAAACGTCATCGCGCATTAAACTACACTACATATCTAAATGTCTACATATCTCTGTATGTCAGTCTGTTTAAGGATTTATTACCCCACATTTTTATAAACATATAATTTCCGGAGGGTGCAGTTGCACTCATTTGCACCTCCTTCTCGAACCCCAAATGCGTTTTAGTCACTCCTTTCTCCAATCACCCCTTTTCCCGCCGATAGAATTTTCTCATCGGCTTTGCACGAATCTCTCAATCAGTCTAGGCTCTGAGAACAGAGAACCAGTGAGAGAGAGAGAGATCCTGCATGAGCCGAACCTGTCTCAGCCACAAGATACAGGCTGTCACGTAAGAGTGAAATAGAAGTGATTATACTTTGATGACGACGACGACGACGGTGGATTTCTCCTCTGGTAATCATGCTCTTTGTGTGGTTCGTTGCAGTGATCTTCCTGGAATTCACGTGGATTTTCCGGAAGTCGCTTACCTTGCTTCTCGTTCCGCTGTTTCTATTCGCTCCGGCGACGACAAATGGCGTCATCGTCAGTACGAAATACGGCCGGGTCAAAGGCCATCGAATTCGCGCCGACTATAAATTGGGGTCAGGTGAGTTCGTATCAGATATACCTAGAACTCTTTCTATCCGTCTGCGATCGGTATCGTTTGACGTTCGAAGCAGTGGCAGATAACAAAATTTGCTCCTTCATTTTTCGTTTCTTAATCGCAGGCCCAGTTTCCCGTTATATTTAAAAGGTTAAGTTAATTTTAGACAATTAACCTAGCCACTGGGACGGGGGAGGCTTATTATGTCAAGCGTGCACAAAATTCAAAAAGAAAACTGTTGCTATCATTCAAGCAGTGTCGGTTCCACATGGGAGCCCAGGTGGCCCGTGGCCCTTATTGAATGCCTGGCCCCCAGTGGTCTCCTGTTAGGGCCCTATACTTACTACTACATACCTAACAACAAATGGTTGGCCCCTTGCTTAGAAGTTGCCACCCCAACCCTCAACCCCCACTTGCTAAATCCTGGAGCCGTCACCGCATTCAGGAAAACGCTGTTTTGCCATTTTTTCTGGATTTTTCGAGTGAGGAAAATAATGAAATGTCAAAATCCAAAAACATCCATAACTTTTTGTAAGACCCAAATTGTAAAGCAATTATGAAACCAAGGGCTCTATTTTATTTCAATAATTTAAGGTGCCTTTTATACGCAGCTCGACGAGTCTAACGAGTAAATAGCTTGTCGCTGTTTCCCCGCCTACTGAATCACTTTAACCGTTGCTGCTACAGTGAAACCCGCTTAACTGCATAGGTGCCGTGCAAGCCTTGCTTATGCAGTTAACTGGGCTATGCAAATAGCCGGGACGTCTGATACACAAAACACTGGTTCTGGTTTTTATGTTGTTATGCGATTATGCGGGTTATGCAATTAAGCGGTGTGAGATTAAGTGGGATCCACTGTATTATCATAATATTAAGAAGCTCAATTCTCTTCAGGGCGCGAATCAAATGCGTGAAAGACCCGATGGGTTAGATGCACCCCAGAAAAGCTTCTATCGACGCCAAGGTTTAAACCCGGGACCTACTGACCGTCAGGCCAATCCACAAAGACACTGGCCCAGCCTGTTACCTTACACCAGGCATGAGCAACTATGTTTTGTCAAGGGCCGGTTTACAATTTTAGAATGTTTTGGGGGCCGGATGTACATTGTGTTAACTTGTTAATATATTTGTTAACGAATATCAATAACAAAATCTATTATTCTATTGAAAGCATACACATAGTATAATAAGTATAGCATAGTCAGTGTTAGAGTTGCCGGGGGAGTTGCTGGGGTTGAACCTCCAGCTAACTTTGCAACCCTCGCAAAAATCGCATATCGGGTACATGCAGTCTCTGTCATTCATTGAATTTCAGTCCTCAACCCCCAGCTTTTTACAACACCAACATTGAGTATAGTATAGTAACTATAGTTACTATAGTATACTACATACTATAGTAGTATGCAGCGATGACTAAAGCGCGGATCAAAATATAGCAACAGTTAAATGCGAGTCTAACTGTCTAACATAGTAATATCAATCTGATTCAAGTTTGACCTCACTTATCAGGAAACTCACCTTCCATCACTCTCGACATCTCTATTAACTTTAGTAAAGAACGTCTGTTCACCTGAACGAGTTTTTTTGGAGACTTTCAATTTTATCTTTTCTTAATTGTACCTGCACTTGGTCAAACTTTTGCAGCATGAAGTCTGGCTATGCCGTCCTATATTAAATTCTTTTTAACAGAGACTGACTGTGAGCAAACAAGTCAAACGAGCACATTATTTTATTCCACAAAGAGATAATCCTATGTCCACTTTTCGTTAAAAACGGCATTCACTGTCACTTTTCGTTTCTGTCGATGAGGGCGGGGGCAGGCTAAGGCTGGAGGCTTACTGCTTGCACAAAAAGTTGAAAGCCGATCAGGCCAGATATGAACTAAGGATGCATATCTCTTGGCTATATTAGCAACTCGGATTTTTATTTCTACCTTACTGAAAGCTTGCGGCGGGCCAGATTACCTGTTGTTTATTAGAGCACACTGGGGGCCGGTCAAAAGAGGTCCGCGGGCCGGATCCGGCCCGCGGGCCGTATCTTGCTCATCACTGCATTAGGGTAAGGCAGTGGCGGATCCACATAAGGGGCAGGGGGCCCGTCCCCCTAGTGAATGTCTGCCACTCCCCGTTGGTCCCCTGTTGGGACCTATACTTACTACTACATACCTATCAACAGAGGGTTGGCCCAGTGCTTAGAAGTTGCCACCCCAACGGCCTCCCACTTGCCAAATTTTGGAGCCGCCCAGTGGCGTAGCGAGGCAAAGTGCCGCCCGGAGGCGGGAAAAAAGTGCCGCCTCAGAACTCCGAAAAATTCCTGACAAGCAAAAAAACGTTATTAACTTAAAAACGTTATCAACTTCCTACATTTCTTGACAAAAAGGTGATCAACTTCCTAAATTTCTCGGCAAGCAAAAAACGTTATCAACTTTCCTAAATTTCCTGACAAGCAAAAAAATAAAGAAATAAATCTCGAAAATGCCGTCCCTAGACCAAATGCCGTCCCTAGACCAAATGCCGTCCCTAGACCAAATGCCGTCCCTAGACCAAATGCCGCCCGGGGTGGTTCGCCCCCACTGACCCTCCTCGCTACGCCACTGGAGCCGCCACTGGGGTAAGGGGCACTTGTCTACTTGAACAATGCAGATCTATTTTTTAAAACGACATTTTGGCTATACGCACTGATTTTCAAAAAAAGTTGAAAACCTTGCTAGAATAGTAACCGGTACCATTGTGTGCTGCCCTCTGGAAAATGCAAACATAATTTGTAAAACTATATGTTGGCTTTGTAAGGAACACCCTCGGGCCCATTAGTCAACTGTTTTGCTTGTCCGACTTTCCGACCCAAAAATCCGAAATTTTAACCCCCTGGAAAAATTTCTGTGGCCCCTCCCCGTGGTTGGCATGAAGAGTCTAAGACTGGTCTGGTAAGTGGACCTAATTTGTTTCTACTGACGCTGGAAAATGACGCGAGCCAAAGTAGGCCTACGTATCAAGTATTGCGCCCTATTTCTCTGTTCTAGACGCAGTGACAGACACATACGATCGATTTCTTGGAATTCCGTACGCAAAACCCCCGACTGGGAAACTGAGGTTTAAGGTAACGAATCTGGGCTTATTATTACATCGTCGTCGTTAATTGGGTGGGGTGGGGAAGGGACTGAAAAATTAGTGCGCCTCTTTAGTCTAGTAACTGTAGTTCTCAATTCGGCTCGGATGCTGCGTTGTTGTTTTTATAGGCGCGTCCGTCAAAAGACGGTGGGCGTCTGGCTCTTCTCTCTCTCTCTCTCTCTCTCTCTCTCTCTCTCTCTCTCTCTCTCTCTCTCTCTCTTTCTATCTATCTATCTATCTATCTATCTATCTATCTATCTATCTATCTCTCATCCGGAATTGCCACCGCCGGTGGCAGAGTTGGATGCTGTTTCGAACGATTGGCGGTTTATAATGAGAGACAGACAGACACAGACAGACAGACAGAGACAGACAGAGATAGACAGACTCACAGACAGACAGGAAGGCAGCCAGACAGAGAGACAGGCAGACAGACAGGCAAAGTGGCAGACAGCAGACAGAGACCAGACAGAGACAGACAGACAGACAGGCAGACAGACAGACAGACAACAGACAGAGCCAGACTGACAGACAGGAAGACAGACTGAAGAGAGATAGAGAGGAAGACAGACAGACTGACAGGCAGACTGAAAGAGAGGAAGAGAAGGAAAGAGTTAAAGAAATGTTAAACTCATTTCGGTTCTCTTTTTGATCTTAATTTCTTCGGATTACGTAGATTTTCGCGTTTCCGGTTGTTTATCCTGAATACTTTAGCTCAGACCAGTCGTTTAAATTGATCTTTGATTTAACTTTAGACTTTTACGACATCGACTTCTCAAAAGGCCGTCTGTGCATTTGCCTTTCAGCTGAATTTCTCCATTCATTTATAATATTTTTCTGCTTACTAATGTATCTTTCTACATATGTATCCAAAACACCTCTGACCACAGGGCAGGTCTATGTTAGATTAGAACAGGGGTGGCGAACCTTTTTCAGATTACGTGCCAATAATTTCGGTTTCGAAAGGAACAATATTGTTACGTGTCAAGTATGCCATTCCGAATAATTACTTGCTTAATTTTTCATTTCGAGATGTAGCCTATAGACGTTGAGACCAATTTAATAACGATGAATTAATTAATTAATTAAGAATTAATTAGTTTTCTCTTTTGGGGGGCAGGCGCCTCAGGAGCCAGACCCATGGAGTCACGTCCTCGACGCCACTAAACACCGCAGCGCTTGTCCACAGCTCGAGTACAGCGACGTCCAACTGCACTCCGTCCATCAGAGCGAATCCTGTCTATTCCTCAACGTCTTCGCTCCATACAAGGTTGGTAAGGGGTTGTCCATTAATTACGTCGACAATTTTTGGGGCAATTTTCTTATCCCCCCTTGTCAACAACTGTCAACTTTCAGTGACCTCCAGCTAAAATTATGTCAAACGCTTTTGTGCCCCCACTAAGATCAGTGATGGGTCCCCTAAAAAGTTTAGAAGGTTATTATTTTTGCGGTGATGACCTTTTCACCGTTCTTTTGTTCATTAAGTGTCATAATTAATGTGGTGGTGATGACCTGTCATTTGCTTGTCAAACTTTTTTTCGTTGTAATAAATAGTATTCCGTGAAATTTTCTATTTTTGTCAAATGTAAAAATTATATTGTTGACGCCAACTTCTCTTGAACCTTCCCCCTCTCAACAACTGTCAAACTTTTACAAACCCCTCCCCTCTGTTTTGTTGACGTAATTAATGGACAACCCTTAAATTGTTGAATTCAGTAGAATGCAGTGGCGTCGCTATGGACAATGGCGATTCTAGCCGGGAAAATTGGGGAGGGGCTATGCCTTAGTCAATGACCACCAACTTCCAAACTCTTAACAGAACTGAAAAGGGTCGTTCGCCATATTGGGGCCCCGTAAAACAATTGACGAGCAAAAAAGCTCGGCCACTATTATTATCTGTGTTGCAAAGCTGAAATCTGGGGACTACAGTCCCAGCTCCGGGGCCTAGAACCGCCACTGGCTGGGGGATGCAAGACGCACCAGATGGCAGCAGTTACAACATTACAAGGGATGACGCCAAAATGTTTGGCGTTTGTAAATTGAATTAGCTGAGATTAAGCGATTCCATTTGTACGCATGAGGTGGTGCAAGAGGACGCAAGAAAGTTGATGGAGTATTTTTAGAAATTTTCGTGGGTGGGGTGACACCGTGGCTTTACCGCACCGCGGGTGAAGCCAACTCTAGTGATTCTTCTGATGGAACTAGAACTCGAAGGCTCGCTTCGCTCGCGCGAGCTTCGCTCGCATGAGGCGAGCTTCGCTCGCTGCGAGCTTCGCTTCGCGTCGCTTCGCTCGAGGCAACGACCAATCCAATTCCAATTCCAGAACGACCAATCAGAACGCTCACTCAGCCAACCAATCAGAACGCTTGAAGGTAACCAATCAGAACGCTCACACAGCCAACCAATCAGAACGCTCACACAGCCAAACAATCAGAACGCTCGAACGCAACCAATCAGAACGCTCACACAGCCAACCAATCAGAACGCTCGAAGGCAACAGACATACAGATAACGATTTTAATGTTATAGATTCATGTGTGACACGCACAGTAGAATTTGCGGCGCTCGAAGCAGAGGTGCCGTCAAAATTTCCTCTACAAGCGATACAGTCTAGCACCTGGTCTCTGAGATTCTGTGAGATTGAGTAGAATTTTGCGATATAGGGAGCGTGGCCGGATAAAATGTCAGCGGACAAAATGTAATGGGGACAAAATGTCAGCGGACAAAATGTCACGGACAAAATGTCAATTGTTAGACATCTACATTTTTTCCGTGACATTTTGTCCGCTGACATTTTGTCCGCTGACATTTTGTCCCCATGACATTTTGTCCGTGACATTCTGTCCGCGGACATTTTGCCCTATAGCACCGTAGGGAGAAATCCGAAGCTTTGTCAATCTGTGTTTTCAATGGCTTCGAAGAAATCGATGAGGATGCCAAACAAGTTACAACGAAACCTTTCAAGGTTTTACCAGCAGCAGCAGCACCCCTCCCCAAGCCCCACAACTCTTCAAAAACGAGCAAAAAATAGGCATTTCCAACTGTTAACGGCTTCGCTTTCCCATCTCTAGTTTACTTTGTCTGGTCGTAAATTTCGCCAGCATTCTATTCATCTGGAAAGTTTGTTCCTTTGTTTTCTTTCGCCAATTCCCTCTGAATTATCTCTCTCCACTCACATGTTGAGTGAGTCTGTCTTGCCAATCGCTTGTCTAATGTTTTTACAAAGACCATTAGAGTTGACGTCGGAATAAGATGAATGTTGAACTTATCCTTTTCTGCTTTGATATCTGAGGCAGTTATCAGCAGTATATCTCACATTCTTTTGCAATTTATTCGTGCGTTCTGAAAGACCAGTTTCATGCCATGTACTGTAGCAGGAATTTTAAGTTGTATTCCATCTTGTCGACGATTTTATGTTTGAACAAAACGTAACATTATTATCAAAGCAGATTGCATGCTTCGTGTATTTTATGTATTGCGCAGAAGCCTCGATTTTATTTACCACCAGTGTTGTATGAAGCACTAAGCTTGAGTACCCAAGTAAAAGTACAAGCATTATGCCAGTTTTTAAAATTAAGAATAAGTAAAATTACAAGCATTTACTGTACTGTACTTATAAAATTAGACGCTCGAGTAAAAGTAAAAACGTATTTCCCCCAAAAGTTACTTTCTAAGTAACAAGTAAAGAGTACCGTGATGGACAGAATCGTACGCAACTCCACTTTATCATTCTAAATCATATCTCTATTGATTTTTAGCAGCATGCAGTAGCCTTAACACTCAACACGTACTCATATAGGCCTACAGTGTAGTATGCACTATTAACCGCATGGTACAAATGCTGGTTGCACTTAAGGAAGACCAAGTTTTCAAATAATCTGTCAGTCATGCGTGTACGTTCGATTGTTGGTCATTGTCAACAGTGGCGGCTCCAGGATTTGGCAAGTGTGGGGGCGTTGGGTAAGCAACAAAATTTGTTGCTAGGTACGTAGTAGTAGGCCTAAGTATAGGGTCATAACAGGGGCACTGGGGCCAGACATTCAATAAGGAGGCACGGGACCTCCCACCCGTCCGGAGCCGCCACTGATTGTCAACCCCGCACAGCTAAGCAGTCCTCCTGGACTAATTAATTGCTTCAGCAGATTTGACATCGCTCATTTTCGATCGATAATCGTCAAACGCTAGCAATTAGCCTACTGTTTCAGTCAGAGGCGGATCTAGGGGGTGCATGGGGGTAACAGATGTTCCCGGGCGCCGAGGTGGGGCGCCAAAATTGGTTTAAGGTAGGATGTTCTGCTACGGATGATGACCTTTTTTTGCTTGTCAGGATATTGGCGAAGTTGAATGAAGACTGAAGGGACGCCAAAAAGGGCAGAACGGCGTCCTTTATTTACTTCTTATGATTTTCGTCAAGTTGGGAGCGCCATCAGTATGCTTTGTCCACGGGCGCCGGACACCCTAGCTCCGCCCCTGGTTTCAGTAAAAAAGTTTAAAGAATATCAATGTAAACATTTACAGTACAACGAAGCCAGGTTACCAGATATGCTGAATGAAAAAGAGCCAAATATGGACCCAGCGGCGGTTCCACCTGGGAGATGAGTGGGAATGCATCTCCCACCGGACTTACGGACTTTTTTTCACTTGTGAAACCTACTGTATATTTTGGGTTTAAAACGTGTAGTAAAACTACTGCGGATGTCCTTTTTGGCTTGTCAACCTATTTTTCGCTAAGATGTAGTAAAATTGGGGGAAATTTCTTGTTGTCAGCCTTTTCCGGCAAAGTTTATTGGTTTTTTCCCTTATCTTTTCATCCCCTCCACCAACTTTCTATGAATTCATTTCATCCTCTCCACCAAGAAACCCTGGAACAGACACTGTATGGCCCATATCATACGGATTTACAGCGGCCAGCAGCGTCAAAAGTAGCCCAAAAGACTTGATGTTCAATCTATCGACCCAGTTGTGGGACTAAGTAAACACGGGAAGTTGCAAAGAACTACTGTAGGCTAAACACTGTGTTTGAACAGCAACTAATGTAAATGCCACGAAAGATGGAGACGAGAAAGACATTTTACTTGTAACGAGACGTGAAAGACAGAATGTAATGAAGTATAAGTGCTAGCATTTGTATAAAAAACTTACTTCGCTATACAAGTAAAAAGTACTGTGTAACTTGTATACTTTGCTACAGTACGAAGTACTCAAAATTGTACTTCTTAAGTAGGCCTATTGTAGGGTGTTACTTCTACTTCGTTACCGCACAACACTGTTTACAATGTTGGCTAAAGTTTACGTATAATATTCTACTTTTGGTAATATGGCCCATAAGAAATTGCCAGTTTTTAATAATAATAATAATAATAATAATAATAATAATAATAATAATAATAATAATAATAAGGTTTAAAGTGGTTCAGAAGGTGAGCACTGCGTGAGAACCACTTCGTTCACACTTCAAGACGACATAACTCAGGCTACGAATCGGACCAATGAACACTTTAAATACCGCCGTTTCTTGACTCGGAAAACGTATTTTATCAACGTCGTTTCAGACATCTAAACTACGGATGGAGTAAATAGACCACACTGTCTGCCCTCAGATTATCAGTCTTCGAGTGTTGCAATCGCCAGAAAGGAACGTAAACCTCAATGGGCTGTCGTCGGCAAGGTTTTGACACAAATTGGTCTCAACGTCTAGGGTCTGGGACCCCGCACTCTTTCTAAGGGGTTATCACTGTCTTGTCAACAGCATACTTATCGGACCCCAGAACACGACGTAAGCGATTGACCTTACAATAAATTATTCCGGATTTCAAGTAAGCCTATGTTTAGCTTCGAAATGCAACAAACATTCGCCTTTTTCGTCGAGTACGCGCAGTTCCTGCTACCGATCATCCGCGTTCACGATACGCTGGAGAGTAGTTCCCGCCGGTAAAACGTGTGGGGGCTTGAAGTAAGGAAAAGGCAAAGGTTGGTCCCGTACTCGAGTCCGAGCGTTGGGTTCCGGCGCTTATCTCCGGTCTTAGGCAATCAGCGACGTAGGTGGTGTAATCCATTAATACGGGGTAGGTTGCCATTACTTTCCCCAGACCCTCGATTTACCTCGCAGCTTTAACGCTGCTCCTCATTTTACAACCGCCCTCTAGCGATTAATGCTGAGTGACCTTAGGGCACCTGCGGGTATTGAACCTGCGACCTTCTGCTCTATCGTCCAGTGTTGTTACCACTCAGCTAACTTCCCGCCCATAGCCTATAGCTATTTGCAGATCTCGCAAGGTCCTCGGGACTTTTTGGACGGTTCTTGTCCGACATATCCTACAGTAACTCGAATTTTGTATCGATTAGCTTTTCTTCTTCCTCTTCTTCTTCCTCCTCCTCCTCCTCGTCGTTATCATCGTCATCATCATCTTCTTCTTCAGCATCGACGTCATCATCATCATCATCATCATCATCATCATAATCTTCTTCTTCTTCTTCACCTTCATAATCTTCTTATCCTCCTTCATCATCGTCATCTTCTCCTCCTTCATCATCGTCATCGTCATCTTCTTCTTCACCTTCATCATCATCATCTTCTTCTCTTTCTTCTCCTTCATCATCATCATCATCATCATCCTCATCATCTTCATCTTGCTCATCGTGTTCTGTTAATGCTCTAGAAACGTTCTGACGAGAGGTATCCTGTGATGGTCTACTTCCACGGCGGTTCTTACGAAGTGGGATCCGGGAAGACATACGATGGGAGCGTTCTGGCCCAGATGGGAGTCGTCGTCGTCACAATAAACTACCGCTTGGGGGCGCTGGGTAACGACGAACATTTGCATTCTATGTTTTGTCATGCTTCGAATTAATACGTATTTTATTTTAATAACAATTAATTGAATTATGAATGAATAAACTATATTCTGTGATTTGCATAATAACAGAATGTGTAATTGTTAGTTAAGAATGAGGTTTAACTTATGTTATCTGCGTTTGCGAATAAAGATTTCTATAAATGTTCCTAAATGAAGTAGATTACAATTATCGCCGAAGATTCAATCGATTATTTACACGGCGCCATATCATGGCTTACATTATGGCTTACTCTTTCTATATTTAAAACATATCTCTTCCTATATTAGAATTTCCTCCTTAGTCTGTCGTGCTGTATCTCTCTGATCTCTGGACTGACCTGTTTTTGGTCATGGTCTTATCTGTTGTCCAGAATATTGTTCAACTTTGATTTTTTTCATAATAAGGTTTCGATGGGTGGTGGTTAAAGAGACCTGTGCGGCCCAGTGTTTTATCCAGACCCCAGGCCTTTGGGGAGCAAATTTACTTGGTTGGAGGGAATGGAGGGGAAGAGACACAGTTCAATTGCAAAAAAATTGTGTCGGTGCCGGGATTTTAGGAGAAATTTGTGGTGTTTTTTACGCGGGAGGGAGAATTCCCCACCCCGTCAGGACTGAATAAAACACTACCTGCGTCTGTGAATGTTTCAAATCAAGCCTTGTGTGAATAAAGGGAACTCTGCGTTTTGAGAATCACAGAATAGTCACTTTCCAACCATTGCCACAGGGGCGTACCCAGGGTATCTGGTGCCTGGCCGCCATACCCTGGATGCGCCACTAGATTTATCGTAAATTCACTTGTCCTGCATGCTGCTGTCATCGCTGTCTGTTCGTCCAGGATTTCTGACGAGCGGAGACGACACACTGCCCGGGAACTACGGTCTTCTCGACCAGGTGATGACCTTGGAGTGGGTGAGGGCGAACATCGCTCAGTTCCGCGGAAACTCTTCGATGGTCACTCTGTTCGGTCACAGCGTCGGGGCTTCGAGCGTCGGGCTCATGATGCTGCTGACCACCGTCAGGCCAGGTCTGTCTGCTTCGCGTGCGCATCAATTGAAGGAGGAGGAGGCGGCAACAACAGGCCTGTTGTTGTTGTTGTTATCATTGTAACTGTTGTTGATCTTCGTAAAAATTCGGTTTATGACTTCTGTTGAAGACGTTTTGATCAGGGGCGTAGCCAGAAATGTGATTTGAGTATATATTATATACATTATATTTGAATATATATATATATATATATATATATTACATATATCATATAAGTATATGTGTATATATGTATTATATAGGGCCTATGATATATATACTGTATTATATATATAATAATTTTTAGAGTATATATATATACCGATATACTACCACTCCCGTCGCTATAGTTCTGGTTTTGATAGTTTTGCTCTGCGTTTGATCTTGATCATGTTTAAATTGTCGGAATTCTTAGGCAAGAAATGACCCATACCATGGCTCCTAAGATGGCCCATGCAATGGCCCATAACCCACCCCATGCTAATGATGATGATGGTGATGATGATGATGATAATAATAATAATAATAATAATAATAATAATAATAATAATAATAATAATAATAATAATAATAATAATAATAATAATAATAATAATAGTAGTAGTAGTAGTAGTAGTAGTAGTAGTAGTAGTAGTAGTAGTAGTAGTAGTAGTAGTAGTAGTAGTAGTAGCAGTAGTAGTAGTTGTAGTAGTAATGAAGACAGTTGGTGTCGTTGTAGGGTTGTTTCATGGGGTGATCGCCCAGAGTGGAGTGGTGACGGCGTCTTATACGGCGCATACACTGAGCGCAAAGAGCTTTGAGACGTACATTCGCCTCGTCGGTCGTCTCTTCAACTGTCCAGAAAACGACGTCCCAGAAATCGCCCAGTGTCTGCGGTCGACCGATTTCAGGCGATTCCTCGAAAGCAGGGGTTCCGTAAGTATGTCTCTCTCTCTCTCTCTCTCTCTCTCTCTCTCTCTCTCTCTATATATATATATATATATATATATATATATATATATAATTGCTTTCATATCATACACGTGCTTACTGATAAAAATTGACGCTTTGTTGTTGTGCACCTCTAGTGGGTCCATACTGACCCTTTACTAACCATTACTAACTTCTGGTCTAGACTGTGGGCAAATGATTTCTTAATGATTTGTGTAAAGCACGTGGTTTCAAATGTCGATAGAATTAAAAGAACAGAAAGCCAGTGATAGAAATGTCTTAAAATAGAGATTTGAAATCATTGCCGTAAACGTGGAAGAAAAGTGGGGAGCCGAGCCTTGTAGACTGCCTTCCCCATTCTACGGCAGCCTATCAAAATGGAGACTTGCACCTAGAGTCCAAACAGAAGTTTTCAGACATAGGTCTGAAATGAAAACGAACAGCGACTCAGTGGCGTAGCGAGGGGGCAGTTGGGGCGAACCGCCCCGGGCGGCACTTGCTCTAGGGGCGGCATTTTCGAGATTTTTTACTTTTTTACTTTTATGATGCGATAAGGTTTTTTGTTTGTCAGGAATTTTGGGGACGTTGATAACGTTTTTTTGCTTGTCAAGAATTAAGAAATTCAGAAAGTCTAGAACTTTTTTTCTTGTCACTTGTTTTGGTTGACAGATTTTTCGGAGGCGGCACTTTTTTCGCCCCGAGCGGCACTTTGCTTCGCTACGCCGCTGCACAGTGACTTCATTTAAGTGTTCATAGTTGCGCTTGACTGGACACTTGACTTGACACTTGACTTGGACACTTTCAAACAATAAAATCTGATTCCTCATTTCCTATAATTCCCGCATTATCTCCTCAAGTCTTCAGGTCTAAACTTAAATCATTCCTTTTTCTAAAATCATTTCCTCCATAGCTGTAACAACCTAGCCTCACTGCCCTTTGGATGTTGACTATTGCCTGGCTGATAAGTTGATAACATACCTTCCCCATAGCTATTTTAAGATAGGCTGAGCGCCTAAGAATAAGCAGCTACTGTTGTGCTGTTTTCCAAGGCGCTATAGAAATCCACGAGATTTTTTTACTTTACTTTACTTTGACTGTGAACAGTTTCATGATCTGACATTCAGCACAAACTATGAACCGCAATTTAGCTTAATGAATGTGCTGATTGCTGAAGAACACGAGAAGGAATCAATTAAATAAGGGTTTCCCAGACATTTTAGAACAGCGTCATCATCGTCATGCACTTAAACGGTTTTGCAACGTGCCGCGACCATAATAATAATAGCATGTAATATTTTTTAAAATGTACTACGCCATCTGGCTGACGTTGGTTGAAAAATATCTTCTGAGTTTTGAATAAATGGCAAAACAAAAGCTCTGATTCAATTCGAATGCAAAATTTTGCAAATATTTTAGGCAAATTTGTTCATATTTTGCAAAAATGGACAAAATGACAGAAATAGATATTGAAATTTCTTGATTATTATCTTTTTCAAATTTGTCATGAACATACCTTTGTTACGCATCTTAAAAATCCTATGAGTATGGCAAAATCGCTTAACTGCCAGGTTGATACAAAATGGGTCAAGAGCCTCCCTATTGTTAGTGGAGTTTCAGAGCAAAATGGTCGGAATACGCCTTCCTTGCGTTATTGCGAAATAAGATTAATTTTTTAATTACTATAGACCAGGGTTTTCAGACATTTTGGAACTATGCGACTCACTTCAGCGGCTTTGTAACACACTGTGACCACACCAACTTATTGGCGACTAAAATTTTATAAAAGCTTCATGCAACAATAATCATCTTAAGATAAGCTGTCTATGGGGCAGGCACGGCGGAACGAATTTTTAGCCCGGGTGCATTTTTTCAGGAGTGTAGCTAAAAATCATTTATCATAAAAAACCAAACCTAGCAAGCAAAAAGGTCATATGCCTTCATGTATCCTTTACCTTCAGTTCAAAAATCTCGAAAAGCAAAAAAACAGCCTCATCTTCCAGGCTGCACCCCCTAATTTTTCCAGAGGATCAGTGGCGGCTCCACCGGGGGAGCCAGGGGGCCCGTGCCCCCTATTGACTGCCTGGCCCCCCCAGTGGCCCCCAGTTGGGACCCTATACTTAATGCTAAATACATTAAACAACACATGGTTGGCCCCCATGATTAGAAGTTGCCCCCCCAACGGCCCCCCCACTTGCCAAATCCTAGAGCCGCCACTGCAGAGGATGCGCCTGTACCCATGCACCCATGCTTCCTACAGACCTGCTATGAAGGATTGGAGGCATATAAACTGCTTAATACCTAATACTGCGTGCAACTTTCAATGCTTGTGACATTGTGGTATTGGTTAGAAAAGGACACTTTTAAATTTAATTTCGCGCCACCCACTAGACTGAGCCCTGCGACCCACTTTTGGGTCGCGACCCACATTTTGGAAACGCTGAATTAGAGGAATACCTTCTAGATATGATGATGCGCATTAAGAGTCATTTTCTTAGAGGAAGCGTAACTGATCGGGATCGAATGGGCACATAGGCCTATTTCTGATGCTTGAATATTTAAACTAATGAATGTCTTATATGGTTGAACTGCATGTGCATTGTGCATTGTGCATTCTTAGTCGTAAACTTCTATTAGGCCTCTAGACTCGAGCCCCAATTTTTTGAGAAGCCACCATACGGAATGGGAAGGTATAGGGCAGGGGTGCACAACCTTTTAGAGAGCAAGGGCCACATTTTTCGGTTCCGAGACTCCGTGGGCCACAAGCGCTTTTTCTAATGCAGAAGTGGTACGTTGACAGTAACCGTTAATAACAATATTTAATATGGTTATGGATAAAATTTAATTCGACAGGACTAATGGAATTAATAGCATTTCTGATGAATACAATCAATCCAGTAGGAAAAAAGGGAATTGAAATGATTAGTACTGTAATTTAAATGTAGAATTAAAGGTTAGGGCCTTGTTAATAAAAAATACTATGACCATGTTCAATTATTAATTCATAAAATTAAAAAACCAAAGGTCAATCGCCTTTTTTATACCCAATGGAGTTGTTAAGACTGAACGTCTTTAACACTCTTATTCATATTTTGTGTTAGTTCAGTGAGTTCACTTGTTGCAACTTTCAAAATCGAGCACTCAACCTGAACCATAAAACATTTTTTTAAAATTTCATTACAGAAAATGTTTGTTCACACAAGTAAGTGCTTCCAAATAGTCGCAAATAGTCAATGAAGGCTTTAAAGTGGCCCGAAGGCTTTCTTGCTTTCATATTAGCGCTGCAGAAGAAGTCATTCGTTCCAAGGGTCTACAGTGTGTCGCCATCAATTCAAGTTATTTATAGAAGAGAATGGTGCCTCTCACCATGACATACCATATTCACAGATGTGAGAGAGAGCAGATGACGAATTTAGAATGTTTTGTTGAACTGATAGCAGAAATTCGTGAATTTCAGCAAAGGTCATAATAATAATAAATAATAATAACAAGGTTAAAAGTGTATCGCTAATATGAAAGCAAGAACCTTCGGGGCCACTTTAAAGCCTTTGGGGCCACTTTCCATTGAAATCCTGGAAACGTCCGCGGGCCACAAAATTCGCCTAGGCCACCACGGGCCACGGGTTTGCACCCTGGAGGGTTTGGGCTCCCACTTTTTCATCCAAGTTTACGCCAATGCATGTGTTTATATTCTAAACTGGTGAGAACATTGTAACAGCAGATCATTGACCGATAGGTTTTCTGAGACGTATTAACTTGTTAGCAAATAAGTAATGTTGATTTCGGACAAATTCTCAGCGCGCACAAAGGCTGACTTTTCATTTTAAATTTTGCACACAAGAAATTTCCCGTCGCACACAGACTAAAAAAAATTAGAGGGAACATTGATTGAGTGCTGAACAACGTCGTAATGGGTTGTGCAGGCTGTGCAGTGCATGGGGGCCACAGCGATCAGTGGGTTCCTGACAGCGGATATCGGGGCTTTTTTCTAGGAAAAAGGTTTGGGAACTCATCCTTTTTTACTCTTCAACAAAAACGGGTATGGGAACGCCGTACTTGTACGTTCCCAAATGCATTATTACGCATCCATAATTATATATACGATCTGGCAGAAAAGGTCTGGGAACGCCGTTCCCGTGCTTTCCCACTGAAAAAAGCCCTGGCGAGTATGGTTTTTACTTTCGAATATTCAGAAAGTAATTTTTAAAAGATCGACAAAGCCTAAATGTGGAGCCGCGTTGCACGAACAACGTAGGCTACACTCAGATGGCTTTATGGGATCGATCATCAGATGCATACACAGGGCCAGTGGCGGTTCCAGGATTTCTTGGAGGGGGATGAAATTGTTGGGGGCTGAAATGAATTCATGGGAAGTCTATGTTGTAAATAAGTAAAGCTGCATGACCTGCTAATAAACAATCGACTATACTCTATAGCTAAACAGATGAAAGCTAATTAATTACCTCGTTGTAGCTGGTTTAAGAAAATATAATTTTAAAAACTTTGGCAAAAATGTAAAAACGTTAAAAACGTAAAAACATGAGAACAAAAAAAACGTAGAAAGCGCTTATTACATCTATGGTTTTATGTAAAAGGAATACTTTTATAGCATTTGTAGCAATAAAAATTATTTCAGTGTGATGTATGAAATTCCTCGGTAACAATTCGGTAAACATGACATTTTGTTGGACTTCGTCGCGGTCCGTTCAGGAAACATCCGTGGTCCGGACTGCGGACCATGTGCACGGTCGGCCATTTGATTAGCCCTGGCTTACATCATTATCATAGGGTTCTATTTACTGAACAGTATATATGTATGTATGTATGTATGTATATGTATGTATGTATGCATATGCATATATATATATATACTGTATATATGTATATATATATATGTATATATATATATATATATATATATATATATATATATATATATTAGTTTCCTCTGTTCGATCCAATTGATCCGGAGTTTCGTCCGTTCGTTGATGGAAAAATTCTGACCGATAATCCGCGGACGCTTTTCCAGAAAGGTGCTTTCCTTCGAGTTCCTGTCATCGTCGGGACAGTCAAAGACGAGTTCGGTAAGTAAGTGAACGGACGAACTGGCATAGAATTTGGTTATCACTAATACCCGTCCATGCACGATGCCTGAAAGCGAAACGGGTTTTCCGCCATTTAGTTAAGTGTGATCACCTTGGAGCGGGAGGATAGCAGAGTGGTAACAACGTTGGACGATGGAGCAGGAGGTCGCAGGTTCAACTCCCGCAGGAGCCCCTAAGGTCGACTCAACCTTACTCGCTAGAGGGCGGTTATAACATCAAATTGAGGAGCAGCGTTCGCTGCGAAGTAAAGCGCGGGCCTAGACGTTTGGCTGGCAACCTACTCTAGGTTAATGACGTATGCCACCTGCGTCGCTGTAGGCCTATGCCCAAGAGACCGGAGATCAGCACCGGCCCCAAAGCTCGAATTCGGGCATGGGAAAACTTTACCTTTTTTATCATCTTACCGTAAAGCTCCTAATAGAACAGGGACATTCAAATAATTTCATGAATGGCCAACATTTTTTGTGACTGGCGTCCGAGAGCCAGGGTTGGGTTGGGTCAAGTAACCCTATTACTGGTATGGGACTATGGGTTGGGTCGGAGGTTTGATGGGTTGGATTGAGTTCTAAAAAATGGCCTATGCAGAAGATTTTTATGCAGAAGATTTTTAGTAATATTCTGTAGACAGTCACCCTACCTCCCCGTAGACAAATTTATAATCGGTCACCTGGTCACTTGTCGCCTGGTCGCTTGTCATCTGGTCGCTTGTCACCTAATACTAATAGCTTGTTACCTGGTCACTTGTCACCTAGTCACCAGCGGTGTTCTTGTGTTGTCAGGCAACTATTTCGACGGCGGAGCCAGGCATCGGAGGGAGTTCGACGAGGCTCTGGACGGGTACTTGATCAAGGAGTTCAAGTACAACGCAGCCACGCTTGACGTCGTTAAGTTCCAGTACACCGACTGGGACAACGGCAGCGGCGGACGACGGCGACGCGAGTCTGGGCTACGAGCGCTGGAGGAACGTAGATACTCACTCGATGAAGTACAGGCGAGGAGATGTCAGTACACGACGAGTCTTAAGGGCTGTCCATTAATTACGTCAATAATTTATGGACATTTTATAACCCTCACGTTGTCAACAACTGTCAAGCTACTTGCGACCTCCCTATAAGTATGTCAAAAACATTTGACCCCCTCCTAGGATCAGTGACGGGTCCCGTTTCTGGCGATGACCCGTTTTCCTTTTTTGCTCATCAAGTGTAAAAATGTGGCGGTGGAGACCTTTTTTCTTGTCAGACTTTTCCCCGTTGTGATAAATAGCAGTAGTCCATGAAATTTCCTATTTTTGATTATCTGTAAAATATGAAACTGTTGACGTCAACTTCTCTTTACCCCCTCCCTTGTCAACAAGTGTCAAACATTTCCAGACCCCCTCTATTTTCATAACGTAATTAATGGACAGCCCCTTAACGCCACTAAATATCGCATCACTTGGAATTCATATAGTAGAATCATTGGCGGATCTCTATAAGGCAGAGGCACAGGGCATCTGGCGCCAACCTCCCCTCCCGCCCCTAACAATTTCTCATTATGGCGTAAAGCCAACAAGTCTTATACACATAAAGGCATGACTAAATAAGCGAGTACTATCATTCCTTTCCTTTCAATGTCTTTTGCAATGTGCATCAATTATAGTGGTTTTCATCCAGGCTAATCATAACGCATCCTAAATTTAATAGCGTTCCCACTCCTTGGGTTTTTCCAAGATCTTGGGTTTTCGGATATGAAATTGAGAAATTGGTATTTTTTCTGATGATCTTGGATTTTGTTTGGGTTTTTTACTGTACACTGTACAGCAAAACACAGGTTGTTACCAGTATCTCTTGGGTTTTCTCATGGAAACTCGGGTTTGCTTGTCTTTTTGAATTTTCTAGATTTTATGCGTGTAGAAATTTTTTTACTATATTAATCTATAGACCTGATAGGCCTACTTTTGAAAATAGACCATGTGTGTCGCGCCGACAGAGATAAAACAGAGATTTTGCTTTCTTACTGTTGCTACTACTTCTAACTCCTACTATTATCATTATCATCATCGTCGTCGTCATCATCATAGTGCTGTTGTTGCTGTTGTCCTTATAGGTGTTGTCCGACATGCATATGGTCGCTCCGACACTAGACATGTGTGACGTTCTGTCGAAGCACGTTCCCGTCTATCAGTACCACTTCTCTCTGGACGACAGCTACCACTCCGTCGACCTCAACTACGTCTTTGGCGCTCCGTTCAGCGGTCAGTTCGCCGACGAATTGACGGTCAACGGGACGGTGGATATGTTCAACTCCAGCCAGCGGAACCTCAGTCTCCAGATCATGAAACTCTGGACAAACTTCGCCAGACACGGGTAGGCAATCAAATGAACCTATAGCTAACCACCCGCATTTGTTTGTTTATTTGGCAGGTCGTAAGTTTGTTTTCGACAGTTTTTTTTATGTAGGATAACAATAATAACTGAATTTCAAGCTTATAATAATAATAATAATAATAATAATAATAATAATAATAATAATAATAATAATAATAATAATAATATGGCAGCATTTCTGATACTCTGAAGTATTAATTGATAATAATCCATATATATATATATATATATATATATATATATATATATATATATCAATTTTACCCATATATGATATGGGAGAGAGAGACAGACAGGCAGACAGACAGATACAGAGGATGAGAGTGACGAAGTATAAATTGATGGCACTCCAGTTATTATTATTATTATTATTATTATTATTAGTAGTAGTAGTAGTAGCAGTAGTAGTAGTAGTAGTAGCAGTAGTAGTAGTAGTAGTAGTAGTAGTAGTAGTAGTAGTAGTAGTAGTAGTAGTAGTAGTATCAGCAGTAGTATTATTATTATTATTATTGTTATTAATGTTATTATTGTTATTATCGTTATTACTATTATTATTTTTGTTATTATTATTGTCATTATTATTATTATTATTATTATTATTATTATTATTATTATTATTATTATTATTATTATTATTATGTATTGAAAGTTCAGCGGAAGGCGACAGCGTTAAATCTCTGGAGTGTCACTGATATTCGCTGTGGATTATTATCAATTAATACTTCAGAGTATCAGAAATGCTGCCATATTATTATTATTATTATTATTATTATTATTATTATTATTATTATTATTATTATTATTATTATTATTATTATTATTGCTATCTTATGTGCAGACGACCAACGCTGGACGGTCACGAATGGACTCCGTATTCGATCGACGACCGACACTATCTCCACCTCAGTCCGCAGTCTATCGGGATCCGGCGGAACCTGCGATCCGAGCAGGTCGCCTTCTGGAACAGCCTCGTTCCGCTCCTCGTCGTCAACTCCACCGTCGCCGAATCGCCGTTCAGGGCCACCGGCGGCCCCGCCTCAGAGCATCGGCCTTCGTCCGTCGGGCTCTGGGTGCTGCTCGCCAGCGTCGGGGTCCTTGTCGTCGTCCTCCTGCTCCTCGCCGTGTTGGCCATTCGACTGGCGCTGGAGAACAGGCGGTTCAAGCGGGCCAGCGCTCCGTACCTGACTAAGCAGATGATCTGATTGAAATGTACACGTCCAGCGGTTGTCGCATAGCCTATAAGTAATGTAATCGAAGTGTATGGTGGTCTATGTAACCAGGCCGAAGCAACAGGATTATTGCGCAGGACAGGCACGTATAGATGGACAGAATCTGGGGACGGGGACGGATCTGCAGCGGGAGCGTTTCCCTCCCAATCCCACCCGAAAAAATTGTGTTAGCCAATCATGGCGAAAAGCCGAAAAGTTGTAAAGGCACAGTTGAATGTTATCTCTCCTCCTCTAAATAATTCAGCGGCATTCGTCGATCCACGCGGAAGGGACCGGGCAGGCAGAACGAGGAATGAAAAACGAGATATCCAGGGTCCCCCCCCCCCAAAAAAAAAAAATCAGTCTACCTTAAAGTTTTCACTTGGTTTATATGTGGTTTGTATGGTTTATGTGGTTTATTGTGAAGATTTATACCTCCACCACCCACCACCCAAATCAAGTTCCTGGCTACGCCTCTGGAGGTACCCCCTCCAAAGAATTCCTAGATCCGTCCCTATCTTTGGGGCAGAGACAGCGGAACGCAAAGACAGCCGAACACAAAAGACATGCTCCTCTAGGACTGAGAACGGATGTTTTTGCGTGCTAAGGCAAGTGCCTCAGCGTGGTTTAGCAGCAGTATTTACAGAAGTCGTGACTGACCGATGTGTTTCCGTGTGTGTGTGTGTATGTATGGTTTGCTATGCAAAGTCCTGATCTCGGCTGGGATATATTAGGCCAGCGGTTCTCAAACTGGGATCCGCGGTCTCATGGTGGACCGCCAAGCAGTTTCAGGGGGACCATAAGGGGATTTTACTTTCTCAAGATATCTCACCAACACCTCAGAACACAAAACACACTGATGGCTCTAAGAGTGCTGGTTCCATTTGAATTTAAATTTGATGACTAAGAGATGCAATTTTCTGATTAAATAATTGATTGACAAAACAAGAAACCTGTGTATCAATTACAGTTAATTTAAAATTCAAATTTTATAAGGTCCGCGAGTCACCCAAAAAATTTCTAAGGGACCACAACGCAAGAAATCCTAAAAAGTTTGAGAACCGCTGTATTAGGCTAAGGCGTTACCTTAGGAGACAGTTAATGTACATGTTCTTCGCGCGAATTTCTTTAAAGCCTTATGCAGACAATCTCTAATTATTATTGTTAATTGAATGTTTAAAACTACGCGGAAATGTGAAACAATTCTGACGTCCCAGTGACAACGAAAAAACTTAACGAGAAATTCCCCAAAGAGTGCACTGTCGACAATACATGATCAGAGTGACAACCGCTGCAATTGACTTAAGTGGCGACTCCAGGAATTTTAAATATTTGGATAGGGAAAAATATGGTGGTACGTTACTTAATGAGTTCAAACTGACGAGAACAAAATCCTTCTCCCGTTTCATTTGGGGGTTTGGGATCGGTGACTATTGCAGGATTGAGATAAGTTGAAGGTTTAAAGATTAATGTTAACGTTAATTATAATTAAGCCGCGATTAAAACGTGGGGGGCCGGGGGCACTTTGTTGAAAATAATTAATTTAACAACCCTAATAGAAATAAACGTGCTGACGATTACATGGGCTTATTTAAGGCAAAGATGCCCCCACAATGTTACGCCACTGGCGATTACATGGGCTTATTTAAGCCGGAGACAATGTTATAGTCGAGATTTATTGCGAAATCGCAAATTAAAACACCTTTCAAAAACATTGATAATTATTAAACGTATTACACATTGGTTATATGGAACTTCAGCGAGAAAGCTGGTTTTTCGTAGATCAAATCCTCAGGTAAGGGGCCTAGAGAGCGTTGATTATTATCCGGCGGATGGAGACAGATACACAGCGAACGATATTTGAGGACAGCTGCTTTTAGTCTTAGTTCAGTTGTTAGCTCCAGCTTAACGCTAATTATAAATAGGTCCCAAAAGACAGTGGTCATAATAATAATAATAATAATAATAATAATAATAATAATAATAATAATAATAATAATAATAATAATAATAATAATAAAATCGCGACAATCTGAAGATGAAAGAGAGGCATACTTTTTCCTACAACGAATATCCGTGACACTTTAGAGATTTAACGCAGTCGCCTTCCGCAGAACTTTCAACACATAAAAAACTTGAAAAAATAATAATAATAATAATAATCATCATCATAATCATCATCATGTGTCATCTTCATATCTGAAGGTTGACGGTCATGAGTTGTTTCCACTTCGTTCTGTCTTCAGCAATTCTTTTTATAATAATAATAATAATAATAATAATAATAATAATAATAATAATAATAAATAATAATAATAATGAGAAGAACTATAAATAACGACCTGTGCAATAACGTTGCAGCGTAGGGAAAAGCGTAAATACGATGAAAGTGTTAGAGATGTTTTGCGATTGAACAGGATCTTGGTTATAGCGATGATGACGAACGACGACGACGACGACGACGTAAGAAGTCACGTGACAGACAGACAGACGACTTCCGGTGCCGCCGATCAGTTGCGTTTGGTTGCCCCCGAACCGCCGTCGTCTGCGTCGGCGACTGGCTTCGATCCACCACCTGTGCCTCCGACGGGAGCGCGATCAGTCGCAGACGCTGACTGGTGGCGCTGCTGCTGCTGCTGGTGCGGGGCTGTGGCGGTGGGGGTGCCTCCGGCCGCCCAGCATCCTCCCGGTGGCCCCACCTGCCCTCGTTCTCTCCGACGGCGGCGCCGGGCGGCCAGGGTGATGTCGTCGTCGGCCGAATCGTCTCCGGGCGCCGGCCGGCGCGTGGGCAGGCAGCGGGGTCGAAACGACGGCCGCCGTACCCCGGAGACTGTGAAAGACGTTGGCCATAGAACCGCCGCTGTCCTCCGTCATCGTCCCGCGATCGGCGGCCATCATCGTCGCTTGTCTGTCCGTCTGGACCCAGCTGTCGGTGTAGCTCCTCGCTCCTCCCTTCTCCTCCTCCTCCTCGTTGCCCGCCGCTTTCTGCCCTCCTCCGAGCCTCGCTCTCGTCTTGGCCGGGGTCGGACTGTCTTGGTCGTCGATGGATCCGAAGTCGACGCAACCGGAAACGAAGTCTACGACCTTGGTGACGGTCTTCGGAAGGTCGCGAAACTTGAGGGCGTTCAGGGCGTTCAGCTTCTCTTCGACGTCCTTCTTCAGCAACAGGAGTTCCATGTCTTTGCCCATCAAGATCACCTCCGTCAAGCTGCAGGTGTTGCGAAGATTCTCGGCCTGTCGATTACAGGAAATTGGGGATTTATACAGGTCCCCGTCGAGAGAAATTCCGAGCCAGTGTGCAGAAGGTCGGCCACGGGGTCCCTCACAAGTGTGAAAAACCGGTGTTGACCTTTTTATATTCTCAGCCTTTTTTAGTTTTTCAGGAGTTATGATGTTGCTAGTACGTCACCGGTCCGAGCCTGGGCCCCCTACAAGTCGCGCCGGGCCCCCAACAGGGCACAAGCCGCCGGACCCCTGTGCATTTACTCCCTATCCCCTCTCGGCGGCCCTCGAGCAACCGTAGAATCAAAACGATCAAAAACAACATCAAATTCATTTCCAAAGAAGTATTTAGCGCAAAAGCGAGACCAAAACAGCAAATATTTATAATAATAATAATAATAATAATAATAATAATAATAATAATAATAATAATAATAATAATAATAATATAACTTAGTGCATTGCCTACACTGAAATATGCAAATAATAATAATAATCATCATCATCGTCGTTGTCGTCGTCATCATCATGCTCGGTTACCTGTTGTATCAGTTCCTTTTTGCTCTGGATGCAGGCGGTGCATTCGGCCCCGTAGATGTTCTGGAGTTCGTCTATGAGCTGTTTCTCCTGCGTCCGGATCTCCTGGATGAACTGGATCGCCGTGTCGTGGATCTTCTGTTCGACGACCTTGATGACGTCCTCTACCTGGTCGAGGACGTGTACCTGGTCGTCCACCTCGTCCGTCTTGCGCTTGCAGGCGTCGAGCAGCGTCCGCAGACTGCCTCGGTACTTGACGACCGCCTCGTTGAAGTGCGAGATCTCGTGTTCTCGATGTTGGTTGAAGGTGCACAGGACACAGATGCAACTGTCGCACGGCTCACAGTAGAAGCGAACCACCTCCTCCTAAGCAACACACATCACCATCCAACATAGCGTCATCAATGGCAAATAATACTGTATTAATAATAACAACAACAGAAATAATAATAATAATAATAATAATAATAATAATAATAATAATAATAATAATAATAATAATAAACCTAGCATGATTTAAAATGACTTAGAAGGCATTACAGCTCGTGTGAAAGCCACTAGAGGCGCTAACAGGGCTTTAACCCTCTCCGTCAGCCTGCCGCTCCAGCGCGTAACCCACTGGCATCTTCCGCCCCCAAATAACATAAACAGCATAATAATAATAATAATAATAATAATAATAATAATAATAATAATAATAATAATAATAATAATAATAATAATAGTAGTAGTAGTAGTAGTAGTAGTAGTAGTAGCAGTAGTAGTAGTAGTAGTAGCAGTAGCAGCAGCAGCAGCAGTAGTAGTAGTAGTAGTAGTAGTAGTAGTAGTAGTAGTAGTAGTAGTAGTAGTAGTAGTAGTAGTAGTAGTAGTAGTAGTAGTAGTAGTAGTAGCAACAGCAGTAATAGTAGGCTAATAGCTATATTCATATCATCGTCATCATGCACTTTTATAGCATTGTTTACAATCATCAGAGGTATCGTGGTATCATTCGATGGTACTCCATATATATATATATATATATATATATATATATATATATATTCATATATATATATATATATATATATTCATATATATATATATACATATATATATGCATATATATACACTGTATATATCAGTGGGCTAGGAACAAATGCAGAGATGTCTACATTATAACCACTGAAAGGAAGGCAACAGCGAAGTAGAATCGGCTTCAGCTATTCGCAGTCTTTATCGCCTCTAGCACATCTTGACTTCTATGATCATATGTTATAATTAGGGCTGCGCCGAGTAACTCGAGTAACGTGAGTACTCGACTCAAATTGGAGTCGAGTAATTTTTTTGGAGTCGAGTACTCGCATAGAATAACTAAGCAACGAATAGAATAGATAAATAAAGAATAACCAAAGAATTTCATTAAAATTTGGCCTACCGTTATTTGTTACAAATAATTATTAATCAGTCTTATTTAGGTTATTCTTATTCGTTATGCCCCAGTTAGTTAAGATGTTGTCCACAGTAGGCCAACTCTAGTGAAGACCTCATATTTTTTGCCAGTACCGGTAAAATAGTTTCTGTTCTGTAACTTCTGTTATACTAAATTTTAGAACGCTTGAATATGCGAAAAATTGATATGTAGCTGTATCTAATGTTCTGCTTTGGTTAAATGAGGGCCATGAGGCACATAATAAGCATTATGTGACGTGCAACGTTTGCAAATCATGTATTTCCGGTTTTACGCGAGTACTCGAGTACTCGCTAAGCTACTCGACTCCTACTCGACTCCTAAACTACTCGGTTAGCGCAGCCCTAGTTATAATCATAGGTTATGTTTATCTTGTGTTGTCTGCTTTTGCGAATAAAGGTCCCTATAACAGTGTTGGCGTATTGCTATAATTATATTGTAGGCTTACTATAATAACAAGATGGATCGATTTCCATGGAGCCATAAAGGTCGGCTCAGCCTTATCCTCCAGATGAGCAGCATTTGGCTGCGAGGTAGAGCGTAGGTCTGGAGCAAGTAATGGCAACCTACTCCAGATTAATGGTTCATTCCACGGCACTGCGTCGCTATATACTGCCCATACCGGAGATAAGCTCAGGATCTTAACGCTCGAAATTCGAGTTTGGGAACCACCCATGCCTTTTATTAAACAAGAAGTCGGTCGGCGTCATTTTTAAAGCTTGCCAGGCGGCGTTGGTGCAGACTGTGCAGTAGCAGTGATAGATTATAGATTGAAGTGTCTATATTGAGAATGTATTGAGAATATCTATGATAAATGTTTGCAGGACGAGAACGAATGCTATTTTTTTAAAACTTGCAGTGTATTTCCAGCGCTTTTCTTGGAAATCTGCGTATAGGGTGGCGCAAAAACCGGACTAGTCACATAACACATTTAGGTTTGCATTTAGTATAGTCCGTTTTTTGCGCCAACCTGCAGAATGACTATTACACAGTCTATCGTATCGACATCAATCAGGTACTGTTTTAAGACAAATTTATAACTGCACTAAACTCAGAAAATGATGTGTGGAGGACTGTGGACATCCGCGCAAAAAAACAAGCAAAACGGTCGTTCGGAAAATTTATCACTGCACGAAGTTCAGAAAATTGCATATTACCACTGCACATTTTCATTTTATCACTGCACATTTTGTGTAGACCTATCACTGCACGCTAAAACAGGCCCTGGCATCAATAGAACTTGAAACTTTGAACATAGAACCATCCGTAGACGTAAACTACTTGCTTGCTTACCGTATGACGCCCATGCACAGAAGAGAATCTAGATTCTAGAACACTCTATCAGAAAATCTACCATCTGCCCGAAGTGAGAATGGGGTTTGAATGGGGGTTGAATGGCGGTTGAATGGGGATTTAATGGAAGTTGGACATAACTGAAGCCACGATTTGTCTAACAACGTTGTTCACTCAGATTCTCTGGCCGTTTTCTTGCGACTCTGAAACCAGTTTTCCTTTAAAGAAACTCCATTCTGCTCGAGCGGACGCACACAAATCAAATAGGGCCCCCGTCGCTACGCCACATCTAAGGGCACCAGTGGCGGTTCCAGGATTTCTTGGTGGGGGGTTGAAATGAACTTATAGGAAGTTGGTGGGGTGATGAAAAGAGAAGGAAAAAATCGATAAACTTTGCCGAAAAAGACTGACATCAGGGAATTTTCCCCCTAATTTTACTATACTTTTACCGAAAAATAGGTTGACAAGAAAAATAGATCATCCGCAGTTTTTTCTCCTAGTTTCACTAGACTTTTACCCAAAAATAGGTTTCACAAGCGACAAAAAGTCCGGAAGTCCGCTGGGGGTATGCATCCCCACTCATCCCCCACGTAGAACCGCCACTGAAGGGCGACGCAAACGAGCCTTAAGAAACCCGGCCCTGAGTCGTTACTCACCGAATGGTCTTTGCATTCGATCTCTTTTTCGATTTCGACGTCGAACAGCGAATGGGCGCTGGTCACTTTCGTGTTGCGGTGCAGATGGACGCAGTTGGCGCAGAGCAGTTTCACGCAGTCTAGGCACTTGGACGTCGCCTCGCGCGGTTTCCGACTGACCGTCTTGCAGAAATCGCAGACGGGGTACTTGGACGGTCGCTGGCGGCCGACCACCTCGATCAGGCTCGACACCAGGAAGTTGTCCGGCAGCTTTCTGACGCCGCCGACCGGCAGCTGGGTCCGCTTGCGGCACAGCGGGCAAGTGAACTCCCGATAGTCGCTGTACTTCTTGTAGCTCGGTTCCGAGTTGACGTGGCTGTCGATGCACTGTTCGCAGAAGGTGTGCAGACAGTCGAGACACTTCGGGCTCTTGTATCCGTCGAGGCAGATCTTACAGACGAGGAACTCATCGTGGATTTCCTGGGCCAGCTTGCTTCCGGTAGCCGGGCCCCGGTTAGTCGAGACCGGGCCCCCGGATTTTCCGTCGGAGATCTTGTACGGGCTCGGAGATCGGCCCACGGTAGGCTGACATTTAAAAGTCGTTTACATATGTACAGTAGAACTTCGTTATAACGATCACTATATACTGTGCATATATATATATATATATAATACAGTAGAACTTCGTTATTACGTGCCTAGCAAGATTTGTAAAATTTAGTAAGTTATATCTGAGGTACTACAGAAGTGAATTTCTGAGGTAATAATTGAAATTTTCAAGAATGAAATTAACTTATAATAATATTTGTACTTTATTGTAGTTGCTACTGGTTGTCCAATAAAATCATAGAACAACTCAGCCAAGCGAGTTGGCTCTGGACTTTCATAACTGATACAATATTCTTCTCGGTTATAGTTACGTTATATCCAATACCATCTAATAGGGTAGCGCGTCAAATGGAACAGTACATTGCGGTACGTTATAGCCGAGTATGCGTTATAACCGAGTCCGTTATATCGAAGTTAAACTGTATCAGACGACATTGCTGCTGATGATGATGATGACGACGACGACGACGATTCTAATCTAATCTAAGCTTCATAATACACAAGAGCATCAACCGATGGCACATCAAATTCAAAGCATTAAAGATCCAGGTCAAATATTATCTAGGGCATCCAGCCGGACAAACAGGTGACAGCCTAAATTATGATGATGATTATGAATATGATGACGATGACGATGGTGATGACAATGACCTACGACGAACAGGAAGAATTATAAACAGAAAGAAAATGAGTAAATTATTACAGAACGACGACGATGATGATGATGATGATGATGATGATGAATGATGATGATGATGATGATGATGATGATGATGATGATAACAAGATAACTACAACAACGAATAAGAAACCATACAGTATCTTTGCTATTGTCTATTGTATGCTGCACCTTGATGGCCATCAAAGCTTCGTGCGTTGTGCCTACCTTGGTCACCTGTAATTTGGATTGTTTTCCGCTTCCTTCTCCCGAGTGAGACGAACCGACATCATCGGATGCTGACGATTCATCGGAACTCGACCTCTGCAGCCATTTGCGACTGCTCTGCACCAGACCAGATGATGACGACGACATGCTCTGTGTTCGATCTCTTAGTCAACGACTTCAGTCAATGCGTCGTCGCTGCCTGTTGCTTTCTCTTAGCCTATAATTTGCAAGATCATCAAAGCCCAACATCAGCCATGAAAACGCAATTCATAAATTTTCAAATTAAAACCTGAACGCTGACCAACATCAGCCAGGGAGGGCCCGTGCCCTATTGAGAAGTTGGGACGCAATTTATAATTTTTCAAATTAAGACCTGAACGCTGACACGTAACTGCTTTTTATTAGAATTATTTACTCGGCACTACGGATTAATAAAAAACTTTTGATAAATACTATTAAATAGGCTCCATAGTCTACTCCAGCCGTTCTCAGCCGGTGGTACGCGTATAGGTACGCTAGCTGCTGCAAAGGGGTACGCGAAGGAGATGAGAATTTTATAAATTGCAAAGAAAAGACAAAAAGATAATGATGTAAAGCTAGATGTTTAGTGGAAAATATGGAACTATATGCTGTAAAATAAACAACAGGGTAACAACACGGGGTAAGATCGCGTCGGCCTAATAGTAGCAAAAAGTGTTTGAAAGAAGTCTAAAATAATTGCTGAGAGGCAAAAGAAAAAGTTCGTCCAACTCTTTACCGAAATTGCGTGACCCAAAATTGTAAAGTCAATAAAAAACACAGTAAAAAGTTTCCTAACATCTCGGATAATTCAAGCGTTTTACGTTACGTCGAGGGGTAGGTGCGACGTTCACTTGCTTGCCTGGAGGTACAGATTAAAAGAAGGTTGAGAACCGCTGGCCTACTACTCTACTGTATGTGAAACGTATTATTATTTTGATGTCATTGAGAAATAAATGATTCCTCTTCTCTAAACTATTTTGAAATGGAAGAACTGTTGCCTTGAGCATTAAGCACTGCCAGTTCCACCATGTTGATGACTGGGGATGCATTCCCCCATCGGGGTACCGGATGACCTTTTTTGCTTGTCAACCTATTTTCCGGTGAGTTTTTTAAATTTAGTGAAAAATACTGTCGACCTTTTTTGCAAGGTTTATTAACATTTAGTGGACAAAAAATGACCTTTTTCTCTCTTTTCTTTTGTTTTTTTCTTCTAACTTTGCATCCCCAACACCAAATAATTTTTTTTTCAAGAATTTCTGGAACCACCACTGAGCACTGAAAACCGACTCTTTCGATTAAATAAACGTTTTTTATGTTGGTTGCGCCTTCATATCTTGACAAATCAAAGGATATCTCATAATGGGCAATGCGCCATGCATCAGGAATTCTCCCACTGAGACTTTTGTCAAATTAAATGAGAAAATAATTTTTCAGTCTGTCTTGGAAAAGTTAAATAAATAAATAATTTTATGTTTATTTATTATGACCTGTAATTTACAGAATATAGCCAGGTTGCCAGGATAGCCATTAGAAAGACGCAGACAATGATGAAGGTAATGAAGATGATGAAGAGGAAGAAGAGGAGGAGGAAGAAGATGATGATGACGATAATGATGATGATGATGATGATAATAATAATGATGATGATGACAACGATAATAATAGTATCTAGATTTTAAGTGATTTAGAAACATTTCTCCTGTGTTGAAAACCACTGTTGCTCATACTGTTAAATTAATATAAGTAGGGCCTATGCGCGCCAGCAATACAAATTCTATATAAGCCTGCTGTATAATAGAAACCAAAATGTACGCACGCTGTTTGGCGAAATGTGTTATAACGCTCGCAGGGCGGAGAGTCTTTGCGTTATTCGACGATGAGCTGGTGTTAGCCGCTGCCGTCCCGTTTAGGGAATTCGCTGAAGTTCGACCAGTTGTATTCGACACGAAAGAAAGTAGAACTTTTCTGAATGAAATATTTCTTGTCAGAAATCCGAAACGATTTGTCAACTCGTCAATTTCTGGAGATATTCAGATCAACCTGATGTACACTTCGCGATCGAAACAGTTGATCTGGCTTATACGCCTTGACAAGAGCCAGCAACCAGCATACTAACATCCAGCGAAGCTATTCGTAAAATGCTGCTGTTAGACGTGGAAGGCCTCATGTTTACAGCAGCAGCAGCAGCAGAAGCACAGCAGAAGCAGCAGAAGCAGCAGCAAGAGCAGTAAGAGCAGCAGATGAACGCTCTGCTTCTTTTGCGTCTTCAGCTGTGCCGATGATCATGAGTTAGAATATACGGGAACATTTTGGAGCCTCGGTTACTGACGGAGGCAAGCCATGCTGTGGTTGTTTCTCGATGCTATGTTAGCTACTGCTGCTGCTGCTGCTGCTGCTGGTATGGAAACGTGTCCGCCCAAGCTCACAATAAACAAACTTTTCTGACTACTTACTGTACATGTATACTGTAGGAGCGTATTCGGTAAACCAAATGGAAAGCGTTTAGTCCTTTTACATACAAACGAACATGGCAATTACAATGTTTAAATTTATCAGCTTAAAATTGATCAGTCTCTCACATTGAAAATAATTTCTTCTTTCAATAATTGCAATTATTATATTTTTGGAACAATTCATTGGGAAAGCAGCAGATATATTTTACACCCTCCAACACCTCCCCTCATTCTGAGAGCAACACCCCCTAATTATGATGCAGCTAAGATGCTATCGCTCTCCACAAGTGGAGGAAGGGGACCCCCAGATTATATCAGCACCCACAAATTGATAATCCTAGAAATAACCCTGGAAAGCAGACTTTTGTACTTCTTCTCTTGCTTCTCCCTTTGTTAACAATATGCAATACGTCGAAATACGATTCGATATAAATATATGAAACATATTTACATTTGTTAACAGTAATGAATGGTCTTTAGTTTCGATGCAAATAAACTGATTGATGCTCGATTGAGCGGTGTCATTGTGATGTAATTATACAGCAGTAATCGCTCGTTGAAAGACACCGCCAAGTTTCAAGCACTTTCGAAGCTACATCACACAATATCTATACTTCTCAATCAGTGACGTAGCTAGGATTTCCGGTAAAGGGGGGGTTGGTTTTTGGTTTTGACCGCGACCAACTTTGGAAAAATCCTGACAAGCAAAAAAAACGTTATCGCCTCTAGATTTTTTTATTTTTTAGGTGACAAGCAAAAAAATCTTATCGCCTCTTACTTTAATATTTCAGGTCTAGCCAAGGGGTATTTGACCCAGAAAATCGCGCAAAAATTAAAAATGCATTGAAACTCATTTAAAATATTTTGTTTTCGGTAGCCAAGGGGGGTTTAACCCCCTCAAACCCTCTTGGCTACGCCACTATTCTCAATAGATAGCGAATTGGGCTAGCTACCACTATAATTGGTCTATCTACTGTAGTAGACCCGACTAAAGTCTGATACGAATAGACATAAACTTCAATCAGGCCTCTAGGCTCAACCCCAACCCCCAATTTTGAGAGACTGTCAGTGGCGGATTTACCACGGTACAATTTTACCATTAGTACCGGGTCCACCAGCAAAAGAAAAATTTAGGGGCCCACCTTTTTTATTAAAAATATTTTATAATGATTTAATGATTTTTAAAATGATTTATTTGTTTAAACAGCTTTATTTTCTGAAATGCAACCATTTGTCACGCAACGTGTCATAAAAAAAAAGAAAAAGGTTATCGCCACTATTCCTCATCTACCTGATCAGTCTTCCACAACTCTTCTCTCTACAACTCTTCCGCTCTTCCGAAAGTTTCTCGAGAAAATCTTTAAAAAACTTGACAAGCAAAAAAGCCATCTCGCCACTTTTCACGCTTGATCTGCAACTTTTTAGAAGAAAGTATAGCGGACCTAAAAATGTAAATCCGCCACTGCAAGGTATCATAGGGAAGGGACAGGGAAAGGAGTTGAGCCACGCCTAAACTTTTTCGCCCAAGTTTGAGCCAATGCCGATAGGTGCGCTTATTGTCGATGTCAGAAACATTTTATGCTTTCTTTTACGTCAGCAAAATTTCTCTGTCTTTGCCTTGGCCAGTGGCGGCTCCACAGGGGGGCCAGGAGGGCCAATGCCCTCCTAATGAATGCCTGGCCCCCAGTGGTCCCCTGTTGGGACCCTATACTTAATGCTACATACATAACAACAAATGGTTGGCCTCCATGATTAGAAGTTGCCACCCCAACGCCCCCCTTACTTGCCAAATCCTGGAGCTGCCACTGGCCTTGACAATGTGTCCTCTCTCTCGTGATGGAAAGCAGGAAAGGTGTTCGAATAATATTATTTCACCTGAAAAGAATTTAGTTGCACACTGTGTTTGGTGGTACACGTTAGAATAATTTTTAAAATGCAGCTATAATAATTATTCAACTTAGTGGTTTTCATACAGGCCGAAATAGCCTCAAACCACTTAAAATCGCGTTGTTATTATTATTATTATTATTATTATTATTATTATTATTATTATTATTATTATTATTATTATTATTATTATTATAGTTAGGCCTAAGAAATTCCTGGGGTCAACCTGCACCCATTTCTTCCATGCATGGCAACCACAATGCATGGGCATGAAGACAGAAAAGAGGAACCGGATTAATAGCCGCGATTCGATTAAACTTATGGTGAAGTTTGGTTGTTGTCGTTTGACCAACAGGGGCGTAGCGACGGGGGTATATCAGTATATATACCCCCCCAAAAAAAAAATCAGGCTACCTTAATGTTTTAAATGTGTTTTTCAAGATTTTCAAAGTTTTTACAGATTTATAGTCACCAAATTATATTATACCACGCCCCAAATCAAATTTCTGGCTACGCCCCTGTTGACCAATACTTTTGTACGTAGTGAAAAATGCCTGCTGCGCAAAATCGAAAGATGTAGGTTTCTATCAAAACAACACCATTGGTCTTTGCCTACAAAAACACTGAAACAAATGCACCGAGACCGAAACAACGGACTAAAAGGACAAGCAGCAAGACAACAGACAATCTGATTTACGAAGACAGAGAGGTAACTGGAAAGATGGAGAGAAAAAGAGACTGAGAAAGATGCACTGCAGAGATGTACGGTATACTGCCTATAGTGGGATGGTTTCCGGCCATAATGGAGCATTAGGGTAACGATGCGATGTTTTGCAGCAACGCACAGGTATAGCAGAACTACAGAAGCAAACAGAAAGAGGAATAGAAGAAGGAGGAGAAGGAGGAGTAGGAAGAAGAGATTCAGAGGAGAGGTATTAGAAGAAGAAAGCATAATCCAGAATCTATTTTGGTTGTTGCTCTACGGAACGCGCCCCTACAGTATATAATTGAGTTCAAACAAAACCGGACAAACGTCACGTGGCCTTAGAACACACGCCAACAAACATATCTCCAGCGAAGACTTGAACAGCGCATCGCTTAGGAATTTCTGTTGATGTATAGACAGGCTTGTTTTTATGTATGTTGACTGTTTCTAACTAGCTTCCCACTCGCCATAAAGCCTCGATTGGTGAAAAACAACAACACTTTCACCGGATGAATTATAATCTAACTGCAGACCATCTGGATGAGCATCACGTTTGCCTATTATCTTTATGCTGGTGAGACCAAAATAATACTCATCTCTATTGATCATTGCTCTTGAAGTTCATCTCTCGATTATTTTGCCCGCTGTCTTCTTGGATATTCAGTTTGTGCATGGATTCAAATAAGCTTCCTTTTGATTTATCAAAGCCTGAGTACTTCCTATTGGGTACAGCAGCTCAACTGAACACATTTGAATATCTGAAATCTGTGGTTTGAGGTAACGCAACGGCCCTCCACTGGCTACGCGAGAAGAAGAAGATGATGATGATGGTGGTGGTGGTGATGATGATGATGATGATGATGATGATGATGATGATGATGATGATGATTATGGCAGCGGCTTCTATCCCCCCTTGCAGCCGGGCCCAATTCCCCCCAAAAACCTCAAATCCCCCCAAATTACAAATTCCCTCTGTTAATTTGCTCCCTCGTAGACTTAGTATTATATTCAGCTTTTTATCCTTTGTGTTAGGCATAGCTATCATTGATTACGTCACGGTCAGTGTTATTTTGAATCAATATCAGTCTCGGTTCAGTTGAGATTAGTGGCAAAATATTCCCCCCCCATTTTTTCCGGGCACAGCTGCGCCCGCCTTTAATATGGATAGAAACCCCTGTATGATGATGGGGGTGGTGGTGATGATGATGATGATGATGATGGTGATGATGATGATGATGATGATGATGATGATGATGATGATGATGATGATGATGATGATGATGATGATGATGATGATGATGATGATGATGATGATGATGATGATGATGATGATGATGATGATGATGATGATGATGATGATGATGATGATGATGATGATGATGATGATGATGATGATGATGATGATGATGATAAAATCTGTGGTACCGGGAGGCCTCAGTTGTGTTTAGGAAGTGGTTCTCGTGAGGCCCCTTTGCTGCATGGTCCACGTTTGAATTTTAGCAAATTTTTGCGGCCCCCTCTGTCAGAAATGGCGATGACCTTTTTGTTGGTCTGGCTTTTCATGACGTCAAAGAAGTTAAATGAAAAAGGCAGGAACTCCTTTACGACCTTTTGACGACCTCACTGCCTTATGTTATTTGTTTTGAGACTTATGCGCGGCCCACAAAGCCTCCCGGCCGCGGTCCAAAGGTGGGCGCGGCCGGGAGCCTTGTGGGCCACCCTCCTCCTCCCTCCACCTCTCCCCTCCCGTAGGCTCTGTTCTCTGGCACATTTTTGTGTCTAGTCCTTAGGGACTGTCCATAAATGACGTCACGCACTTAGGGAAGGTTCAGACATTTGTGACGATGTGTGACGACGGGGGAGGTGGTTTCAGAAATGTGACGTCACGTAATACTAAATATAAATATTGCTATTAATATAAATAACGTAATGCTATGTTACCCCAAAGTTTGACATATTTTACACTTATAATTCATTTTTAAAATAATTTGAAAAAGTTTCTGACTATCGCTTCAGCTATAATATATGAGTATTTCCAAATGAATTCATTGCAATGCCCGCTTCAGTCAAGAAATAAGTGCATTGAAACATTAATTATGACATAAGAAAGAGATGTTAACGCATTGTGACGTCATTTTTAATGGGGTCTGACATTTTGTGGCGACTTGTGACGAAGAGGAGGAGGGTCAAAAACTTGTTGACCCTCCTCCTCTTCGTGACAAGGACAAAAACTGCAAAAAATCGTGTGACGGTATCGTTATTTATGGACGGCCCCTTAGTCTTAAGACTTCAGTAGCTAGGCTACCTTTTGGCTTGACCTATATCCCCCTTAGATTTCGCCCCCAGATCTGACTGATCTTTTCGGTCATATCTGACTCTAATTCCGATTGGAATAGGTGCGCCATCGGCTGACGACCTATAATCACCATTCAGTGGCGTTATAGAAGTTGATTAGTCAATTCACTTATTGATTATTGATTAATGGATTGGTTGATTGGCCAATCGAGAGATTGATCAATTGATTGATTAGTAGCTTTAATAATTAATCGATCAATCTATTGATTGAATTAATTAATTATTTACTAATTATTTATTTACCGCATTATGATATTTTCTGTTTCTACGAAATAAGCAATATTATTAGTAATTAGACGGTTGATCATTCTGAACATTGCCGTAAATTAAAGAGTTGACATAAACTTTCAGTTCAGCTTAAAAAAAAAAAGACAGATATCACGACGTTACTGTTTGATCATAGTATCTGTCGTGCCATCTGACTAAAAGACGTTTAGTTGTAACTTGTAAATATTGTAGTTTAAACTTGCGCTACACAAATTATACATTTTTATATGAGATTTTTATATATAGTCTTTGGTGAGAATTTTCACAACATTTGTCGATCGACACGATTCGACAGTCTCTGAAAACGGGAAATTATTTTTCATAAATTATTATTAATAAAATACCGGAAAATAAATGGATCGGCGCCAAACGTCCCGTAGACTGTCCGTACAATCGGAGCTTTGACTACTATGATTATTGTTCCACTTCTCTTACGGATTATTCAGAATAGTCGACACTTTATGCGAGACTTTCTATCTTGTACATATTCTGGTGAAGCTAATAGATTTTTACTTGCTGAAAACAGATATGTAATTAGAATTTCTGTATCACACAAGGTTTTTAAGAAAGCGACAAGTTAGCATGTATTATTGTGACGTCTTCTGCGACATAATCCTACAGAAAGATATTGGCAATAATAACACGTGAGAAAATTAGAAATGTTTTGCTGCAAATTTTCGTTTGTAGTCGCTGTCCTGTGCTTCACGTATCAGTGACCAACAATAGTATCCCAGCATAGACGGATTCCACTTTCCCTGGTAGCGTTTCTTCATGCTGGCAATGCCCTTGTGAAATCTTTCACTGTGTTCATCACTCACAGCATCGAGATTGGCTAGGAAGCAGTTCAAATGAGAATGAAGAAAGTGTTTCTTCAGTGACTTGTTACAGTTCATTGACCTGTAAGATTTTCAACTTTCTTAACATAGTTTGGCACCAAGAAAGTTTGCAATGACATTCCTGAGGATCATATTTAATGTTCATCAGTCCTGGAATCAAGTCCCTGCAAGGTGGCCAGTCCATTCTCACATAATGTGAATCTCTAGCTCAGCTCTCTCACTCACAAAGAAAGCAGCAGTACTTGGTGTATCCAAGCTGCAGACCGAGAAAAATTGCAACAACCAACAAAGGAGGCAGAAGATGGCAGAGTGGGTTACGTGCTGGAGCGTCAGGCTGACTGAGCGGGTTCAAGCCCCATCAATGCCCCTAGTGGCTTTCACACAGGCAGTAATGCCTTCTAAGCCACTTTAAATCATGCTAGGTTAAGTTTAAGTTATAACCTTCAAATGTCCACATATATTCCAGTTGTATCTCGAGTATTTGATGTGTTTAAATAATAGCTGCATGTTCTCATGTTTTCTTCATGTAAGCAGCATGCCCAATGGTACGGAAGGGTTATAGATATGGAAGGGTTATATATTGCCATTGTTGCAGTAAAACAGCCCTTAAGATTAACAGCGATAAGTCAATAAACAGTCGCCATTCGGATGGATTGTGCTTACATCCAAAAGCAGAAAGCAATCCATCAACATCAATGCGTAAAGTAGGACTGTTAATTTTGTTAAAGAATTGAGTTGACTCTTTATGCCATTTGCGAAATACTGAACCTTTTGTATCTGGTGAGAGCAGGTTCTATCCTTGCAACCTAGATCCAAGCAATTCTGATTGACTCTTTGACAAATTTAAGTCTCTGTCCAGTTCAATGAGCTCTGCCTGAGAAATCAAGTGAGGTTGCTGGATGGCTCAAAATTGGGATCTTCCGTAGCTGCAGCAGCTTCTATCTGCAGCATTTAATCTAACTCTGCATCCTCATCCTCCAGTATCCAAAACTCTGGCGGGTTTTGAACAGGAAGACACTTGTTGTGTGGACCAGTATCATTGCAAAGGAAAGGTTATTGTGCTCAGTAAACTTCCTATTCTTTGAAGAAAGTCCTGTAATATTCATCATGCAGAAATAACAATCTGTTACATGAATTTTCTGCTCCCTCCAAATCATTGGTATGGAGAAGGGCATGGATGGACGCATGCCTGTAAGCCAGGCTGCTTGCAGACTGGTAGTACAAGATGCACAACATAATAGAGGTGCCCATACTTTGTCTTGGTCGCCAATTTTGCACCCAAAGTCTAACTTATATGTTTTCTTTATGAGTGCTGTCATGCTCCATTTCTGTGCTTTCAACGTAAACTCTCCACAGATATAGCAGAACATTTCACCTGTATTGTGCCATCTCTGCAACATTTAAGAAATTTTAATTAAGTTAGTTAATATTTTCAATTTACTGGCTTGAACTACTGTAAACAAGTTGTCTCTCATCAAATAGAAAGACTGCAGCGGCTTCTTAGTGCTGCTGGGTGTGTGTGTGTGTGTGTGTGTATATATATATATAGGATTGTGTGATATATACAATTCATATATGCATGTAGTCTTGAAGACAGGTTTCAGCTTATATATATATATATAGCATATATATATATAATTTTTAAAGTCCATGTGACCATGGCAGTGCAAATTGCATCTGTTATGGCTGTAAATTTAGATTCTTGCCTAACAAGATTTCAGCTTGTCAGGCATGTCTGAGCATGAATAACCATACTAATTTTCGAAAAAGTCCATGTAGTCGGTTAATTGGGCCAACATTGGGCAAATGCATCTGTTATGGCTGTAAAATCAGATTCTTGCCTAACAAGATCAAAACCCTAATCAGTGGATTTTAAATACCCATAACCTTCGAAAACTTCATTGACATGTCGGTTAATTCACCGCTTTTGATTTTGGATTTTAAAATGTAAGGGCAGCGCTATATAAAATCCTGGAGCCAAATAATAATAATAATCAAAACCCTAAACCTAACCCTAAAACCTATTGAATAAACTGTTGGCGGTGAATTAACCAACAAGAACCAAACTCCGATTTGAAAATTTTGATAACTTTTTATTTAAAATTTTCTGTTTTTCAAAAACCTTATGTGAGAGGAACATTTGAATCCTATTCATGTGATCAGCATGACAAAATCCATTTGGCACACCAAAAATTGCAAAGGAAATGAAAACCTTGTTGACCAGTGATTATTCTTCAATACAGGTGTTGATAATTTGACTTTTATAGTGCAAGTTATCCTGTCCATTGTTTCTAATCCCCACTGGTGGTAGAGTGGAACGGCGATGGCGGACCTGGAGGCCTGTCCTGGCCGATGTCAGCTACCTGATGGCCATGGAGAAGTCAAAGACGACACTGGCTGCAAGGGCCAGCAAGAAGATCATCCTGCCCGATCCCAGGTAAGGTGGTGAAGAGGTGGTAAAAATGCAAAACTGTACTCTCTGGTATGATTGAGACAGTTATTATTGTCTATTATTATTATTGTTATTATTATTATTATTATTATTATTATTATTATTATTATTATTTTTATTATTACAGTTTCTTCAATGTGTCTCTTGCAAGTAAACCAGTCTATTATTATTAATATTAATGGGTACCAGTATTATTGTTATTGTTATTATTATTATTATTATTATTATTATTATTATTATTATTACAGTTTCTTAAATGTGTCTCTTGCAAGTAAACCAGCAGCTTATTAAATACTAAATTGAATGGGATGAGACAGTATCAGCATTGACATACCTGTTTAAGAACGTTGTTTTTGAGCTATTTTTTAAATACGTACGTCGTATGTGTCTGTTAAGCATCGTAGATCATTTGGTAGACTGTTCCAAATCTACATTTGGTAGACTGTTCCAAATCTACATTTGGTAGACTGTTCCAAATCTACATTTGGTAGACTGTTCCAAATCTATGGTGTGTGGTTCATGACTAATGAAGACTGTTTGGCTTGGCTCATCTTGTTCTTATGTGCAGGCATCTTATTCTAGAATGTGATATTGGATGAGCTCAGGCACAATATTTGGAGTTTGTAACGATAAATTTTACTTGATTTAATTCTGTGAAGTTGATGCTTTGTGGCAGACGAGCATGCGCCAAAACACTAGATGCTATACTCTGGTTTGGGCTATTTGCCTCAAGATGTTTTGCTAGCAAAAAGTGTTTTACCCTGATGCTTTCATATTGTCCTATCAGTAATGTAAAGTTCTCAGAAAACTGATATATAACATCAAGAGGGTTTTAATATCAGGATAGTTTTATAAAGCAATGGCACCATGCATTTGATATTATTAGCAGACTAATGCTTGTTTGTCTTTTATATCTGCAGAATGCTTTAAAATAGTGGTTGATTTGTGGTAAATTGGCTTATAGGGTAAATGGGGTAAATATGCATCTTGGGGGAAAACCTCATACCTCATGGTAGTGAAATAACTGGGGATGAACCAAACACATGTGAGAGGTAAACTATCCTGAGGGTGAAAATCCTATTATATATCAAATTATAGTACATTTTCCTGGAGTTTGGCTTTGTGCTATTGTCTGCATGCAAAACAAAGCAATGTAAGTGCAGAGTTGGCATTGTACCGGTGGTCCGGTACACTTCATTTTGTTTGGCAGCTTTTTAAATGCGGGACATAGCAGCACAGAAATTAAATTGCCAATAAAGCTTTACATTGAATTGTCTATAGCATGGGCATTGATGGTTTGTGATCTGATTTTGAATGTCGTATTTAGCATATTTGGCAGAGACTTTTTTGCGTTGATGGTAATTCTAGCTTGTATTGTTTAAGGAATTACGTTGATTCATGAGTCTTGTAGTCATTTCAAATCCCATGAAATTTTATTCAGTATTTGTGCTTTCACAGTTACGTGAGTTTTGGTGTATTATATAATTATCAGAAAGAAAGGCCTGTACTTGATGTCAAAAAAAAAGTCAAAGTCCTTCCCGAGCCACAGGCTCATAGGGCGGCGCTGATCTCCGTTTCTAGTAGCCCTCAGCCAGGCGTGTGCAAGGCCACGGACACGGGGCTAGTGCATCGCGTAGCGTACCTGTTTGACTTGATGTACTTGACTGTACTTGACTTGACTGTACTTGATGGCCCCTGTAATATTGTTATTCAGTTGTGGTTCAATAGTTGTAGTGTAAGATAGCATAACATAAAGTCAGGTCAGAAATCTCCTCTGACTGATTTGCTCAAAAACTGAAAATGCACCTTTTTAATACTTCTTATGGAACTTTTTTGTAAAGTGCTCTCATCCACTGCGTGAGCTTTAAGATAGCGCTATATAAGTTGTCGCTCTAATAATAATAATAATAATAATAATAATAATAATATTCCAGTAAACTCTGAGGTTTCTGATGACTCGTTGACAATTGAATTCTGAATTAAAGGATATTTGTCATGTATTTATTGTTTTTACCTGTGAATGAATTTTTTTAATGAATTTTTTAATGACTGTATTCAGCATAATTGACAAGTTTGCACTTTTCCTTTTGAGCTCCTCTTCATTGTTAATTGACTTTATTATGTGCTGGTTACTTGGAAACATAGATAAGACACTCAACTGCACAAGATCTTAATGGGAGTGTTTGTTACTGCACATACTCTGGTGCACGCATGTACACACATACACACATATATATATATACACACACACACACATATATATATACACACATAACATACATATATATATATATATCATTGATGCAGCAACTCGTCTGATTAGTAAGAAGATCCCTATCAACAGGCTTGCAGGCCCCATACACCTGTGTGTGGTCGGGTACAAATGGGGCAACAGACCATGCTGTTCAATAAGTTGCTGTAAATCCGCCCTATACAAGAGAAAGAGGATTAGTCCCAGAACTGAACCTTGAGGAACAGCATAATGCACCTCACTTGGAGTGGAGGAAGATGTTGCACAACGGGCAGACTGCATGCATCTACTCAAGTATGAACGAAACCAGCTGAAAACTACTCCACCCAGCCCATGTGAGGTCTCTAGATGCCTTAGTAGAATTTCATGATCTACTGTATCGAACACAGTGGATAAATTCCAGGAGTGTCAGCAGTGCTAAATTGCCACTTATCCAGCATTTGAAGAATGCCACCTAGAACTTTGGCTAATGTAGTCTCAGTCAAATGGTTTTTGCGATATGCTGACTGTAAGTTTGGCAGCTAGTTTTAGCATTCAGATAGTCAACCAGTTGCACAGCTTCCATGCATTCAAGTACAAATATTGTGCTGCATTGCATTACATATACCGTATTATCTCATATATAAGATGCACTTTTTTCATCCAAAAATTGGTGCAAAGTGTGGGTGCATATTATACATAGGAATGAATTTTATGTACATACAATTGTATGTACATAAACATACATAATTTTAAATTTACTGTATATTCACGCATATAACATGCGCATTATAAGTGTTCTTACCTACACGGTCAACAGTAGAGGGAAACTTTGTAGGCCTATATGCTTCAGATTCCAGACAGAATTTGAAAGAAAATTGACTGTCTAGGTAATACTATAGAGATTTTGACAAAGACAGCTAAACAATTGATGTAAGACAACTGCCAGTGGGGAAACTGTGTCTGCACTTCCTATTCTAAGCAGGTTGCGGAATAGAGATTCCCAGGTGAAATTTTTGGTGCATATTATACATGTATATAGGTATTAACATTTTTACATTATGATAACTCTAGAAACTAAGGGTATGTATTATTCACAGGTGTGTATTATACCCGAGATAATACGGTATATAGTTTGTGATATTTCAATTATAATAGAAAATTTTTGTCTAATGATTGGCTGATTATGTTATATTATTTTGTGCATGCCTACCTCTTTGTAAGCTTTGAAATTTTGCTGAACTTTGTTTTTATTGTGTGTGTGTGTTTTGTATGTTCAAGTGTACGATGTGTAATGATCAAACACTTTGAAAAGATGAATGAAATGACGTTTGAGAAAATCTTTAATCAGAAGCTCGGTATGTATCTTTATATTTTGGTTGCTTGTTCGTTAATTATTTGTTCTTCAAAAATTTTTCTTGGTGTTATTTGCTTTTTGAGCACTGAATTATATATTATTTTTTCATTTCTTGCCTGACAGCTTTTACTCTCTATTTAAAAAATAAAAATAAATATGACTCTTTAAAAAATTCTCTTTAATTTTAGGTTACCTGCTCTTTAAAGACTTCTGTGAGAATGTCTGTGAAGATAAGATTCTGCAGTTGTCATTTTTTGATGAGGTAGCTATTCTACAGAATAATTATGTGTTGTCAACTCTAGACTTTGTAAAGACTTAGCTCTGTTTTTTATAATCATTTTTGTGAGCTTAACTATGAGATACATCGTAACACTGAAACCATTATCTTAACAAGCCATTTCAAAGTCCTAAAAGAACTGCAAATTGCAGCAATTTGGTTGCAATTTGGCAATGAGATACATAATAACATTGAAACGTGGTTTCAATGTTACGATGTATCACATAGTTCTACTGATAATAATGACTACTGAATTATAAAGTTTTTGGAATGCCGGTTTGATATTTATCGCAACATTTCATTCAGTTTCGAGCAGTTTGAAGTAGTAGTTTGATTTCAATTGTCATTTGTGTGAAGATGGGTTTCGGTTTGGAATTATGGGGGTTTGATTAAATATGGTAAATAAAGCATGATTTTGTTTAGTTTGAAGATTTCTTTGCTGACTTTGAAAGATGGCTCGTGATACAGAATCACAGACATGTGATTGCATTCTGTGTTTTTTAAATTGAAATTTTGATGTTTTTCGGCTGTCGGCTGCCATTTGTCAATGTTTTAACTCTCATGCATGTTACAATTTATCATTTATGGTCTGGGTACTTGCATTGCAGTTGCATTTAATTGGAATTAATTGTAATTCAATTTACAACTTTCAATCCAGTGTTGCAATTTTTATAGGACTAAGAAATAAAGCGTAGAATTCTATTATTCATTTACCGGGTACTCGTTACTGATGTTTCATTTTTTCCATATTAGCTTCTGGTAGATGCTCTTCAGCTATTCTATGTTTATTTAGTTCTAATTTTTAAAATGCATTTCAAGGAGATATTTTGACACTGAAGAATATGTATTAAAAGTAGAAGCATTTGTTCACTTGGAAAATTTGAGATTTTCCCTGGAAAATTTGAGATTTTCCCTGGAAAATTTGAGATTTTCTCTGGAAAATTTGAGATTTTCTCTGGTGTTTGTGCTTTTATTGGTTAAGTGCTTTAGATATTAAGTGTTGTTAGATGGGACATATGAGATGCGAAATAACAACTCATAGATAAAAATAAAATTATTGTTTTAAAACTTGAGGTTCCTTGAAGCTTTTAAAAAAAAGAGTTAGCCAAACTGGAAAGAGAGCTAACTATACAATTAACTTCCTACTACACCACTGCCATCTAGTGATGCAAAACAGCTAAAAATAAGTAAGGTAATCAGTATCCAATAGAAAAACCATCATACAACATTTGATATGCTTTTTTGATTAAGTGCTTTAGATTTTAGGTGTGTTAACATGTGCAGCAATATATGTTTGCTTTGCTTTTATAGATAAAGAAGTTTGAGAAGCTCGAGCAAGACGAAGAGCGGATTAAAACCGGTCGAGCCATTTACGATCGGTACATCATGCGAGAACTTCTTTCCCAGTCACACGTACGAAATTAGGCTTTAGATATAATTCTCAATTGTAAAGACAGCGAAAGTGTGGAGCAGTACAATTTTTCATTGCCTTTGATACACGATTTGTACGTTAATATTTATGATTTTTTTCATTGTTGAATTTAAAGTTGTGAACCAAAGAATTGTTTGATCTTTTTTGATTTCAAGCAGTTTTTAACAGTGCAGCAGAGGTTAATATCAGCCAGAGAATCGTTTTAGTGCAGACTTCAATGCAATTAGTTTTATTCTCATTTATTTTTTTCAGTGATGTGCCACTTGACATTTTTTAATTGAGACTTTCAAGTGACTTTATTCTGTGGCACATTATTTTCTTGTTATTTTGCCTGTTTGTCTAAATGGCCAAAGTGAATTTCTCTCAAAGGCAAAACTGGAGAATCAGTTCATGTGAATTTTTTTGCTTATTTGGATTATGATATGAGGTGATTAACAAAGTGATTGTACAGTCATTAATTGCTTTTATTTGAAGACTTCATTGCAGAAGTTTTACAGAGTGACTATCATCACTGTGATTGTTATTGATATTTTGCTGTCTGTGTTTTTCTGTGCTATTTGAAGTCAGTGTTTCTTATGGTTGCTTTGGTTGGGTTTTAGATGTATACAAAAGAAGCAGTTGAGAAGGTTAAAGAAGCTTTAACAGAGGCTCAAAAGACTCAACTTCTACCGCAGAATGTTTTTGAGGTTACTTCTGAAAGTCTTTTAACCCCTTAACTGGGTGCCCCGAGTAACGCTCGTCCATTTTACATTGAGTTACAAATAGTTGCCCAGTTAAGGGGTTAAGAGTAGTGATCTTTGTTTTTTAAAAATCTGAAACTGTTCTGCAAATTTATATAGGAATAGCTTGTGCTTAACTCAGTTGAGCTTTGTAGATTTGCGTGCCACATTCATGATGTTATAAAGTACTAGCCCCGTTACCGGTTGGCCCGAGCGGTATTTGGGATGCGTTATCTTTTGTTATTCGGTTACTCCTGTTGGAACTCTGGTTGTACTTTTCCAGTCAACAGCTGGTGGCAAAGCAAGTGTCAGACCTGGACAATGCTATGTTTTCAGGCTTATAGATCATGAAATGAAGATGAGAATCTAATTACACATGTTTTCGATATATTTTAAGTTTCGAAGGAATTTTTAAAATTCCAATAAAATAATTTATCCAAAAATAAATTGTAACCATGGTGACAGCTTCAGAAATGTTAATGAAAATGGATGGCAGAGAGGTTAGTTGGTAGCTGTTGCAATGAAAATCATGTTGCTCGAGTTGTACAATAATTGTACGTATTCGTAGTCCTAATTTGCTAACTATGTTGCTGTTAATACATGTACAGATTAATTAACCCTTAAACTGACGGAACTGAGTATATACTAAATTAAATTATAAGATTTATTATTATTCAGCAACATTCAGCAACATTCAGCAACATAAGACCAGCAGCATAAACAGAAATACATAATGACGCAAGAAACTTAACTAACTTATACTAGAGACGTCAAAATTAAAACTCGAATACAAATTAATTAAGTAACTAAAAAAGTTAAATTTATAATTTAGCATAGAAAGTGATAACCAATTTGCTGATCAGAGGTTGTTCATACTACAATGAGTGAGGGATAACCTAAGGGATAGGAATCCCGTAAGGTGGTTATCACAATATGAAGTTATATTTTAATGGCAGAAAAATAATTAAGATGAGTGACTAAAGTGTATGCATAGGTAAGTGTAAGTTAGATGTAGAAGTGCTGTTGAAGGTAATTTACTAGATATATATTTCTTAATATAAATATAAATAAAAATAAAAATCCATATAGATTGTTAGAATTAAATAATCAGTTATTAAGGATTAAGTTGATGAACAGGATATTTTATTTTCACTTTAGCCATACATCGAAGAAATTAAGAGCACTCTTTGTGGAGAACTTTTTGAGAAATTTCTTGACAGGTACTGGGCATACACAAACTCACTTTAAGATTATTAGTTTATTTTGTATACAGTACAGTTTAGTTATGATGTTTTAGGGCCACAAAAATAAAGCATTTTCTAAATCAAACATTATGGCCTGCTTATCTGTTTTGCATGGAAAGCATAATATGCTTAGGGCTGATTCACAGATGAACTTTCTATTATTATGAGTAAGTTTTAAGCCAAACACAAATAGGCACTAAATCCACAGCCACTGTTATTATTATTATTATTGATGATGATGCCATGAGCGCTGTACAGTCAACAGTCAATGATGGTGAACAAATGCGTTTTCAGCTCTTTAGCAAACGAGGTGGTGATGGCGCATGGGGGCGCGTTCCACAGGATGGGTTACCGCGAGTCATAGAACGCCAAACGGAGTCCTGGCCGGAGAGGAACGACAGCCGGTGGACAGATCTCAGCTGGAGACGGCACCGGTCGTGCGATGTATAGGCATGCCAAATAATCGGACAGGCTGAGCAGAGTTAACCAACACCGCTTTTAAACTATACGCCCGGGACCCGAAGCCAATGGAGCTTGTCCCTTAGCTACATGGAGCCGAAAATAATCCGAGCCGAGGCATTGATGACTGCCTGAAGTACTGAGCTGGTTCCCAGGTAGTCCGAGAAGGAGACTGTTGCTATAACCAGTCTTGAGAGTACCAGAGCACGGACAAGATTTATTGTTATATAACGACGAACTTCCCGGATTTGCCGGAGTTGGAAGAACAGCGGGTCACGGCGCTAAGGTGCCCGACGAGGGTCAGCGAGAGTCGATGAGCACCCCAGGAGGTTTCGTTGGATGGAGCCACTTCTTTGCCGCCTATCTCGAACGGTGTTGGGTCGAGAAAGGTGGCCCCCTCCTCGGAGTGCTCAGCCACAGCAGCTCCGTCTTGTCAGGTTGAGGGCAAGACGGTTCGATGCCATCCATTTTGAGCACACAGTCCTGGACCCGAAGTTCGCAGCTCGCCGGTCTCGCCTGGGGCAAGCGGCGTATACCTTCGGCGATGCGTTATATTGCAGCCATCCCAGGAGACCGAAATCTGTCTCTGAGATAGATTTTGCCACCGATGGAAGATATGGTTTCAGTGCAAGGTTTCCGCTGGCCACGGCCTCGACAAATTGAAGATCCTGAGGATTCAGAGTGGCCCTTCCTGTACGCGGACTGGTTGCTGGGCATGAGGCCGTTCTGGGTCAGATATGCAGCCAGCTGCCTGTTTTTCTCAAGGACCTTTGACAGAAATGGCAAGTTAGCCACCGGACGGTGCTTGACGGATCGGGTCAAGTCCAGACCGGGCGTTGAGATGTGGGGGCGGCGTGATTGCGTGTTTCCACGGTCTCGGGAAATCGGCATTCTTTAAAAGCGGTCATCAGGGATGTCAAGAACGGGCAGCTGCGTGCTGATCTTTGAGTAACCACGCCGGATGATGTTGATTTTATGATGATGATGATGATGATGGTGATGGTGATGGTGACGACGACGATGACGATGATGACGACGACGATGATGCTATTTGTGCATGTATCTAAATAGAGTGTTCCATTCATAACTATGAGATCTGTTAATCCCTTTACCTTCTGTTTTATATTACATTACAAATGAATGGCCGGTAAAGGTATTTTAATTGATGGAGTATTCGATTGTTAATTGCAGTGAGAAATTCACCAGATTTTGCCAATGGAAGAATCTAGAATTGAACATTCAGGTTTGGTGTTCTCTTCTTGCAGTGTCTGGATTAGATATTTTAGCTTTTGATTATCTTGTATTGTTGAAATGTCCCAAATAAAGAAAGTTGTGTCTAGTGTCAGTTTTTTTATAGCTGATGACTTGTGTACGAGTGTACGTTAATAACTTATGTTGCCTATAACTTTTGAACCCTTGAACATTTTTTGTACAGATCATTAGTTCTGATTCGGTTCAATCTTTTTTGTTTATTTAGCTGACGATGAACGACTTCAGCGTTCATCGAATCATCGGCCGGGGTGGTTTTGGAGAGGTGTATGGTTGTCGAAAAGCAGACACTGGAAAAATGTGAGCTGGCTGTTGCACCGTTGCTGTATGTGTTGTACGAGAATGCCAACCTTGTGTTGACCTGTTGTATTTTATTATTACATTGTTATGTGATGTTTTCTGATTTGTTGATCATCGTTTTATGTAGTTAAGGAATTCTGCAGAGCAAGCATAACATAGGCATAATCATTGCACCTTTCATAATAATTATAATTATTATTACGAACATTTATTAAGCGCAAGTTTGCAATGCAGCATATGTGCTAATGTCAGTCAGTGTTGGATATTAAACAGGATAGTTAGTCTTCAGCTTCTTTCTGAACGAAAGTAATGACTGCCCAGAGCAAGTGATGTGTAGTGGTGTCAGTGTTGGCTATTAAACAGGATAGTAATAATAATAATAATAATAATAGTAATAATAATAATAATAATCAGCAACTGATTATGGTGGCATATTGTACAACTACTGGTAGGACACCTAACAATTGAAAATACAATATATCAGACATATATTGGTGATAAATGATAACTTAATATTCTTAGTGTAGTTGATGTGTCTTATACCTTGTGCCCCGTTGCTGTTAGACTTGTGGTATGTCTGCAAAGTAGCCTTTCCGCACATCTCTGTCCATGTAGATCTTCGTTTCTTCTACTTCTTTCAGTGATGTTTCTCTGGACCCTAGTGTAGTTGATGTATGTCTGTGATATTCTGTAGGTATGCGATGAAGTGTCTGGATAAAAAGAGGATAAAAATGAAAGGAGGAGAAACGCTCGCTCTAAATGAGCGCATAATTCTGTCACTGGTCAGCACCGAAGTAAGGAGAAACTGTGATCACTACTTATGTTAGTTTAGCAGTAATGAAAGATAACGCATAATGAAAGATAATGCGTCCCGAATACCGCTCGGGCTAACCAGTAACAGGGCTAGTACTTTATAACATCATGAATGTGGCACGCAAATCTACAAAGCTCAAGTGAGACAAGCACAAGATATTCCTAAATAAATTTGCAGAACAGTTTCAGATTTTTAACCAGTTTGGGGGTCATTTTGTTCATTGTTTGAATAATTTGATTTTTCAAATAATTTGAAGCTTTGGGTTTAGCTGAAGTCCTTGCTCAGTGCAGATCTTTTCTGAACAGTGTTAATTTTACACTTCTACAGCATAGTTTGAGGTTGCCATATCTATTTGAAGCATTTATATGCAACAGCGCCGAGAATTATAAGAATTTGTTTCCCTCATCCTGACTTTGCATAACAAATTAATTTTATAATTATCAGTGGTTACAGTATTAGTGAGTTCATAGCAGTATCAAGGTCATTTTCTGACAGTGCTGTAAATGTTCCAATAACGTTTAATTTGTATTTTATACGTAAGGTATGTATTATTATGTATTATGTTTTGACCTTGTGTTTTGCCAAGATGGATTTAATAAATCGATCTTGTATCGTATAATTTTTGCGGCACTAGGAAGGCTGTCCGTTCATAGTGTGCATGACTTACGCTTTTCAAACCCCAGAGAAGCTGTGCTTCATTTTGGACCTGATGAATGGCGGTGACCTGCACTACCATCTTTCACAGCACGGGGTCTTCTCGGAAAAGGAGATACGGTTCTATGCACTCGAAGTGATTCTCGGCCTGGAGCACATGCACAGTCGCTGCATCGTTTACCGGGACCTCAAGGCAAGTCGGATGTCTCTATTTCAGTGTTTTCTGCTTGTAATGTATTGTCATATGAGTAGTGTATTGTAACGGAATTTTTGTTTAGCACCTCTGCTGAAGAATCACTCAGAATCCCATTGTGATTACTGCATATTGAGAAAGAGAACAAGAGAGGACTGTGGAATTCTTTGGATTTAATTTTTTATTAGTTTGATCAGCTTTTGTTTCTGTTATCGGTGTGATTTTTAAGTTATTTTGGAGTCACGTTTATTTTATATTGAACACGTTAGTTAATCTTGGAAGAGAAATTGTTATTTATTGGGTGTAGGTGAGTCACATTAGCGTTATTCTTGGTGTGTTGTTTTGCCTGGTCATTTACAGTAAACAAAATTTTAGATTCTGCTGTGTACTTTAGTAGCCACACAGATCTTTTAAACTTTTGATTTATATCCATTATAGGCCTACAGAATGGCTTTCGTTTTATTTGCATATGTAGCCAGCCAACATACTCCTTGATGAAAATGGACATGTACGCATATCAGACCTTGGACTGGCGTGCGATTTCTCAAGAAAAAAACCACATGCTAGCGTGTATGTTGCAGTGCAATTCCAATATAAATTTACTCTGTGTGTGTGTGTGTGTGCGCGCGCGCGGCTTGTGTGTGCGTGCGCGATATTGCTGTAGATAAGAATTTCCATGTTTGCTATTACATGCATATATATGTCTTAGCCTTAATTTTTGTTATCTTATTGCACTGGTACTGATTTTAGTTTGGGAAATGTTGACCTATTTCACACAGCAAATTCATTAAATCCCAAAAAAACTCATCTGGCTTGGCACTTAACATTTAAATGCTAACGTTGACTCTGCCTCGCTGAACTCATTATTTTCTTGCCAAATTTTCTGGATTTTCTATTTCCTATCATGAACCTTTACATCTACATTGGCAGCAACTTGTCTTTCAAGGAACATATCACTTGCCTATCAGGCTCCATGTTTATCAACGCAATTAACTTAGGGTTATTCACCATTCTATTTCTAAGTCTGCAATCAAATCTTTGGTCCATGTTTTTCTTGCCAGTTGGCTAGACTATTGCAATGCATTTTATTTTGGTCGGCCTGAGAACCAGTCCATTTTGCAGTCTGTGCTAAATGCTGCAGCTCATCGATTGGCCGAAACTCCCCATTAGTTCCTCGTATTGGGTTTTATTCTGACCACCCTCCATTGGCTTCCAATTTCTGATCACATTGAATTCAAACATATTCTAGTTTCTATGGTGCATTAACATCGTGTACCATACCTCGTGAAATTCACATCAGGTCATTTATGGATGTGGCTAATAGCCATATGGTTGCTGTTGTATTGCAGTGGCACACATGGCTACATGGCTCCTGAGGTGTTGGCTAAAGGACAGGCGTATGATTCAAGTGCGGACTGGTTTTCACTTGGATGCATGCTTTACAAACTTCTCAAAGGGTACGGCTTAAGCACACTTTTAGAAAATACTGACGCTTGAGTAAATTTATGAATTTCTTATGAATTAATGATGCACTGAATTAGTATTTCACTATTTAACACTTGTTTTGAGGGTTATGATACTTTTTTGTTCAACAAATATCAGAATAGAAGTTGGAATTTAGGAATCTGTGAAGTTTGTTGTGTTCACTTTCTTGTTGGTTATGTTGTGAGATTTGAAGCTATCTGACCAAGTAATTTATGAAGTAAATAGTTAAGTTGATTGTCATGGTGACAGTTGTTAGTGTTAAAGAGTTTGTAATTAAGATATACAGTAGTGGTCATCCTAATATTGACATGCAGCAGTTTTTACTAATGTAGCTTTAAACTATCTCTCCCCTCTTCTGTCTGTATGTCTGTATGTCTCTATCTATTGTTCTCTCTTTCTTTCTCTCTCTGTCTCTGTTTGTTTGTCTGTCTGTCTTCTCTATTGTCTCTGTCCCTCTATCTGTTTTTGTCTGTCTCTGCCTCTCTCTATATCTTTCTCTGTCTCTTTCTCTCTCCTCTCTGTCTCTCTGTCTTACTCAAACTGTTTGTGGAACCTTAACCTTTTTGTGGATTTGAATGTTGTCGTATTGATTTTATGTGTTAGGCACAGTCCTTTCCGTCAACACAAGACAAAAGACAAACACGAGATCGATCGCATGACAATGACAATGGTCAGCATTTGTTTCATTTATTGTGCGTTTAATTTGATTTCTTTTTATGCAGAATGTCTTTTTTGCATTCATTCTTTACATTCACCAGTAGCATTTTACACCAACATGTAACAAGAACAATTCTTTATTGTTAAGCTAAAGAATTTTCTGTGATATGCTTATAAAATGTAAGAGTGATGCAAAATTTATTACCGACTTTTGATTTGTGTGGCCTGCAATTTTTTAATACGGTTTTAAATTTGTTCACCATGTAAAAGATTTTAAGAACCAAATGCATATACCGTATATATTCGTGATAAAGTCGAGAAATTTAAGGCCAATTCACAGGTTATATATCCTGACCTCGACTTATACTCGAGGCACTAACTGTTGGGTAAAGTTTCCATACATAGCATGTCGAAAATAATTAATTTAGCTAACTGCGTAATTATTTTCAACATATGCTACGGCATCAAAATAAAAGTTCACATCAGCGCTTTTAAGATTGGTAATTTATAGGCGCCACATAAATATTAATTAAATATTGGCGCTACATAAATATAAAAAAATCAAGATTACCGGTAATTAAGACTTTTATATTGTCAAGGATGAGCGAAAAGCAGGTTTAAAATTTTCCTAATCGTCAGGAATCAATCTGGGAATGTGAAAATCGTTCAGTTTCTCGATAATTCAAAGCTAAAACGCAGTTTTTCAATCAAAACAATGGCGCCGCTGCCGCCACATGCCCACTTCGCGTCCGCCATTGTTCCGACTCTCACTATCACCTCAAGAGGGTTCGCCGCGATGACGTCACTTCGACTTATTCTCGGGTCAATGACTTTAGACACCTTCAAATACCCAAAATCTATGGGTCGACTTATACTCGGATCGACTTTATCTCGAGTATATACGGTAGGTAGGTTATTGTACGTGGTTGATGGACATTGTTTTGGCTTTCTTTCATAGTAATTCATAAAATTATTAGGATTAGTTTTTACCTTCTCTCTGAATCCTACATACACTGAAATTATTTTGCTGATGAAATACCTACAGCTGGATGTTGCTTTAGTTTCCTCTGGATTTTTATTTGTCAAATTGTTCATTTTCTATGCTGTTTGTTGCTTGAAGTCTTGTCCTTTAGATATCTTTCAGGTTTTCTGATAATTAATTATATCCATGAAATGGTACAACCTGTATTGTGACTAAGGTTATTAAAACACTGGTATTAAAGGACCAGTTAACAGTTCAAACAAAAACCGTTAACTGGTTGTTAGCTGTAGCCAGATGCCCCCCCCTAGCAACTAGCCTTGAAGTAGGACACAGTTACAGACTGAAGACTGAACAGAGCGGACCTACTGTTTTATCTGGACCTGTATGATGCAGATGTCAGAGTGTCAGATTGCAGTAGATCTTCAGGGGATACATGAGTCATGATATTGCATTGCAATCCACATGTCCCTAGTGCTGTTGGTACTCATGCTCTATGGCACTAACTGAAGTTACGATTAACTGGTCGAGGTTAAAAGGACTGAACCATGCTCTTAGGACCGGGTAACCGCTAACAACCCTAACAACCTTAATTGTGGCCATTGGAAGGAATTGACAATATAATTCACTGTTCTGTATTCTGCTTTGATGTATTATGCGGATAGTTTGACCTTGACACAAATGATAAATCCCTTAGAATATCATGGATATGTTCAGAATTAGCAACGAGTTGCTGTTTGCCCAATACCAACACTCCTGAATTTCTTATGCTGAAAATGTATACTTATTAGAAATCTTTAGATGGTAGAAGTTTGGAACATTTTGACAGTGTTACAAAATTGCAATTTTGCTATTCAATTTGTGTTTTATTTATCGCTTCTGATGTTACAGACACAGGTATGTATACTATTTGAATTAACTTTTGGTCCTCACATGTATGACAAGGTTCCATTCATATTATATTGCTGTAATTTTTATCACAGCAAGCACGGGACAATGATTCATTTTTTGTTTCTGCAAAATAGCTAGACTGTGAGACTTATGTGACAAGAATTGGCTTATGTGAATACAGTCAGGTAATGGGGTTTTGTTTGAATTAAAGTTGATGTGAATAGTTGTTAATTGATATAAGTGATTTCCTTGTGCTGTTTGTTTGCACTTCCTCAGTTTGAATAGATCTTTGAAAGCTTTGTTTTATGCCTTATGTTTTGTGATTTTAGAATATTGAATTTCCTGATTCAATGTCGGCCGAGATGAAATCGCTGCTGGATGGACTGCTTAAGCGAAGTGTCGACGAGCGATTAGGCTGCTGTGGCCGAGGGCAAGTGGACCAATAATGGATTAATCTAATTTTTCATTACTTTAATGGATTAATTATTAATTTTTTATTATTATTTTATACAAGACAACTAGACAACATATAACTGCCATCAAAAGCCATATTTGTACTTACATAATCATGAAAAGCATGTTGTTTCTGTGGCAGGTTGGTAAGTAAGTAGGTAGGTAGGTAAATAAGTAAAATGTGAATTTATATGGTGCTTTTGAAAGTAGCACCTTAGTAGCTGCTTACTCTTAGGCACTTAGTTTGAATTTGCATCAACTTCTATGTTGTCATAGATATGTTCACTGACTGTGATCTCTGTTGATGCAGTTAATTCAATCTGTGCTTTCAGTGTTTGAATCTTGGAGTCATTCTTTAAAGCACACTATAGCAGCACAAGAGGCCACAAATGCAAAGTGTTCAAGCAGAGTAAGAAAGTAAGAAAAATGTTTTTAGTGCAAGAGTTGTGGACAAATGGAACAGTCTGTACAAAGAGAAAATGGCTGTTGAAACAATAAACGGATTCAAAAGTTATCTGGGCAAACTAGGATATTAAATGTTGAGTTATTGCAGTGGGTTTTTACACATTCTAACTTAGCACTTAGCCTCCTAAACCACTTGAAATATTATTATTATTATTATTATTATTATAATAAGTTATTTTTTAAGTTAGCAGAATGGAAACAACGTTGGACGATATAGCAGGAGGTCGCGGGTTCGAGACCAACAGGAACCGTAAGATCGAGTCAGCCTTAGTCACTAGAGGGCGATGGTAAAATGAGGAGCAGTGGTAAAATGCTGTGTTAAGTCAAACAGATAAGATACACTATGTGATGCCCTAGCCCCATATCCGTGGTATTGCACACCTGGCTGAGGGCTGTAGCAATGGAGATCAGCGCCGCCCTCTGAGCCTGTGAGGCTCGGGAAGGACTCTTGACTTTTACATTTTTGATTATAATTATTTATTATTGTTGTTAATGTTTTTGTGTTTGTACAGAGCATCTGAAGTCAAAGAGCATCCATTATTCAAAGGCATCGATTGGGGTCAGGTTTACCTGCAGAAATATCCTCCGCCGTTGATTCCACCGCGTGGAGAAGTAAATGCCGCAGATGCTTTTGACATCGGTTCATTCGACGAGGAAGACACAAAAGGAATCAAAGTGAGTACAGACTGAACTTCTGTGACTCTATATTTTGTAATGTAATGCCTTCCAATCTACGTCTGCCAGTTAAAGCCAGAAATAGAATTTTTAAAACTGTAAAAGCCATAGCTTGAGCTTGGAAACTACTGTATTCAATTCACTAAAAGCAGTCGTCTTGTAGAGAATTGTTTAACTTATATTTCAGGTCATGTCTTCGTCCTCCAGCTGTGTCCAGCTGTCGACTTCTTCATGACATCCCTCCAAAGTTCTCTGTCCTTTGCTATTTAATCCAAGGTCATTCGGTGTCTTCTGTCAGTTTTTCCATTGAGATTCAGTCCTGCCATGTGCAGATCCTCTTCTAATCCGTGCACCTATTGTCTTTTCAGTCTTCCTTTAGATCTTTTACCCTGGTTTGTAGTTGAAAATTTGGTTTGGGCTTCTTATTTCTTCCATTCTGAGTACCAGTATGTGTCTGGTCCATTTCATTCTTCTCTTTCTAATTACTTTGATGATGCTCAGTTGCAGTGTTCTCGTTAACTTCTTTGTTTGTTATAATGTTCTTTGTATCCAATCCTTAGTATTGCCATTCATTTTCTGTTGCTATTATTTTTTTCTCAGATTCTTTTTTATGGTCCAAGATTCACATCCATATATTAGTATTGGTAATGATATTACACACAAGTGCCGAGAATTCTTATTTTTATTCTCATTCTAATGTTGTCTTTTGAAAATTTTGAAAATTTGTATTTACTATTATAGAAACTTTTCAGGTGGAATATAGAGTAGTTTAAACAAATGGCAGGTCAGAAAAGGAAAAGGCACAAATTGAGATGTATGTATGACGACACCAGCAGTGCATCATGACAATTGCCATGATGCTTTTACTGTATTCTAGATATTAAGTGATGGTGCGTGGGTGCTGCAGAACTGAAGTACAAAAATCTCCAATGTTAGATTATTTTGTTTGAGCGCGTTCTGAAACTACTTTCAGTTGACTGATGCGGATCAAGAACTGTACAGGAACTTTCCGTTGGTTGTTTCCGAGAAATGGCAACAGGAGGTTGCTGAAACTATCTTTGACGCTGTCAACCAAGAAACGGATAAATTGGAGACAAAGCGCAGGCAGAAGGCTAAAATAGAAGACGTGGAGGAAAACTGTATGTTTTATATTTCATAATCTTTGTAAATATTCAGCTTTAATGGTTTTTTGTTTTTAGTGAAACATTTAAGTACATATACACCATGCAGCTTCGTTCTGTATGTGTTGAATTAAATGTCTGATTACCGGGTAGGTATTTGATGTGATATAATATAATATAATGTATCAGACAATTTAGAGATTTTCAGCATACCATGAGTTCAGGTACAATTGTATTGAAGTTATTTTCTTCAGTCACTAACTACTGCCAATTACTGAATAACTTCTGTAGCACCATTTCATTGAGATGCACTTGGCATCAGTTGATGGTTACTCTGAAGTAGAGTTGTAATGCCCCTGTGAGGCCCAATAAGTCAGTCTGGTTTGTTCAGTTTCACTTATGAAGGTTAGGCGATGGAGAACAGGGTTTTAGTTTTTTCAAAATTGGAAATTTAGGTTTTTACCAATATTAAACTAATCCAGGAATACTAAGATACCATATGCTGACGTCTGCAGCTTGAAACTTTAAGTACACTGTACAGTAACTCCATCACTCACTTTTGTTATAAATTTGCAATTCTGAATCTTAGAGTTTTACACTGCTGATGTCAGCCTATAGTGTTTTAGTATTGTTGGTGTAGTTTAATATTGGTAATAATCATAGTGAGTATCAATGAGCAATGTGCAATATTATACTTATAATAGGTCAGGTCTTCGTCCTCCAGCTGTGTCCAGCTATTGACTTCTCCATGACATCTCTCCAAAGTTCTCTGTTATTTGCTGGGGTTTTCTATTTCCAAAGGGGTCATAAGGGTGTCTTCAGAAGTCAGTTTTTCCATTGAGATTCAGAGAAGATTGCCATGTGAGGATCCTCTGAATTTTTTGCTCCACCACCGTCTTTTAGGAAAAGTGTAATTCAGATCTTCTCCCTCTGGTTTTGTAGTTGACAAACCTTTCGTTTTGGGTTTCTTATTTCTTCCATTCTAAACACTGTGTCCAGTCCATTTCATTCTTCTTTTATTTACTTATAATGTTACTTGTCAATTAAGTTACTTGATAATTTAACAATTATTAAATAGGTTCTTTGCATTACCAATGACATACTGGTTTACTTGTATCATTTGACATTACCTTATTGGAATTCTTATATCACTTGTCAGTTATGATCCAATTATGTTATTTTTTATTGTATTACATTTCTTTTTTACTATATTAATTAGGGTTGTATCTTGTTTGTTACTTATATGTACTCTTAGTTTTGTATGGGCACCTGTTTTCAGTTGAGTTGAAATAAATTCATAATCTTCAATCAATCAGTCAATCCATTTTCTGTTTTTAGTCGGACCAACGGACTGCATAATTGAAGGAGAGATTCTGAAACTCGGTGTTCCGTTTCTTCAGACCTGGCACAAGAAGCACTTGAAGCTCTATCCAAATCGCTTGAAATCTATCCTAAATCTAGGGATGGTGTTGTTATCCGATCAAAAGGCGTTGAGGTCTGTAATGTGTGAAAGTGAATTAAATTTAATTCTGTTTATTTGATTTGTTGGTCGTTTGTAAGATGATGATAAGTAAGGCTTAATGATTAGATTTTTGCATTTATATAATAATAATAATAATAATATTATTATCTATTTATTAAAAAGGAATTTTATTATTACTGGCTGTTAATTAAATATAGGCCTATTGTTGTTTCAGATTGCAGCCGTGTTATGCTTGTTTAATTTTTATTTCTATAGTGCAATAGCAGTTTGATAAGCATGTTTAATTAGCAAAAAGTGGCCAAAGACAATTTATTGCGGCATTACAGTTATACTATGTTAGTTTGGCAGCAAAGTCTCCTATAGTGTAACCATGATCCTATTCCTGTTTTTTTGTCATTTATCTTTGCTTTTATTGTCATTTATCTTAATCTAGTAAAAATAAGATTACTAAGATAGAGGCTTTTATTAAATCAGTATGTTAGGTATGTTTTAAGATTACGTACAGATCAGAAAAATTCCATGAAAAGAGAGTCAGAGTTATTTATTATTATTATGGGAAGGATGAGACCATGGTTTATTATTATTATTATTATTTAACATAATAATATTTATGTTCTTGTATTGTTTTAGTTAATTCCTTTGACCGACATTAAAGAAGTTAGTCAGGAGTTACAGAAACTTAACAGAACAGAAAATTGCATTGTCATCTACATGAAGAATGATTCAAAAGTTGTTCTTACGTCACAAGTAAGTCTTGAAAATTTGAGATTTTTCAGTATATTGAGTCATTTAAATGGATTCCTATGAATGTTTTATCATTACATTTTCTCAATATCACTCAAATTTTCTTGATCGCATATTGAATAAGTGGATATTCCTCTTATATGCATAAAATCTTATTACCGGTAGATTCGTGCTTGTTTCTGCCTCTTTTAAGTGCATATATGGTTTAATGCTCAAAAAACATAAAGCCAAGCACTTACCATATTTTCACGCCAAATCGACACTTACGTTTATAGGCTTGCTCCACATATATGGTTTTTTACAGGCCGCAGAAATCCAATAGCATGTAAATATTTTCATAGATATAAGCCGAACACAAATATAGGCCTTGTGCCCTGATGTTGCAGTATCATTATATATACATGTGCACTCGTGCAGTTATTCCCAGCAGAGAAAGAGGGAGATGGGGAGAGAGAGATAGGGAGAGGGGAGGGAGGGAGAGAGAGATGGGGGAGAGACGGAGGGAAAGAGGAGAGGAGAGGGAGAGAAGACAGAAGGGAGGGGGGAGAGGAGAGAGAGAGAGAGACGGAGAGTTGTTAAACATAAATAAATCTTCTATCTTATCAGCATTCATAAGACAAAATAAGAAATTTAATTTAGATCAAGTGTTTTTATAGCCCAGGGCATGAGAAATACGTTAAATGAATGATCCGAATTATTTACTGTCTAATCTTGCTTAATAGCTGGATTAATTAAACGGTCCGAGAAACTGGTTCACAACCCTGCCTCAATGTCTCTCTCTCTCTCTCTCTCTCTCTCTCTCTCTCTCTCTCTCTCTCTCTCTCTCTCTCTCTCTCTGCCACATCTCTGTCTCTCTCTCTATCTGCCATCTCTCTCAAGCGTCCTTATCTCTGCCGTATTTATAATTACCGGTAGGATAATTTACGTTAGAGGGCCTCCTGCTATTTGTATAAATGTTTTTGTATAAGCTGCTTACTATTATAGGCCGCATCAAAGGGCCTCTTCTTTTAAAATCATCTATAAGCCGTGTGGAAATATGGTAAATGAAATTGACTGTAATTTAAAAGGTTAAAGTAGGCCCCATACCTGAGTCCAAGCTTTGGGCTCCGACACTTATCTCCGGTCTAGGCAATCAGCGACATAGGTGGTATGGGCCATTAATCTGGGGTAGGTTGCCATTACTTACCCCAGACTCACGTTTTACCTCACAGCTTAATGCTGCTACTCATTTTTATCACCGCCCTCTAGCGAGTAAAGCTGAGTCGACCTTAGGGCTCCTGTGGGTATCGAACCCGCAACCTTCTGCTCTATCGTCCATTGTGTTGTTACCAATGCTAACTTCCTACCATGTAATTTTTAAAAATGTCTTTAGCATCAGGTTCTTGTGTGATTTCATTCTGCTTTGTTTTATTCAGTAGTTGATTGTGTTACAATATACAATTGTGGAGAACAAAACTTAATTAAACAGTCATAATTGTTTTATTGACTTCAATTGTATCATGTATTGTTATAATGATCACTTTCAGCCTCATCATTGTTGTCACTGCCATCATCATCATCATCATCATCATCATTACACTGTCATCTATTTTGTCATTGTTATCACTGTTGTCATCATTATCATCATTGTATCATTGTTATTGAGCATCATTACTTATATACTTGTGTTAAATAGGATCGCGTATCCATACATCAGTGGAAGGATGAGCTGTGTGGCAGTGTGAAGAAGTCTGCACAGATTCTTGCGAACATGAACAGAAAAGTGCAGAGATACTATGGTGCTGATTTCGGTGACAACACGTTGTCCGGTTACGATAACCCGTTGCTGCCATCGTCGTTTGCTGAGCACAGCAGCAATGATGGCAGTTAGTACAATTATCATCACACCGATATTGCAGGCACATTTGGTGACATTCAAACACCTCATTCAGTCTGTATAAATGCATCTGTGTGTGCGTGCGCATGCATGGGGTGTGTGTGTGTGTGTGTGTGTGCTTGTGCGTGTGTTCGTTTATAAGTCTTGAAATCCTCTGCTGTTCCTGCTTGAATGTGTATCGTTCTTGACGTATATTCTGGAAATATTTCGATGTCGGTAGCTAACGACTGTGTCAAGTGCTGTTTTTGCATTTTTTGTGTGTAAAAATTCAAATATTCTCAAAAAGCAACAATTATATTTAGTTTGGGTGAATTCGTAAAGACAGATAATAACTTTTTAGTTGATAAACTTTGTTGAAAGCAGTGCAATAGATATGACTTGTGTTTTGTTTGCCGTAGTCATACATGGTTTTGCTTATAAAGATTTTAAGCATATTCACAATGATTATGTTTTTCATTACTTTTCTATTGTATATTTCATGATCTCTTAGTTTGCTGTGGCTGTGACTACTTTTAGGGGACATAAGCACTTCAACAAAGAAATCTAAAATTGTGTGTGTGTGTGTGTATATATATATAATATTGTGTATTTTGTGATTTTTTATCCATACAAATGCTCAATGTTAGTATAAAAAGATAAAAAATAAAATACATGCTTTAGAATGTGGTGCTAAACTAAAGAAGAATTTTGGAAATCAGCTGATGTGAAAAAACACCAATTAAAGAAAAATCTGTAGTTATTTTGTCTTTTGGTAAAATCATGTTATTCGATTAGTGCATTGCACTTACAGTGCAACCTTATTATAATCAATAGACAAAATTTTCTAAAGATTCATAACAAAATATAGATATGAACCAATAATACTAAACACACAGAAGAAAGAATATGGGGAGGCTTTACATGATATATGTTTTATTTGTTTTCTATGTAGTGCTTTCAATTTTTTATAGAGTAGAACTTTGTTATAATGTACTTGGTGGGTCTGTAATATATCTAGTACATTATATCCATGGTACATTATTTGCAGTACCATCCAATGCGGAAGCACATAACAAGGGACCATGCATTGTGGTACTTTATAACCGAGTGTACGTTATAACCGAGTCTGTTATAACGAAGTTCTGCTGTAAATGGTTTGTAAGAGATTTATTTGTGATTATAGTAATCTGCAAGTCAATAGTTTTGTTTGGTTTATGACAGATTTAGAATTAACATTTTTGGCATTCTTGATTACAAAGTTCGTTTGGAAACATTACATCTAATGAGTTTAACAGCTAGACTTTTGTTGCCTCTTTATCGATAGTTTTTCAACTGCAGGTTTTTAGAGCAATCGGTACATCCTTTGTTAAAATTCTTATTAATGTTGTTAACCTAGGCAGTGTTTGAAATTTTGGATTTACCTATGACTCTCATGTGAAATGTCTTGGCATAACCATTCTCATTGCAAGATTTAACTGCATTATGCTGTAGGTCACCATTATTCTCGTTTGTCTAAAAATGTATCTGCTGAGAAAAGTGATAGTAATCATAGAATTCATTTTACCAGAGCAGACGTGACTTGGACTGGTTCTGTTTGGTTAATTTACATTGAAATGAACAATTTGGGAATCACTTGTGTAGAATATGAATGAAATGCTGTGTAGTGTAAAGGCAATCGTGTTTCACTAAAGCTAAAAGCGCCATGTTTGTACAAATTCAATGCCGCATTATGTTTATTGTTGTTTTGTTCCTGCGTAGCAGCGAGAGTGGGCCCACTATTCGGGCCAACACTGATACTGAGATTTGTGCAGGATCAATAAGAGCATTTTAATGGGGACGGTCTTTGCTGTAAAGTTGTCTTGCTGTCTTTGCAAATTGCTCCAAAGCTCTACCAATGGTTCATGTGCTAGTGCTAATGTTTATTTCTTCTTCATGAAAGTGTTCTGGTTTATGCTTCCTAATTCTGAAATGATTAAGCACTTAGTCTACTCAGTTGTGTGATATTTTTGCTTGATATAGGATTATAGGGTAATTGGAATGTCGTTAAACCTGAAATTGAAGTGTTACTTTGAAAATGACAAAGTTATTGTGGTGTTTGAACAGAGATCGACACCCACGTGACTTTATTTTGAAATTATAGAAAAATCAAGCTGTTTTGATTTTCTTCTGTTGTGTCGCTTGCTGTTCGCTGCCGTCATTTTTGCAGATTTCTGCTAAAACATTTTAAAACACGTCACAGCAAACCGGATTTACACTGCTGATTTACTGACTTGGGTTAGTGGGCATCAAGATGGCTTTAAATGAATGTGGGACACTTTTGAATATGCTTGGTCTTTAAAATACTGCAGCATTTGAGTTCTGTAGGCATAAGTTGTTTTCATTGAACATGCTTCTCATGTTTTAGTGGCAACCAGGTTTCATGCAGTGCAGAGGCGGATCTAGGAGGGGTACACATGTCCCCGGGCGCCAAGGTGAGGGGGCGCCAAAATCGGATATTTGGGTAAGTGAAATGCACAATAAAGAAGAAACATGTGTGACGACCTTTTTTTGCTTGTCAGCGCTATATGAAAAGGGGCGCCGTAAGAGCTGAGGGCGCCGAAAACGATGTGACATTTTTTTGCTTGTCATTTATGTTAGGGGCGCCAACGTACACTTTGTCCCCGGACGCCAAGTACCCTAGATCCACCTCTGATGCAGTGAGTCTCGTGCAGCAATGAAAAATGTTATGAATTAACGAGGAGTGTAAAGCGGATTTGCTGGTATTTACAGACTACTCTTTTGTAGTGCTGAACAGACCGTGACTCAATGCAGGCACAATTAGGTTTTTGACTTTCCAGTTTGATGGTTTACTGAATTGGGGTTAGTGTGCATCAAAATGGCTTTAAATGAACGTGGGGCACTTGAATAAGCATGGTCTATAAAATACTGCAGCATTTGAGTTCTGTAGGTATAAGTTGTTTTTCATTCAATATATTTTTCATGTTTTTGAAAAGGCATTTAATTTTACAGCATACTGTAAATATAGATACCGGTATTTATTTAACATAATAACTAGTTAGTTTTATATGTGCAATTTAAAACAAACTTTTCGAGTATATGGTAATATATAATGAAGAGTTTGTGTTGGAAAAAGACAATTTATGTGTGCTTTTGGCGTTTGCAAGCACTAAGGATTTATAATTACATTAAGTTAGTTGTGTGGATATGTGTATCTAATAGCTGTAATATACAAGGTAGTTTTTCTTGCACCTTGAACTGCAGTTTGAGTAACCATGCTGTACATTGTACAATAACTGCTTTCTTCCCGTATTACATATGGACAATACAACCTATGATAAGTGTACTGTGTGTTGTTTCACAAAGCTTTCAGATTCAAATGGGCTTGGGCATATTTCAGTGGCACTGTGTTTTGCTTAAATTTACACATTCAAGCAACCACTAAGTAGCACATTTGACACAACACAAGTCTCCGGTTGGATTTATGTGTTTTAATTGGGTGCGTTTTGATAGCTACGGTTGCTTTTTGTCGATTTCTTTTAGACTATTTTACGGAAAGCTAACAAGTTGCACTATACTGTAATTTTATTTTGTTAGCAACAGGATTGTTCAGATTCTATACAACTGCAATTGCTAGCAGTGGTGTAGCGTGGGGTCCAGAGGGTGGGCGCAAAAATTTCAAAAATAAAAGTAAAAATAAAGTAATAATAAATTTTAAAGTACCCTCCATGCCATCAACAAACAAACATAGAAATGAGTTACTTTGGTACTATATCTCAGTGCATGAGGAACTTTGTTTTTGCTTATTGGGACATTTTTCACCCAGTCGAGGCAAGACAAGGTGGGGCACGCTGCCTACTTTGCCTTGGATGCTGGTAACTCACGCTATGCCACTGATTGCTAGTATTCAATATTTTTCAGCTGTTTTACTAATAAAAATTTATAAATTACCTCAACAACTACGGTAATTGGGTATAAAGAACTTAGTATATACTGTGTTTTATGTGTTCAAGTACAATAAAAAAGGATCCCATACTTGATTTCTGGTTTCTGAGGGAACCAGCAACACTGTCTTGCACCATTAATCTAGACTACAGCAACCATAGTTTTGTCAGTTGTATGCCTAGACCCATGTTTACCTTCGCAGCTTAACGCTGCTAAGGTAATTTATCCATGTCCAAGTGATGAACTGCTTGGTTGGCCACCCGCACAACTCGACCCGATCTCGTAATGGTCACCCATCCTAGTACAAGCCAAGCTCAGTGTGCTTAACTAAAATATAAGTAAAATCTTGTGGATTTCTATAGAGCCTTGGAAAGCAGCACAACAGTAGCTGCTTATTCTTAGGCGCTCAGCCTCTCTTAAAATAGCTATGGGGAAGGTGTGGGATCAGCCAGGCAATAGTCACTATCCGAAGGGCAGTGAGGCTAGGTTGTTACAGCTATGGCGGAAATGGTTTAAGAAACAGGAAGGATTTAAGCTTAGACCTGAAGACTTGAGGAGATTGTGCAGGAATTATAGGAAACGGGGACTCAGATTTTATTGTTTGAAAGTGTCCAAGTGTGCGAAGGGAAGCTGGGATCGAGTTCCAAAGTTCAGGTGCAGCGTATGAGAAGGCACGGTTGCAAATTTTCTGGGATGACTGATGGGAACCGTCATGCAGTACCAAGTAGACCTACTTTAAATACATGATCAACGTACAACACAAACAACTGAGTAAAAGAAGTGTGGTGAAATGTCAGTTGATTTTAATTTTATCAAATCACAAACTACAAATATTGCTGAATAGGACTAATTTAAGACCCATCTCAACTGTATAATGCAATGCAACTAATTTAGGTTTTATGTGTAAATTATTCTTTAAAATTTTGTGATAGGATAGTCATGTATTTTATGTACAGTCATTAAGCATAAAGAATGACTAGAAATCACAAATACCAAAAGATTTAATAACTTTCAGCAAATTATAGACAATTTAATCAGTAGACTTCATAAATTTTAATGTGTCTTGGCTATAAAAAACTGAGCAAACTACACAATACTGTTGTCACAACTCCAACCAGACAAGAAGGACAAAATGCTTTTGAAAATTCATAACTAACAATAGAAAAATAGTACCCTACATATGATTTCAAATTTTTCTGAAATGATGTAAAATATATCATAATAACACAACAAGAAAACAACTTGTACTATTCAACTAATATAGTTTAACTACCTATTAATAATGAGAAATTAATAGAATGGTCCAGTTTTTTTAAAAATCATAACTCATTAAACTACTGTAACATTACAATCTAATCAGTTATTGGAGTCGACACCAAATCTGAATAGATTTTTCACAAATCAAACTATGATTCACAATAGCATTAATTTTCGGTCAAATCTACATGTATCTAGAGGACTTGCTTATAAACAAATGTATCTACCGGTAGTCTAAAAACTTTTGTTGTGTCATAGACTCAATAACATTTCTTCCTATCACTAATTATATACATCCTTCAAATAAGGAAAGACAGAGAATAAGGGGACTGTGTGCATGGAAAAAGACCTCAAACCAGCAGGGTTAAAACTAAAGAATAGTAAACACAAGACAACAAGAAGAGAAAAAAAGACACTTGAAAATTGGCAATGAAGAGAGAACGGAGAGCCATTGTTTCATAGTCAATAAATGGAAGTAGTTGAAGACAACAACTTTACCTTGATCATTAAATTTGGAATTACTGAAAACAGATGTCATATGGATAGAACTGCTTTTGTACAACATATGATAGGGCTACTCGAACAACAGTCCAAATTGCCAAGATGAATTGTGAATTTCAGCAAAATCTTCAATTAGTTTATTTCCACTACAGAATCTTTTGGCATTAACTGCTTAGAGTATTGCAGTAAATTATTAACTTTGCATGCTGAATATTTTTTATGAAATATGAGATATACATCCAATGAAAAACCAGTTCCAACCTACAAAACAACACCCAAATACTGCACTATTGTGCATATATTTAATGTTTTTCCCACAACCACTGAAAGTACAGAATAGCAATGACACACAGCAGACTAAGACTTGATTGAACACTGAGAAGCCCAAGATAAGCGTAGTCAACCCAGATCTACACAAAGTCAGCACAGAACTCTGTGATGTAGCTAGTCCAACTTTGAACTGCCGCTGATTCATAAAAAGGTTAAAAATTTCAACACAGAAATATATTTCTGCCCAAAACCAGAGGTAGCAGAAACTTGCAAAGCCACAAAATGACGTCAAATTTCTACAATGCCACTTCAGAGCCAAGCCTCCTAAACTATCAATCAGTCTGATCACCAGTAACAAACATTTGAATGCTTACATGGCATTGTTAGAGCCTTCTTAAAAAGCAACGGAATTCAGACTTCTCCCACTGCAAAACAATCCACCTCCAGTGGGAAGTCTTAACTGTTAAAACCCACAATTTTCATTTAAACAAGTTGACACTCTCTCATCTTAAGAAAACTGAACGTTGTAAGATTTTAAAAAAAATCTTTTAAAAATCTTTATCCGATATTCCTCAACCTAGATTTTACATAAGGCATCACAAAGACTTATTATTTATTAGCCTTAAGTGCAAACAAAATGTAATAACTACAGTATAGTTTAAGTTTAAGAACAGAATAAAAAAAATTTCAAACAGAAAAAAGACACCATCATGAGAATAAAATTTAAAAAAACAATATAGAATGGCAGTACCGGTATACTGCAACAAATTCAATATATTGGTTTAACTACTATTATTGTAACCCTTGCATAATAAAACAATAACCGGTACTTATTTTAGTCATAACCGGAATTGCACACGGAACACAAATGATTCATAGTCTGAACAATTGATCCCAAAATTGTTCTTCTAAATTGGAAATGATTGATTTGTACTGGCAAATACAAAGCTGTCAAGTCATGTTTAAGAAAGACAGACAGAAAGCTGTGCATATCAGACAAAGATAAATTTTAGCATCCAAACTATGATAACACAACTCCAATGAATAAATAGTAGCAATGGATGTATCAACTAACTTTAGCCAGGCTGATTATCCTATGATTAATTTAACAGACATGTGGAATCAACCCCACAATATAACATGTAACAAAATATTTAAACCAGTAAACTACAAATTCAAATTACTGTCTTATGTTTAAAAATTAGACATAGACTTAAAAAGAATCCAGATCAATTAAATTACTGAGAATACAAACACTCAGGTCCATTGATGAGAAATTGTTCTAGTTGAACCACCAGTTACCAAGATCTTTCACATTATTATTATTATTTATTATTATTATTATTATTATTATTATACGATTGTCAATGCAAGTTAAGTCATTCACAAAGTGAAGAATTGCAAGTGCAGAGCAATTAAGGAATGAACAACTTGCCCAAGGTGGCTACGCAGTGGCTAGGGTCAGATTTGAACCCGCTTCCCTCCGGTTGCATGTCAAAAATCCTACCACTACTCTGCCAGGCCCCTCAATATAAACCAAATAAATCAACTGACTTCCAGAATAGTAAACACAAAAAGAAAATATTACACACCCACATGTACAGCATTGAAAGCAAAATAATGAAACAAAGAAAACATGAGATTCACATGAAATCATGTCAAATTTCTTCACATTCCTATATAACTGTATTCAAAGCAACTGTACAGTTCATCATGGAATACAAGTTTTGAAAACTTCCAAAAATTTCTATAAAACATACAAGTTATAAGAAGGTTGCACCGTCAAAAATAATAATTAGAGGAAACATATTATAAACTGAGAATCGTATTCTGACATGCATTTACTGATTGTACGTGGTATGTCATTCCACAAACTGTAGCTCCATCTATGGCCCAAATAACAGAAATGAGAAAAAATTCATAGTTAACATAACATTTGTTGTAAACTCATAAAAATGCCAAATATTTAACACAGAGCTATCAGAATACACTTCATGCCATATAAAATTGCTCAATTTCAATCATTGGTGTCAATTTCTTACAAAGCTAAAAACTATTTCTGGATTACAACCTCGAATCACCACGGACAAGATCACGACTATGATTTTTTAATGAAGCGACCATCGACTGGTGCTGATGTACTACTACAATGGCACTAAAGAAGTTTACTACTTCTACTACTACTACTACTACTACTACTTAGTTTAAATATATATATATATAAATATATATAAATCTCATTAGCATCATAAATTATTTAGAATGAGTGCTTTCCAATCAGAGTATGATGTGAAGCTCGCAGTATGACACCATATCAAAGACTGTCGACTCAAAATTTAAATTGAATGTCACAGGAATGAACTGAAAAATCAAGCCAACGCTTGAATCTAGCGAGCTAACAGCATCAACTAAATAAATACACCGATGTCAACAGAACTATGAAATATATCAAGCCGTTAATCAACATTATAAAAATTAATAATTCGTATAAACAAAAATCACTACCTGCAAATTTAACTTCAACATTTAAAAAAATTCAAAAAAATCTCACAATGCTTAATAACAACTAAAATGTAATTCCTCCAAGGTGATTGTGATGATGGGAATAAAGATGATGACAACGATGATGATCATACAAATAATAATGGATTTTTGCAAAATATATCTAATTTATTGTCTGTTTGCACCTCTTACAGGCTTGCACCAACTTTAGCAGAGATTAAAATCTGAAATATGTAGACAAATTAGCAATATAAAAAATTATCTCTAGCAATTTAACAACTTTCCTGTCCAGTGAGTGTTGATATAAACTCTAGTCATTTCTATTTCCATACAAATCATATTTATTTAGTATTGTCAAAATCATAATCCTTCACAAATTATGTACAATAAAATAAATATGTGTCCTTAACATATTCAGCACCAGCCCAATTTTTCTGTTTTGTTTGTTTGTCATTGTGCTATAGCCCATAGAATATAGGATGTATGCAAATGTCCCAGACCCAGCAGAAAGCCATATTTGGGGCCCAGTAATCAATGTTCCCTCTAAGCTGTGCGGACATGCATGTAACAAGACCAACGCCGCTCAATGAATTTTAATGTCACAGCATGATGTGCATTTGATGGAAATCAAGCCGCATAGTCTGGAAAGTGCAGACTGGACGTAGGCCGAGCGACATTAGGCGAGTGTCAAATGACAAGCAGCAGGCGGGAACTGCATGCAACACAGCACAGGAGCATCCCATTTGGCACCACTCTAGGTCTGCTGGATATCAAGTCAACACATCTGGCTTGCCACGACGCTCCAGCAGTCGGGAAGCAACTGAGCTGTGCCTGCATCCTTGAAAGTTGGCTGATTAAATAGCTGCAATGCTGCTCAAAGCAGCGAGTCTGCAGTGTGTTCTGCTAGTATCTGAGTCATGAGTATTTGTAGGGAGTACTGAATAGGCCCTAACAGATAGGTCTCAGATTGTTCGTTTATTTGTGCAATTACTGCAAAGAACTGATGTTGAAAAGTAAAGCTAAAGATAATACAGGAATAAATGTGCTGCTAAGAAAAAGCACAGCTGGAGTTTTAAACCAGAATGGTTGAGAGAGTTACTAGAGACTGAATTGCCAATTTTATCTAGAACAGTTAACAAAACTGGGCGATATCTTCACTTATCATGAAAGTAGTGACGACGTTGTTTGCCAAATATGCCAAGAAGCTTGTATGGGCGGCGCATTCACCACTGGAAAATGATGGAATTATTGGAAAGTCAGTTATTTGAAGCGTCATATCAATCAATCAGAAGATTTACCTGGATTCAGTCAACTAAACTATGATCCCAGAAATCTGGAAGGCTGTATCGGTCACCAAAATGTTGATTTTGTATGCAAAATTCCTCCCATCTAATGCTGTAATTTATAAGACCGTGTTTTTAGGAATTTTACAGTTGCCAACGTGCAACAGCACAGCAGCCATAAAAGAGCTCTGTGGTATGAACTACATCGACATTCAAAAGATGGTCATGCTTACCGGATACATAATACATTACCGTAGATGATATACAAGTATTTTAATATTGCAGACTTACAGCATTATAAGTGATACTAATATGCAGGCCCTTACACTTTTAATTAAGAGGGCACATTGAATAAACATAACTTTGAGTTTAAAATAACACTGATTTTGTTGTATTGGGTGATATACCGTATATGAAAAAATTCAGGTGCTCAGGCATGAAAATGTGCCGCTCAGGCACTATACTTTTCCTCGCACACTGGAAAAAAATTAAGAGGGAACATCACTGCCAGTAATACATCCTGGGTGCTGAATGTGTTAATGAATGGCTTGAAAATAATGCCAATTTGCAAGTCTAATCAGGTGGGCAATCAGATTGATTGATTGATCGCTGCAGAACATCGCAGCAGCACACAATTCAAAACACTTACTGAGCATTACATTAATCAGCCACGTAAGTTAAACAGTTGCAAATGCAAAACTAGCTTATTGAGCTGGACCTATACCATTTCTAGCAACTTATATAAAACTAATTTGTAAAAATATTTTAAAGTTGACAAAACCAATTTAAGCATGACGTTAAAAAAATAAATAAAATACTAATCACAGTTCCCTGTCATTTAATCCCAAAGTCTTCATCCTGTCCATTTAATCCCAGTCACTTAATCCTGAAATTTATTCCTTAAACTTAAACTTAACCCTCACCCTAATCCCAACCCTAACACTATTTGTTTTTATCCTATAACCATGTTTAACTATGTTTTGTAACACAAACATTTCTTTTTATATCATTGAGTGTCATTGGATTACCTGTACAGGTATTTGGGATTAATAGACTTGGAATTATCTGCACTGGGATTAAAATACTTGGGATTAAATGGCTAGGATTAAGTGACTGGGATTAAGTTACTGGGATGAAAAGACCGGACACCACTAATCACCCCCACAAAGTCAAATTTTGTGCAGTATTTTAAATATTCAATATAATTAATTAGCATTACTAGCATTACATTTTCTCCATATCAAAAAGAATCAGACACACCTTACATTTTAAAAACCATACCTAAATAAGTCAATTTCAAAAATGCAGCTAAATATATGTTCGCAACTCCCTTATGGCTAGCCATATTCACCATTTTAAAAATTACCATAAAATAAAGACAGCAACACAGCCTAGCCTCACTGTCCTTTGGATATATTGACCAATGTTGCCTGGCTGATCATTCACCTTTCCCATTGCAACTTAAGAAAGGCTAAGCATCTAAAAATAAGCAGCTACTGTTGTACTACTTTCTACAGCGCTATATAAATCCACAAGATTTTACTTACTTACTAACCCTGATATGCTCTGAAACAAAAAGCACATATTAAAATAATACTGCTTGTCAATGAAACAATCTACTTATTGCATCACCTGATTTCAATCAATTTTTTCCAATCAATTTTAAAGATGCTATGATGGAAAAACACTCACTGAACTGCTCAGTATTTATGCTTTCCTGTGGATGCTGGACATTGATAAAAATATGGAGGGAGAATATACAGGCATTTGAAACGTAATGTTACAGAAGATTTCCAAAAATCAGTTGACAAAACAAAAAATAAGTGGGGAAAAATCACTGCTCAAAGAAATTGTCAAAAGAAACACCCAATATGTTGACAAATTATGAGAGGTTTGAAATACTAATGTATGTATGTATGTATGTCATATATCTACCCTATATATATATATATATATATATATATATATATATATATATATATATATATATATATATATATATATACACACACACACATATATATATATATATACATGTATATCAAGGTTAAGGTTTCAACCAAATGAAAACAAAGATTTCAAAAATAAATTAAGTCAACAACTAGTTGACATATGCAAATTGACAGTTTCACAGATATTGATTGAAAAAAAATTGGACAAAATTTCCAGCAGTTGTTCATTTAAGTCATTAACACCAGTATCAAGCTATGAACAGATTTGATTTATAACAACATGACAAATAACAGTGGCAGCAGTCAGCACTACTAACTGTGGAGAGTTAAACAGTTTCTATTTTTATCAATTGGAGTTCTTCTCCCAAGGAATGAAACTATGTCTGTAAAGCATCAAAGCACCCTTTCCAGATTGCAGACAGTTTTATCATTACTTATCATCTGGTTAAACTTAAGGCAGGCTTGAACTAATAGCATGCTGCAAGCAAAGCCAACCAGCATTTTCTATATAAAATAATACCATACAATAAACAGCTATTGGTACAAAATTATATTGTGTGTGGTGCAGCTGCTTGAGGTGCATAACATAACCCGACCATGGCAAAGTCTTTGAACTTCTATCCTGGTGCCAACATCAGAGCAGAATGACATTTGCCATTTCAAAAGCAAAGGCATATTAATTTCCCTGATGTTAAATTAAGGTTCAAAGTAATATTAGTGACTTTTGAACAAGTCATTCTATGCAAAATGCATAGTGCAACTATACAACTAAGCTATCCTTACAGTCAACCTGGTGTAAAAGACAACATCCTATTCAAAGACACATTCATTCGGCTAATCTGAATGATGACAAAAGATGGCCCCGAACTTCATTACCGGTAACTTAAAATCTTTTCACTGCGGCCGACCGGCTGTGAAATCACAAATAATGAAGGCTGAGCATTGATTGAGTCGACTTCAACTTGAAGGCTTGACTAACTGATCCGACCAAAGAGCTTCCAGCCCGGTCTAACTCTGAGCATAAGGATCGCTTGGCGACAGTGTAGCGTTACTGAAGAGCGGTCGCTCAGCGCCGAGTGAAGACCGCCGTAGCAGTCCAAAATCGCTTCCCGTGCTGAAGAAAACATACAGAAAAATGTCAACGACAAAGAGGATGACCATGCCGGCGTACAGACTGACGCGAGCGCGAGGATCCTGACGAAGGGACGTAACCTTGCGCATGTGTTCCGCAAATTCTTGCATCGTCTGAGTTGCCGTCTGCGGCTCTTCGGTCATACCACAAAACCACTCCATTGCACGGCTAACGAGAGATCGTTTCTTAACCTTCTTCTGAACTGTGGCAACTTCCAACTGGAAATTATCATCTTCTCTGTCTCCTCCTAGATCAGCAAAAGTTCAAATAAAGTCAACAATAATGCAGCATTGCATTATTGCATTATTGCATTATTAATTTGGCTAATTGTCATCAACGGCATAAAAAAGTCGACTAGTCAAGTGGTAACATGAATACTAATGCATAAGCTAGAAGAAGTCAAATTTCAGTCGTGTAAATATGACTAGACAGTCTAAAAACAAATATAAAGATTATATATGGTGAAAATAACAAAATCCAGCAGACAGATTCTCAGTTAATAAGGTCTAATTACCCCTAAATAGTTTACCAATTAGCTAAAGTCTCATTCAAAATAGTCAGGCACCATCTTACATTACTGAGCTTTTCAAATTGCTGCTCAAGTCCACTCAGAAGAATGTTTATTCAGAAACTGCTCTTACTCAGCATCGGGCTTTTGCAGTGACTGTACCCTCCCTCGGGAATAAACCCATCCATCGGGAATCACTTCTTAAATCAAATTTTAATTTCAATCTAGAGCGCCTCTGAGTAGAAATGCTATACAAATCAAATTATTAATTACAAAACCTAAGTATATATCTGTATATCAAATTTTAATTTCAATCACTGCAAATCAAATTATAATTAAAAAACAGACAATTACTTATTTAATTATCACTGTCTACCGACATCTAATTCAATTCTATCTGTTTAACTTCAAATCATTTTAATGTCAGTCAGAAAGAGAGAGAAGAGTGGAAATTTAATCCCATCACTGCCAGCAACTAACCATTTCTGAGACCCAAATCATTTTTCTCAAATCCAATTTCATCCGTTGCAACTGCTTCTTGTTCACCATGACAACCATCGCAATGGTTACAAGGCTCCGATGGATCCTCGGTGGTTAATTTTATCACTCCGTTGGCGTGGACATCATCCAAATCGGACGCACCAATCGTTATCTCTTTAGATAGAGCACAGAATGACGTAGTCCCGTCGTAGCCTTCATGCCGTTCGTCATCACGGACCTGGCCATCAAATCGTGACCAAAATGTAGTTCGAATTATCTAAAACACCAAAATCATACATTCAGTAACAAGTAAAATCCATAATCAGAGAGAGAACCAAGTTGAAAACAAGACTTTATTTTATTGCTTCATTATTTCACTATTTTGTTCTAATGGTCTTATAAACAAATTTGGTTAATTACTTATCCTCATCATAAATAAATAAAACATAAGGAAGGCATTTTCAATGCGAAAGTTACAAGTTTCACTACTTTATCATGAGGCTGCAATGCCAGGAGCACCTCTGAATAGAAATATAAGAGGCGTTATATAAATGCTACATTACATTTTCAAACTCAACAGGATCAGAAAAAAAATTCTTGCAATTGTGTTAAGAATGATGCCATCGATATAATAACATATTTTCTATACAACATTATTAGAACTTAGAAATGATATCTGAACATTTTTTGGTGACAGGAAATTACAAAATGGGGATATATTTTACACTGGGCAGATTAAGCTGGCACAATTCAATTTTTGTGAAAAAATGACAAAGCACAAAGAACAGCAAGTCTGATAAATATATTAACAAAAAATTTAAACTGCAGTTCTTGGACTGCAGTTCCATGTTGATGGTTGACTGGTCTTTACCTGATGAGGAGTTGGTTTTTCAGTAAGCCAGCTGACAACAATATCTATCAATCCAGTCAACAGAAATAGCAACATCGCAAAATACATGTAATGAAGCCGAGAAACAATTGCTGGACGTTCATCAGGACTTCCACATTCCGGTTCCTGGTATGCAAAGTCGAGTATCATGCGAACCACACCGATAACTAGCCCAGTCATAAGACCACAGAATGCACCCTACAATAGAACAACACAGTAGGCAAAATCCTTTCATAAAAAAATAAAAATAATAATTATGCACTTCTATAGCACCATTTCTAATACTCAAGGGTATCAACCGATGGTACTTCAAATCCATCCGCAAAAGACCAGGTCATTTCAGAGATCAGTCAGAGGGAAACAGCAAGACAGACTATGGAGGAAATGCTAACAAATGACCAACCACAGCAGAATATGAAGGTTGGCAAATACTTGTGTGTTCTACAACAGTGGTTCTTAAAGTGGAGGTCCACAGACCACGGGTGGTCAATCAAGCAATCAATCAATCAATCAATCAATCAATCAATCAATCAATCAATCAATCAACTTCGATGGCTCCACTATCATAATGCCCAGGGCATCAGCAGATGGTGTGCCAAATCCAAACTGAATTAGAGCCAGGTCAATCCGGAAAGATCAGTCAGAACAGCAAGGGGGCAATATAAGGGGGATAAGCCAAGTCAAACAGGTATGTTTTAAGACCGGATCTGAAAGATGATAACGTGTTAGTAATGATGGGATATACATGTGCACAAAGTTTGAAAGTTATAGACCTATAAGCAACAATAAGATGTACAGAGCTCCTCCCAAAGAAGCATTAATTAAAATAACGTCGCGCTGATGATGATCTGTAAGCTCCGCCCATTATAAAATTTGTGTTGCCTGTATCAACGACAGCAGCACGTCATCCAACGAGAACATGATTATTCACAAACAATCACACTTTGGGAAATTATATATATATATATATATATATATATATATATATATATATATATATACACACTTGTTATATATATTAGTTATATACACATGTGTGTGTGTGTGTGTGTGCACACACACACACACACACACACACACATAAAACGTGAAAACCATGATGCTTACCTTTTCATTTCCCCTTTTCCACAGAACTGCAAGCAGGTAAACGGAAGCAATTGGTGGAGCAAGATAAGCACTAACAGCCTGGATGTAGATGTACAGCTGTCCTCCCTGCATCCCTTGAATTATTGGAATCCATACGATACTAACTCCAATCATGACACAAACAAATACTCTGAAACAAGCACAGAACAATTGCTTACCCACTAAATACCAAGGAATTTTTACAGCTGAAAGGTAGCATAGCAATTACCAGCCCTTTGCAATGGCCTGTAAAAAGGTAAGAAAAACACAGAATGCTTTTGTGAATACAATTCCACACCAATAATGCACACACCAATTAAGTAAAGCAAATCACTAAGACACAGGAAAAGTAAGTAAAATACATCTCAGTAATTTAAAAAAATGAATAACAATAATAACAATAAAAATAATAATAATAATAAACATTTTTAGCATCAGTCCTATAAATCAATCAACTTCTATGGCGCCACTATCAAATTAATTGCCCAAGAACGTTATGCATCTGACTCAATTGTGCTATTCAGGAATAATCTAAAGACTAACTTGTTTAATTTCTCATTCAATTGATATTTGTTGAATGTCATTGACTTTGACCCTTGTCATTCCCATGGCACCATAAAGTTATCCTAATAATAATAATAATAATAATAATAATAATAATAATAATAATAATAATAATATCATAATGACTATGCATCAGTCGTCAATGGCACACCAAATCCAAACCAATTTCAAGTTGAAAGGATCAGTCCCGATTAGCAGTGGGGAACAACCTACAGGCAACCAGTTTAAACCATACATGTATGTTTGTATGCTTGAGACCGGATCGAAAACACAATAATGCACAGGATTTACGATGGGAAGATGGCAATAAATTCCAGAGCTTTGGACCATTCTAAGGTGAGTCAATTGTTGGCAGTCTTCTGGGTAAATCTGCCTGAATAAGATCAGTTATGTCTATCAATGGCAGTCTAAATCTACCGAAAAAATCAAGTCGATACCAGAGAAGTCAGTCGTAGCAGAGAGCAGCAAAACAAAACTTGAGACACAACCCACCTTCCGACAATCATGAGCTCCCGATTTGCAGCTTTCGTCCGAATGTATCGATATATATCCATTGTAAACAACGTGCTCGCACTGTTGAATATCGACGTGAGATCACTCATGAGTGCAGCCAACATCACCGATAAAAGAAGTCCTCGTAATCCTAGAAACAAAAAATAATAATTCTGCCACATAAAAAAGATAACGGTGTCCCATAGTTGACTCGAGCATTGGCAAGGGCGCTGATCTCCAGTTACTAAGGCAATTGGCAATGCAAATGGATTACACCATTAATCTAAAATAGATTGCCAGTAAAACGTCTAGACCCATGTTTTACTTTGCAACCTAACGCTGCTCCTCAAATTTACCACCACCCTCCAGTGCGTAAGCCTGAGTCGACCATAGGGGCTTTACGGGGACTAGATCCCATTCTGCCAGTGTGCCTCTCTACCGTGTAACAAATCTGCAATCTTTCTGTCCCTTCTACCACATAAATAAGTAATTAAAACCTGAACTTTCAAGGAAATCCAGAGGAGAGTGGCCTATCAACAGCTACAGTGAATTAATACAATACTAGCACAAATTCTTGCCTACTAGGAGGTAAGTAAACATTGCAATAACTTTTAGTCAGATGCTTTAATTACTGAAGTGAAGCACAAGCCATTTAGTTGAAAGCCTCCAATGAAGCCAAACAATATTAATATTTTAAACTTATCATTTATCCTGATAACTAAATGTATACCATACAGGTAAACTTCATTATACAGTGTTCAGTATTGTATTTCTTCTTGTACAACATTCATCTGTGAATGGTCCCCAAATGGGTTGGTTAAAACTTAAAATGCAATCAAAAAAGTGTTCAGCTTTATTGTATCCAAGAACATCATAATGACGTCTTGGCATAAATCCATCAAATGAATTAATTTCTACATTTAAAAATTTACTAAATACCTAAAATTGACACATACAGAGCATCATATTTAACAAGATACATGTTTTACACACCTGTTGGCATAATTTCGAGGACCAGCTTTGGATAAGCAATGTTACTGCATCCGTGTCTATTCTGACACACCTCAAAGCACACATCTGGGTCACTGCACCCAACTTCATCTAATGTTAAAATCATGTCACATGTTAAGTTTAACATAAGATAAGCATTACACAGTAAGTAAGTGAAATCTCGTGAACTTATATGGTGCTTTTGAAAGCAGGCACTGTAGTTGCTGCTTATTCCTAGGCACATAATCTAGTGTTGAAATAGCTATAGCTAAAGTTTAGTGGTCAGTCGGGCAAGGTCAATTTTAAAGATCAGTCAGAGTGGGAGTGGGGAAGCAGCAAGTCAGACTTTGAAAAAAAAACAGAAAGAGACATCATATAACAGTTGAAAGATGGTATAACAAAAACTCCTGTTTGCATAATCACCTCAAAAATTTAACATTCAAAATATTAGTCTAAGTTAATGCTTCTTCAAAATTACAAATAGATAATCCATGCCCTGTGTTTCATATCAATAACTTTTGATATCATTATAACCAAATACCAGTGGCAGTTCCAAGAACTCTTCGTGAGGAGATGCAATGAATTTCTAGGAAGATCCCACAAATTGTCAAAGGAATTATATATAAACGGTTTATTATCGACGATTACATACGACAATTCACACTTCGACTGAACTGAAGATAGTCAGTAAGTATACTATTAGACTAAAGTACTACCAAGAAATAAATACCTAAATTTTTCTCAAAATGTCATCAATGCCACACAGGCATTTTTGGTGGGCTGGTGGGAGGAGGCAGGGCATCCCCATTCATACCCAACGTGGAACCACCCCTGCTTATTATGTTACTCTCTGAATAGCATAAAATATGAAAACACAAGCTGAGAGAAACAGCTTCAGACCTGTGAAGAGAACCCGACTTATCATTCCTGGGAGAACAAGAAGAAAAACTGGAAACAGCTTCAAATATCCTGCAAATAACGTGCCTCCCTGTGCATGCGACAGACTTCGGGCGGCCAAAGTCCTCTGCACCATCATCTGAAATGATAAATGTCTGGCACTCAGAATATAACTTAAATTCTCTACAGTACTTTGTGAATTTGCAACATGCAGCAGCAGCAGCAGCAGATAGCTTAGGAAAATTATTGGACAATTGGTTTTTAAAAATAGCAATCAATTTTCAAATGAAAAACATATCATCGACAGAAATGAGCACACATGAAATATTCTAAAATTTAAAAAAACATTTAGCTGTTATTACACCATTTGCCATTGATTGATGACTAGGTGCAAATTTACAGACAAATTTTCCATCAAATATGAAAAGAAAAGCCTGCAGTTTACAATTCAATCAGTTAATGATTGGAAACATAATCAAATAACATGATAAAATGACTGCTCAGGTAGCTAAATGGTGTGTATATATATATATATATATATATATATATATATATATATATATATATATATATACATACACATATATATATATATATACATGCATATATATGCCATATATATACATTATGCACATATATATATATATATGTATATACATACATATATAAACATGTATGTATATATGTATGTATATACATACATATATACATACATGTATATATGTATGTATATACATATCTATCAATATACACATATATATGTGTATATATATACAGTATACACAGTATATATACGGTATATATATATATATATATATACATATACACACACACAGTATATATACAGTATACTGTATGTATGTATATACATTATACACACACACAAGTGCACGACTGAGAGTGCACACACGCGCACAAACACACACACATACATATATAGAGCTTCAGTTGCCATTAAGATAATAAAATTATTATGCATGTATACACTAGCAGACTCCCCATAACTCACCAGCTGAATAAAGAACAGATAATTGCTTCCCTTCAAACTTTTCATTCCACCAGACTTCAACCCATCATTGATCCTTAATACCGAAATCCACCTCTTTCTCCACACCCCCACCATCTCAACCCACTGCCACCACAACCCATCTTCAATGCCTTTTTGAAACTTTCGAGAACTGTTCCACATTTCACATTTTCACTGCCAGGCATGTTCAATTTACCTAAACTGTAATGTAATTGTTGAATATTTCAATAAATTTTTATTTTACCATTGGAATTAATTGTCAGTTGCACTGCACAGTTCAATAAAATGAAATAATATGTTGGCGCTTAAACAGTATGGTAATTAAGACTGGAGCAGAGGAATTATTATACCTACAGCTGTATATACAAAAGAAAGGAGATAAAATGGACTGCAACAATTATCGAGGAATTGAACCCCTAAGCATCCCAGGGAGGTTCTTATCTAAAATACTCCAGAGGAGAACATGTGCATGAGTGGAAGGAGTACCGGTACTTGGGGAGGAACAAGCAGGATTACAACCGGGAAGAAGCACAACTGACCAACTATTTACTATAAGACAAATCTGAGAAAAATATATTGAAACTAACAATACATGCTACATGAACTTTATTGACTACAAGCAAGCTTTTGATTCAGTGTTGGCATGATGGGCTGTGGTAAGCAATGAGAAATTTAAGAATCAAAGAAAAATTAATAAACCTAATCCAAACAGTTTATAGAATAGCAGAAAATGCAGTGAGGGTGGAACATGACCTAACAGAATGGTTCAAAACAGAAGTAGTAACAAGACAGGGATGATGTTTATCATTATTCTTGAGGCCATATACAAAACAGCAGCCATATACTTAAACATTGGTGTAAAGTGCTATGGAGGAAATATTTCTAAACTGAAGTTTGCAGATGATGTCACTTTGCTTGCAGAGTGCTGGAAAGACCTACAAAAACTGACAGGCAGTCAATATAACGAGCCAAAGATTCGGCCTTATGAGAAATGCAGTAAAAACTAAAACCATTGCAGTCAACAAAACAGGAGAAAAGAAAATGCAATTAACTCTAGAAAGTATAGAAATTGGACAGGTCAAATGTTTTACATATGTAGGAGGACAAATAACAAGTAATGAATGGCATCAAGAAGACATGAAGAAAAAATAGCAAAAGGACTACAAACAATGGGAAGACTGAGATAAAATTGCCAGAGTGACGAAGTCTTTCTCTGATTCTGGACCTGACGATCTATCCTTACCCGACCACCATGTACCTACTCTGGACACTTTTGCTCCCGCAACCATTGATGAAGTTCGGTCGGTTATTTTTGCTTCATCAAATAAGCAGTGTCTTTTGGATGCAGTTCCTACTTCTCTCTTGAAACAATGCTTTGATGTACTTGGACATTTACTCACCTCCTTAGTAAACCTATCTTTGTCAGAAGGGACTTTCCCTCTATCATTTGCACAAGCTATTGTTAAGCCGCTTCTTAAGAAAGCATCTCTCGATGTGGAGAACTTAAACAATTATAGGCCAATTTCTAATCTACATTTCATATCGAAACTTCTTGAACGTATAGTTGCACGAAGGTTGGAGAACCATCTCTCGTTAAACTCTCTTTATACACCTCTTCAATCGGCATATCGTAAGCTTCATTCCACAGAAACAGCTCTTCTTACTGTTCAGAATAGCATCATAACCGCTATGGATCAGGGTAAAGTTCACTGCTCTTGTCCTCCTGGATCTCACCGCTGCATTTGACACGGTGAACCACTCGATACTCATTCACCGGCTCGAAAACTGGTTTGGCATTACCAGTGCTGCACTAAATTGGTTCAAGTCTTATCTTCAAAATCGTATGCAATCTGTGTGTGTCAAGAACTGCATGTCAGAATCTAGAAAGCTTGATTGCGGTGTCCCACAAGGCTCTGTTTTAGGACCTCTTCTTTTTACACTCTACACTGCCCCTCTCAGTCACCTTCTCAACATGCAAAATGCTGCTTATCATTTGTACGCAGACAATACCCAAATTTTCCTGAGTTTCGACCAACCATCTACCTTACCATCCCTGGAACGTCTGTCAAGCATTCTGGCTTCTGTGCACACTTGGATGAATAAAAACAAACTCCTCCTAAATCCAGGAAAAACCCAATTTCTACTGATAGGAACACCACCTCAGCTTAAGAAGATTGACTTGTCATCAACATGTCTTTCCTTTGGCACTTCACCGATTCATTCCTCTCAGTCTGCTCGAAATCTTGGAGTTATTTTTGATAATCACCTCTCATTCTCAGAACACATTACTTTCGTCTGCCGTTCTGCTCACTATAACATACGAGATGTAAGGAGGATTAGACACCTCATCCCTTCCTCTGCACTTATTCCTCTGGCCAACGCTTTGGTATCGAGTCGTCTCGACTACTGCAATTCACTGTATACTGGTATTTCAAAATCCAACTTAAACCGCCTGCAAAGGATTCAAAATTCATTAGCCAGGGCTATCACTGGAACTGCCAAATATGAGCACATCACACCGATCCTAAAATCACTTCATTGGCTACCTGTCAAACAAAGAATTGAATTCAAGATAAGTCTCATTGTGCATAAGACGCTCCACACAAATCAGCCAATGTATCTCCGATCGTTACTGTTACTGACTGCTCAAGACAACCAGCACTCAACGAGGTCATCTGATGCTACTACTCTTTACATACCCTATAGCAGGACTACTACTTGAAAACGTGCTTTTTCTTCGCCGGACCCAGACTTTGGAATTCTCTGCCGGTACAGGTCCGCCAAACTGATTGTCTTACTACCTTCAGGTCTAGACTTAAAATACATCTATTCCTGACTGCATATCCGCCTTAACCTGGAATCTGGAAGTACGGACTGACCTTTGGATTACAACCTCGATTCACCACGGACAATGATTCACGACTACGATTATTCACTGAAGCGACCATCGACTGGTGCAGATGTACTACTACAATGGCGCTAAAGAAGAAGTCTACTACTACTGAAACTCATCTGGAACTCTAAAGAATCTACAATGCCATCGTCATTCTACATTACATGGATCAGAAACCTGGGTTACAAAAGAGAAGATGAAAAAAGACTACTTGTTGCAGAAATGAGCTTCCTAAGAAGAATTCTTGGAGTTTGCAGACTTGAAAAACTTAATGAAGATATATGGCAGCAGATTAGGCTAAAGAATGCTATCATGGACAAAATTAGAAAAAAGAGAACAAAGTGGTATGGACATGTATACAGGATGACGGACTCGAGATTTCCCAATAAAGCACTCTACACATACAAGGAAGGTAAAAAAGAAAGAGGCAGGCCAAGAAAAAATGGGTAGGCAACATAAAAGAAGATCTGAAAGAAAAACAACTGACAATTGCAGAAACAATTAACTAACATCGGACAAAAAGGCCTGGAAATGTTTTCTGGCTAGCTATTGCCACTAATGAATGGCAGATAGCAATAATGATGATGGAACATTAGTGAACAAGATCTATTTTAATGTGCATCACGTTATTTTAGCTATTTTAGCTAACCAATGATCAGTACTTCACCTTGCATTAACATTGCACTGTCACTTTAAAATTTTGCAGTTCAAATGCTTAAAATTTGTCGGTTCAAATTGAAAGATATCATGCTTTTTTAAAATTCACATTAGCAAGCCAAAACGTCATCACACTACGGCATAATATTTTTGGCGTTGAAAAAATCGATTGACCAACATACCAAAGACTTCTACTATAATACAGATAACATCACAAAGCATAATTCTAAACTGGTCAGGGAGCAAAATGTGAAAGTAATTAATAATAAGCTATGAATAACTTTTGTAAAACACACATCCTTCCTTCTAGCCAGCATAAACAATCCGGCGGTAACTGCTAACATCTTGAAGCAGAGCGAACTCAACTCGACAATCAACCAGTCTGCATTCAATCAGTTAGGCATCCACTTTAACCGCTTTGGCCACGTTAGGTCTATATTTCGGCTTTGTAACATATTATTTACTCAGATTGATGGGGCAAAAGGGTTAAACATTGGACTTAAATCCACAGATATCTGGTCTAGCCCAATTGGTCAAACATCAAACATATATATGGTTTCTTAAACTAATACATTCCAATAAAATAAACACAGATAAACGTGAATGAAAGCATGCTGAGAGGGAGTCTTAAAAATACAAGATGAAGCAAGAAAACTGGCAAAAAAACACAGCAATGCAGCGACAAATTCTGAAAATCGAACTGCGTTTGTAATTTGATGCTCTGAAACAAGTCGATTCGTTCACCGCCGGCCAACGAGACTGCTGTCGGACGCTGAAACAGAGAATGTGTTACACAGGCACTCACTCTAACCAACCTGATCAGCACACCAATACCAGATGGACGCCGGAGTCTGTCCGAAAAGGAACCCCGGCCAAGGCATGTCCGAACCGGACGCGTCGCGGAGCATGTACCATGAGTCCGGGCGTGGATAGCCGCAAGTCTCGTTGGGGTTGGCAAGTGTGGTATTGGGCACAGCCTCCATGTACTGATGATACAGCTCAGAATAACTGCCTACTTTGAGGAAACCTAGAGGAAACATTTCCAAAATCGAGTATTATTACTTTCTCACCAGTGACAGAACTGGCACATGCATTCGTACATATGTTCGTAAAAACACAAGAAAATAACTGGAGTCATATTTGCATGCACAAAAGCAAAGTGAAAGATTTAGAAAGCCAAACTCACTGAGTATAGTGAGGATCACAGCTCCAGTTAACATGACAAAGGCTTGAAGAGTGTCGGTGTAAATAACTGCAGCCAATCCTCCTGCAATAATCAATTAAGAAACTTTAGTCTCATTCCATAAGTGTTTTAACATGACTTATTTTAAACAAAATACATAAAGAAGTATTATCATTTGTTAAAGTGATTATTATTATATTTATTATTATTATTATTATTATATTTATTATTATTATTATTATTATTATTATTATTATTATTATTATTATTATTATTATTATTATTATTATTATTATTATTATTATTATTATTATTATTATTATTATTATTAGACAGTTCTGTGTTGTAATTTCACTTTACCTGCATTATTACAGGAGAAGGGTTGTCACAGTAATGAATGGGTTAACTGTGCTCAAAGGCATGCAACTGTGACTTCCATTTGCTTGTAACATCCATCTCAGCCGGTAATATCTTCTCAGCCGGTAATATCTTCTCAGCCGGTAATATTTTCTATTTCAATCAGTTTCCTCAGACCACCGCTGGACATTTTTCTTTCAATCTCCCATCACAAATAAAGGTTAACATTCTCATATCTGTTCAGACTACATAGAATTTTCAGTTCCCATGGTCGGTATCTGTGTTTAACCAACATAGTCTGTACAGTTTCTCATAATACAAGCCTTGAAAACCTGACATTTTGCTGTCATCATCATCATCATCATGCTCTTTGCCAACTCGTTAGCAGCAATAGCTAGACACAAAATGTTTCCAAGAAGTTCCATCTTCTGTTACTCATTTTCATTCTACAAATGGATGTGCATTCTCTGAATTTCAACGGTACATTATCTATGCGAGTCAATGCTGCTATTCCAGAACCAACTTCATACCCCGGCAACATATCTCCCAGACAACAACAGCTGCATAACTTCTTTTTCAGTGATAAGATAGATTAGACTGACATATTGACATATCTGCCCTTTTGGCAATACTTACCGTACTTGTTTGTGCATTTATTGTATTTTATGCATGAAATGGAATCAGTGCCAACACCTTTGCTGCAAGCTGTACAAGATTTTCTTTTATTTCACAGAAAAGCAAACAATTTGAAACAAAAAATAACATTATATTTTTGCAATTTAAAAAATGATCCCTACCAAAGTTAATTTTAAAAAACTTTGTGAGACTTTCAAGTTGTGTATTTTTAACTGATCAGCCACAGAACACAGAAAGCACAGATATCAAACCATGAAAGAGTCTAGTGACTGAAAACTGAATAACAAATCAAAACCAGCAACTCTACAAGAAGGCATAATAAAAAGAGCCACTTCTTTCTTATACATTAGATACCACTACTATAAGTACAGAAACACCAACTCTGTGAAAGCATACATTGCTCTGATTAATTATGAACAAAGGCTCACATTTCACCAAAACTGTTTCAGCCTACATAAAGCTACTTTATAAAGCGGCAGTACCACACAGTTCTCTCCTTAACAAATCTATTAGTGGAGCATTTGCAAGTCTGCAGAGGTAATATATTTACACAGCAATGCTTAATTTAACATTTTTTAATCTGATAAACAGCCACAAACATGCAACTACGGTAACTCATTAAATACAATCAAGCCGAGATATAATTAACTTTAGAAATGCAGCAGATAAACACCATGTTTTAGCCCTTTCTGCTTACTGTAGGCTAAATTCTGCATATCTCTTAAAGAGGTATGGTCAGTACATGTGTATGTGAGTAAAACACAGATTTACTTTGAAAGACTGCTAAGCAGCTACTGCAAAGATTTCATTTAAATTTTATTGGAATATCTTAACGTTGTTAAAATGGGCGTAGCTATGTGGGAGGGAGTAAATCGGTATATATACCCCTTAAAATCAGTATATATATATAATACAGTATATATAAAATATAATATATATTATATATAACATATATAATATATTATATATGATATATAACAGTATATACCCCCAAATTTATAACCTGCCCCCAAATAAAATTTCTGGCTATGCCTTAAAACATTTCTTATTAGTGCAAAGTGTGTGTACTTAACACAAAACAAACATCATAAATAAGTGTGCATTATACATAAATATCTGCCAAAGCAGTGCAGAGGATAGATGTAAAACTGTGCTAACTTCGATGATGCCATGGCTAAACGAGGCAGCTCAAATAGGTGTAAGAACAATATCTACTTATCCCTCTAAGAATAAATTTACTAATTAGAAAATTATTCTTAGAGAATAGATGTGGATAAGTAGATGTTGATTTCATTAATGAAAACCATATACAGTGTAGTCTATCGCAAAATTCATTCGTGACCCTCAGCATGCAGAATGCCTTACCTGTTACCGTGGTGATTGCAGTAGCAACCAGCAACAGCAACACAGATATGTAGAAATTCCATTGAAGAGCCTGCTGAATGAACAGCGCACCGGAGTACAGGTTCACCTATAAAGATAAACATTCTGTGTTAGAATTCCGGAAATAGTTGGGAATCCAAACTTCCTGGACCAGCAAGTTAAGTGATATCGCTATCCAAGACGCCACAAAACGCAGACATTAAGAGTAAGCCATTAAACAGCCGCTGCCCACAAAGGAACCAAAGCAATGTTATAAACCTGCTCAAGATTTCTTAACATTTCTAACCACATAGAAAGCAAGCATTTCTTTAACCCCTTGAATGCTACGCCTCCCCAGTGACTCGACAGCATGACCATAACTTCCCAGTGAATTTTCACGAAATTTGAAAACTGCAAGTTTTAAAGTATAAATGTTACATTATGTTATAGAATGATTATATATATATATATATATATATATATATATATATATAATATCATATATATAATATAATATATTATATATATTATATATATACTCTATAACACCAAGAGTTTTTGCCAAGTATTTGATGTAATAGCATACTGAAATGGCTACTATTACTACTACTTTTGTCTAGAACTATTAGTACTGATGCCATTTCAAAGTTTTCTATACCAACATAATCATCCAATCAGCAAAATCATGAATGCAGAATCAAGAGGTGGATGATGCCAGGTCAATAATAAATCACTAGCTGCCACAAAGACCTCTCAGGGTTATGATGATAGATTATAAGCAGGCCACTATTTTGGGTAAATACGCTGCCCTGGCAGGCTGCTAAAGTGACTTTTGGAGTTCAAAGGGTTAAAAACAGTCCTCAAATGATTACAGATCTTCATAGTATTACTGAAAGGTTCAACTAATCTAGTAGAAGCCTCTTGACCCCAGGAATTTTCAAGATTCAGAAATAAAATTGTGTGGAACAACGGGAGAGACGTGCCGAAATCTTCGTAAATACGTAGAGCATGAGCGAGAGTGTTGCGAGGTAGACGCGGATACGTCGACCGCCAAAGCGCTTCTTCATGTATTCTGGCAGAGTGCATACCTAAGCAAAGCAACGCAAATGTTGAAATTCATAACAGGTTACATCAAGGAAATCAGAGACCCTCCAGAGTCAAAATTTACAAAATAATAAAATTTCAAAACCTAAAAATACGGATGCCTTCAAACATTCTGACATTGATGCCTTCAAAATCTGAAATTCAAATATGTCTATTTTAAAAACTGTCAAATCCAAAATGTTTATTATCGCGACTTACACCGCTGGCAATGTAGACAGGCAAGAAAACCCAGCCAAGCAGCTGGAGCAGCATGCAAGCCTGGACAAAGAAACATAAAAATCCAATTACAACCGGTTATCCAATCCAAATTTTAAACATGGTAACTTCTATAGTGCCACTGTACAACAACACACATGACAAGTGTCAAGGTCACTTCAGATTATGTGCATAAGTCTGGTAGAGTTGACATCAAGGTTAAGTCAAATGAAAGGCTGATACCACAAAGAACATACATAATAGACCTGAATTTTCATCTTTTTGCTTTTTGAAACACTGTTCACATACAAGGTTATCTTGAATAAAGAATCTTCACACAATTACCATGCACAGCAAATGTTTGCATTAAATCAATGCCTGACATATTTTCACATTCCTGTGGGATTAACTCTTAAATGCCTAGAGACCAATCATCAGGTACACAAGAGGTGCATTAATTATCAATTGGGACAGAAAAAAACTATCACTTGGGGCCAACAGGTCATTAAGAACTGAGATTAACAGTACTGAATTATCCCAAAATAATTCTTGACATGTCACATGACCAACAATTACATTTTCATATCATATATCACAAAAGGAATTAAAAAATCGGTCCTCTGGTGATGAATGTTAAATGCTTTGTTAATGCACAGATCATGAATATGGAATATGAAAACAGAGCCAAATATTTCATAAGACTATCACTTTCAAACAAGTGCATTAGAAAATTAGGCAAAAGAAAAGCACATGTTAGAAGGGATACCACACACAGAGCTGTGGACAGTTAGACATAAGGTACAGAAAACATCTATAAAAAGTAATAAAATTCAGAAATAAGTAGTAAGATTCAGAATTTGTCCAAAAATATCAATGAATGTCCTACAAAAAATTTTGATAAAAATATGTCACGGTGGATTTCAAGAACATTGCATGCAAATTGGCAACAAAAGAAAACAGGCAGATGCCAAACTTATAGAAACCCTATCGTGAAAATAGATTGAAAATTTTTAACCAGCAATCATCAATGCAACAGATAACAGAGCTGTTGATATAAAAGATGTCACAGTCTCAATCCAGATTGAGGAAATAGTTGAGTTTTCCAGCCCAAATGGCAACTGGCAATTCATTATCCCTCTCACACTGATAATTAACCGCTTTGCCACCTGAAACCAAAATAATCCTGACGCGACATGCAAATATCATGGAATTTTATAATTTAATTTTTTTATTTCATTTACTGGCCTGAAAGGTTGTAGATATTATAAAACTAATAAACATTATTAAAAAGCATTAAAAAAAGCATTAAAAGCAATAAAATCATTAAATACACGTAATAACTTACAATTTTCAGTAGAATTTCTAAAATCATTGGAAAGCATTGAAACGAATGCTCATTGCAAATTTTCAAACATTATCAAAATAAAGTAATACAGTTCTATTGATGGTTTATGAATTATTCCCATCATTATCATCAAACCTATACATTTATTCATTTCACTTTGGTCTGTATCAACCCATGCATGAACTCGGAAAGTTGGCGCTAGATGAGTTCTCTAAATAAACTACGTTGCATACAAGTTTGTCTGATAAACAAGATGCCTAACCAAGTACCGTGAGACAAATATGTCATAGAATTGTGTTGCATTGAAGTTATTTACATCAACTTTTTACCCGCTCTGGGAAGAAAAGGAATAGAGATGTGGCAGTTCACCATTGGCTGCCATCCATTACAAGAGCTGGGGATAGAATTTTCGCCCCCCCCCCATTTCAAACAAAATTATGCCTAAAATTGTCACAAAAGTTATCTACAGGCCGACCTTCTTTATTGTTCACGCCAGGGATTAATAATTCCCTACGCGGGCGATTGCCAAGCGTCAATAGGAAAATGCTGGAAAATTCCGGCGCTATGGCGTGAGCAATTTTGCCCGTACGCCGGATTTTTCCGGCACAGGGCGGTTAACTAAACTGCCAAACAAATGTACCACCCACAGAGTGATTAAGAGTCTTGCTTTCAAGATTCTGCAATGAAACCAAGATTTAATCAGGATCTGAAAATCTGTCCAAAGTGTTGTGAAGTAATACAGATATGTTTTGAGATCGCAAACAAATCAACATGGAGCCTTCAATAAGACACTTTCAATCAATTATAACTCTACAAGACACCCGAGACTATGCTTACTGGTACCTACAAGCAAGTCAAGTACAATGCCAAGAATAGTACCGAAAAAGTGTGTACCGGTACTATCTCCCACATGAAAGAGATGCAGCTTGAGATAGCCGATGCAAGAGAAGTTGCCAGTGATTGTGCCGGCTGGAGAAGACTTGTCGCTCATTGTAATGTCCCAGAGGGGACGGGAGGATCTAAGTCTATATCCCACTTTACCACATCTTAAATTTACTTGATCTATTTGCATATTGTCAGACCATGATTTAACATGTAGTCCCCCACCTAAAAATAATGGTGTCGAGTGGAGCAAACAGTAAGGAATGACCACAAGGGTATTATTTTCCACCCGATACCAAATCCGGATATTATGAATCAACATTTGCCGGATTCAGATCTGAAGCGAATATTACCGCACAGGATTATAATTACCCTAACTTACTACTTACTAAAGTTACCAGTTACTAGTAGTCACTCAATACTAACTATTCAGTTACCATATGCAGCCTCAACTAATTCTTTGTGTGATGTAGTTAGTTATGGACTTTAAGCGCTTTTTACTTAGGCCCTTTTAGCTTTGCTTACGGCGCTCCAGAAATCGTCCTGTATAATAATAATAATAATAATAATAATAATAATAATAATATGGGTAAATTAAAATTTGTGGGGGCATTCATTAACTTCAGTTAAATTGCTTCTTCATTAAAACATGGAATGTGACAATAACATTCGGATTTGGTAGTTTCATGACATAAGTATAAGGTGAATTCGGATATTGCCAAATACAGCACTATCCGGCTGGAGCAAATACCCGGAGTGGCTTCCGGTCATTCCTTAATTCAGAGACAGCGTCAGGAAGAAGACTTAAAAGCAATGCTGCAGCAATAATTTATCACTCTACATACAATATCAGTAACAAACAAGCACATAACACATGCAAACACATGCACTCACTCATATTATGAGAACGAGCAAACATATACACAGATACATATGAAGTGCAAGAGCAGGTGCACACGCGCACGGCGCACGCGCGCACACACACACGCGCGCGCAAACCATACACTCGCGAAAGCAGCAAAACAGAAGTAGACAGAGAAAAAGCAAATATGGACAAATGCAACAAACATGTGTTACTGACATTTAACTCGAAAGCTCCAACAGCGATGCCAGACGCGGCACCAGACCCTGCAAGGCCAATGAAATGCTCACTGCCAATGTTACTGGCAAACAGGGAAGCTCCGATCTGAAACAGAACAAGTTGTAAGTAAATGTGCGTCGTAAATCATACATCACAAGTCCAAAATAGCACCTTTACCAGTTACGAAATCCTACACAAGGTCATAACTGGTCTGTTCCTCTTATCTGCAACGGTTTAAAATAGCAATGCCATAATCGGTTGATTTATGCAGTCTTATACTTAGCGCTGGGGTACAATGGTGTAGAGGCACGTCCTCCTGGGTGGCGGATGGGGGGAGTTCTAGGCAGGGAAACTTCCTGGATTGGATCAAATAATATGGAATAAAGTGCTGTGGACCAACTGTACCAGAAGACAACAGTAGAATCAAACACATCAGAAGATCTTCAAGCATGGGTGAGGCTGCTGAGAGCGGATATCCAATCTAAGGGATACTGCGATCACCTCGATATATGATGAAGTCCTGACCAGTGCACGGAGAATACGAGGTCAGTGAAGAACATGAAACAAGGATATGAATAGAGTAAGCAACCATGATGATGATGATGACACTTAGCAAAGAAGCAAAACTGACAAGTGCTTATGTAGAAACATCTTTGAACAATCAACTAAGTCAAAAAATCATTTTAAAATCAATTTGTTAAAAATATATGTGCAAAAACAATTACAGTACACCTGGGATATTACATAACATTTATTAAATAATGAACAAACTCTAAACAGTCGTAAATTAATTTAAACCGATATTTAAATCAAATTTTGATTAGATTACAAATGCATAAAATATGGTTTTCAAATAAATTATTTAATTGAAAAAACATGTATAACTTACAGGGACTGTTATAGTCTTGCATCCTATACATTTATCATACCTCCTACATGATAGCAAACCAACACATGTCTAAGAAGTAGCGCATGTCTGCTAAAAATGTGACAAGTAAAAACTTCAGACTGATATTTCAGAAACAGAAACAGGACGATATAAACAGATGATTTAGCGGTATCTTCGACCAATTGGACTACAGCATTTTCACTCAAACAGCATGCGTGAAAATACAGAATGCACCCATGCACGCACATACACGCATGCGCGCACACATACAGACAAATATTCTGCTACATTGCATTACATTGCAAATGCACTATGTATATGTGTGTGTGTGTGTGTGTGTGTGTGTGTGTGTGTGTGTGTGTCACACACACATATACATAGTGCATTTGCAATGTAATGCAATGTAGCAGAATATTTATTTGTATAGCGTCTCTTCTGAAAAATCACTCTGAAGCACTCCAGCTGCAATTACTGCATATTGATAAAGAGAAAAGTTTAAAGTTGCTTTAAAAAAGCGGTCCATAGAATCAGCAATGTTTATATAACATATACACATTTTCTTAACTATAGTAAAACAACAAAGACTTGACAAACTCCAAGCCTACAGATTACAAAAAGAAAATAATTAAAATTAAGATCTTTTAGAATTTATTACCAACAAGTCAAAAATGTCCTAATCAATTCATTCTAAATATAACTTAGATCAAAAAATAATATAGAGTGACTGGCCCATGCATCCTATCAGAGTCCCGTGAAATTAGGTCAAATTAGGAAACAAAGGGTACTTTGCAATGTACTGTAAAAACTGTACTGCATTTCAAGATTTCATCTAATGCAAAGAGAAAACTATATGCCATGTTCATTACAGAATGTCCACTTTTGAGGATATCTGTTGGTTACTCTTAAGCTTGAAAATTCACTTCTTCATAGTTGAAACATCACTTGAATGTCGTCTTTGTGTGTCGTCCTCTAACAGAGGGTTGACAGTCATTTTCCTCCATTTCTCTCTATCCTCGGCTGCTTTTAAGGGCTCCATAGTTCTTTGTATTTGTCCATTCAAGGATGTAGTCCATCCAGCTTCTTATTGGTCGCCCCTTCCCCTTATTCCTTCTAATCTACCTTCAACGGTAGGTCTCTGGTCGAACCTCTCCTGATGTGACAAGCGTGACTTTTTCTTCTTATTATTTCCCGTTTTCCACGTTGCTGTTGTTTTGCTTCTTTCTACGACTCTGTAGTTTGTAACCTTGTCCATCCAGCTGATTCTCAAGATTCTTCTGTAACGCCATAATTCAAAGGCTGTGATTTTTTTCATAATCCTTCTGTTCATTGTCCTGGTTTTGCACCCATAAGTCAGAACTGGGAAGATGTAGCACTGGATGAGCCTTGAATGTAGAAAATCTAAAAGCTAAACAACAATTTATGATAATATTCTGAACGATTCTCCACTAACCGGCAACCAAGTGATGTATCGACCAGCCAGGAAATATCCGCTGACAGTCCCACGATTGCTTTTACACATCGCCTTAAAGTAAAAACATACGAATAAAAATATGATTGCTTTTACACATTGCCTTAAAGCATACATTCACCAAACAGCTTACAGCAACCAATCATTTGCACAATCACAGAAATGTTATACACAGAGTAATGCAGATGTTATCAAGACCTTTCAAAAACTTTGGGCCAAGTCTAGATACTTAAATGACATGGTCAATGCAATTATCTTCAGTTTCCAGTAAATACAAGTGATGACTAGGTAGAATCATGGCGGTTGCAATATTATTACGGTTGCAATCTTAATTATATTATTACGGTAAACCTGTTGATATTTTTATATGAAAATCATCTTTTATGGGAGAAACGGTGCTTGGTTGAATTTCTCAATCTCAGAGCCAAGAGTTATGGCAATTATTAGCAATTATTAGAGCACAAACTGTATCACCACAACTGGCAAATATTGACACGCTTTTATGGTATTCAGCAAAAGTATCCTGACCATAGACATATTACACACTGCTGGGACATATATATATATATATATATATATATATATATATATATATATATATATATATATATATATATATATATATGACTATCAATACTTGCACTCTGGTTCTTACTGTTTTCTGGTTTTGCAGTTGATTAAATTTGCAGTTGATTAAACTGCACTCTAAAACGTTATTGACGTATTAAAATTAACTGCTCAAGTATTTAAAGTGCTCAAGGCCAAATCAGTAAAACCTCAATAAACACACTACAATACATGAAATACCAAGCATTAATTAGCAAAGGTGAAACACAATTTTACAAAAACAGGAACTCAAACTCTATTTCCACCCACGAACAGAATACCAGAATACTACTATCAGTATTTGCAACACAGTATATTTTAGTGTGAAGTGACATAAAGAACATCCCATTTCTTTCCGACAATGCAATTATTTTAAGGAGTTAAAAATATTTCAAGAGTTAAGAACTCATCACTACATTAAAACTGCACACATGCCAATGCACCCAACAAATTACTGCAGACATTTTGTGGGCCAAAAACTTTAGTTTAAGTCAGCACAGTTCTAGTACAATCAGATCATATTTCAGTAATGGCCAAGCAATTATAAATATCCTTAACCAAAATAAGCTCATGCATCATACTGTGTCCTCAAGCATCACTGTGGTGTCTCTGGATGAACCACCAGAAAAGTCTCAGCTGGACTTTTCATTAGAAATTTGAAGAAACATTTATTTAACATTGGATATGAACTGTGTTAAGCGCTCTTGTTGTAGGCCTTAGCCTTTCATAGTGCACTATATAAATTGTCAATAAATAAATAAAAGGCCCAGTATACCGGTAATTGTTCTGCTATATCACATGATTACATCATACACTCATGTTCTTCAGTGGCCTATTCAATTGCTTCCAGACACTGTCTAGACCAGGGGTCGGCAACCTTTGGCAGTAATGTGCCAAAGTTGGATTTCTAATTGTACAGTGTGCCAACAACCTATCCGTCTACCCTTCAGCATGCCAACAACCAATCAACCTTACCATATTTTATATATTATATTATTCAATATATAAGGTTACTAGAAAGATGCTCGCTTCGCTCGAGTGCAGGATAATACTAATATCTATCCACATCGCGCAATGTGAAGCAGGCTCGCTTCGCTTCGCTCGAGGCAACGAATATTCCAGAACGACCAATCAGAATGCTCACCCAGCCAACCAATCAGAATGCTTGAAGGTAACCAATGAGAACATCACACAGCCAACCAATCAGAACGCTTGAAGGTAACAGACATACAGAGGAAGGATTTTAATATTATAGATAAGCCCTTTTATAAGGCTTATAAGTACTCATATGTGCAACAAATATTATAAAAGAGAAATTTGGTCTTGAATTAATTACATTACTTCGGAAGTAAAAAGCAGGACATAATAAATTTTTGGTCTTTCGCGTGCCACTGAAAATCGCTACGTAGCGTGCCACGTCTGGCACGTGTGCCGTAGGTTGCCGACCCCTGGTCTAGACCATTAGTCAAAAATAAGAAATCTTTCTTAGTGAAAAATCTATCGAAACTAGAATTGCTTTTTATGGTAAGGCAAAGTGACAGTGCAGTTTTTATAGTTTATTTTTATTCTCTGAAATCAGCACTTTGCTTTCCTTTTAACCACACAAGGATGACATGACAGTGATGGGAGCTGTAAGCAAAATGACACAAAAATCCAGAATCTAATCTGCTGCAATGAAGCAGCAACAGTGACACAGATAAAAACAATGCCTAGCAAAGTCAGTCTGAGACACAGTGTGGGGTCTTGTAAATGGTACTCAGAAGGTTATTGCAGTGGTCTAGACTACTGTAAACTGTCTGCATCAATAACATACTACCGGTACATGCAGTCATCAACATCTTCTAGACCAGTGCCTCCCAACCTGTCCAGCGGCAAACAAACGTGCAGCAGAAATGGTAGAAGTTTGCCGTGGCAAGAAGTTGGAAAAAATAAAAATAATAGTGGTGCTCTATTAATTGTTAATTATAAGTTGAATTATATATATTCAATGAAGCTAAGCATGAAATAGTTAGGCCTATACATATTACAAAGAAAATATGTACCGGTACTTATGAAGAACTTTACTGGTAGTCAATATTATACTGTATACTAGAGTATAATAATTATATAGCACTAGTAGGCCTATGCAAATGCATCATTTAAAAATGAAATGTGTGCATTTCGGCAGCAGTGTGCCATTGACTATGTTTCTTGAATAGTGTGTCTCGTGGCTGGAAAAAGTTTGGGAAGCACTGTTCTAGCCTCTGAGCTAACCCAGAGCTAGATAATAAAGACTTCTTAGACTAATGGTCGAGAATCTAGAAGGGAACAATCAACATAACAGTGTGGCTGGTATGCATATCGGATACTCCTTCCTTAACAGTTATTCTATTTTTAGCAATGGTATAGGTAACCACAATGGCACAGTCAGTATTTTTCCAACTCAAAATTGTGCACATCTGTGCCCACATGAATAGGTTCTTCTATGGATAAAGCAAATATTGATTTGTACTGTACAGTGTACATGAAAACAGCACAGCAGGTATCCTCAAGTACCTTAGGATCACTTACTAGTCTTTGGAGCTCACTATTATTTCTCCGTTACCTAGCAACTAGCAACAAAGAATACTAGCCAATAGGTATGTGGATATACATATAAATATACATTGACACGTACGGCATGTATGGAGCACACTCATATACACACCTAAAATTTATAAGAATACCAGTGTATGTAAGCAGATATGTAGGTATATTTCCATAAGCACAGTATTTCATTCACTATGAATTTATTTAGGTCAAAGTATAGTTCAAGGATGACCTGACCTGATGTCACATGGTCTATTAATAAAACCCTGGAACTTTTCAGCACACAATTAAAACAAAAATAGTTTGAATTTCCAATCAATTAAATGTTCTGTTGTCAAAACACATATCCATCATAATGCACTGTTGCTATAGTCAACTGTTTACTTAAGAGAAACTACCATATAGTTACCGGTAACCTTGGAAGTTGTTTATTCTCAATCAATTGTTTATTGTGAACAATTATTGATTGGGAATAAACAACTGGACAATTGAACAAATGGACAGCACTCAAGACACAAGCATGACAACAAAGGTAAGCATTAAAAACATCACAGCTTTTTACATCACAGCAATATAACTATAGTACACTGTACTACACACCTGACAATGTTACAAAGGCTAACTCTACTACATGTATTATTTAATTTTAAACAGAATCTGAAGGCCCACTTAATTCACATTTTACTTAAGTAATTTGTTAAGTGTACATGACTTTGGCCTTCTGGCTTCCAGAGATGGGTAATTAATCAATTAGGAAGTAATTGATTAGCTAATCGATTAGATGACCAGCTAATTCTAATTGTAATCAATTGGCAAATTTTATCAGCTAATCATAATTCTAATCAATTAGAATTTACTTGCTAATTCTAATTCTTTTTTAATTACATGACAATTAGCCATCCGAGGCAGCCTGAGAATAATGTTGAAACGCAAGCTCATAGTATAACGCTGAGATGATCATGGTAGCATTAGCAAGGAAAAACTTACAGCTGATAGATTAAGTGTTTTGTGTGATTGCTGTTGACAACTGGAAATGCCATCCATTTCCAACCATTTGCAGCTGCATGCAATTACTGCTGATATTAAATTAGTATTTTAAAACTGTTCTGCGTGGTGTGTCAACTGTATCGCGAACATCGACAATCTAATTGTAATTCTAATTGATTAGACAGCAGCTAATGCTAATTCTAATTAATTGAACAAAGTGTAGAACTAATTCTAATGCTAATCAATTAGGTGCTAGAAGCAACTAATTCTAATTCTAATTGATTAGATTTTTGTCTAATTGTGCCCATCTCTGTAGTGGCTTCACCACTCCCACAGTGCTATAGAACAAATGGGCAGCATTCAAGACACAAGCATGACAGCAAAGGTAAGCACTAAAAACATCATAGCTTTACATCACAGCATTATAACTACACACCTGACAATGTTACAAAGGCTAACTCTACACAGCAACAACAAAAATATCTTTAAAAAATAATATCATCACTACGCAGAGATGCATGACAAATACGATGGCAAGAATGCACAACATACAGTTGAACCTCATTATAACATACTTATTGGGTCCATAAAATTTAGTGCGTTATATCCGAGGTATCATATCCAATACCATCCAATACAGTAGTGCATCACACGGGACCATGTTATAAATGAGTCTGTTAAAATGAAGTTCTACAGTATCACGTTAAAAGTCAATTCTGGTTATGCAAAAATTTCACTAGGTAATAACAATAACTATATACTGCTATCACCTCCTCAGAACTGTTCTTAAAATCTTTGAAAACTCATCTTTTCTTGACCACGTACTTTGCTTAAAATATGTTTAGAAGTGTTAGGTTTTATGTTAAGGTGCTCTTGACTTTAGCTTTATGCTATGCATATAGCGCTTAATAAGTTGTCAGAAATAATAATAATATAAGCATTGTTATTTGTTATGAAAGTTAAAAATTATAATTATCATGCGCTTTTTAATCACTAGTTCTAATACTGCAACAGACCTGAAGGTTAAAAAGTAATTTCTCTCTAGAGGAAATCTTTCTTCACTTTCATGCCATGTTCCAATGTACCGTATATCCGGAATAAGTGCCACAAAATTTAAACTGTCTCTTTTGTTGACTTGTTAAACCTGGTTTGTCAAGATTTTCAAAAGGAACTATATTACTATAGCCAGTTGATAGACATGACAGTAACTTAAATCATTACAAGTGTGGTTGTCTGGCATTGACAGACCTTTTGTTCAACCTGGCAAGCTTAAGCTTTCCTTTATCACTCTGGTAGTTGGTCTGTTTCGGGCAAGTCCTTGGTTTATTTATAGACATGCCCTACATTCATTCCTCACCGGTTTACTTTCTACTTCCTTGATTCATCCGGAGAAAACAAGACCTAAAACAGTCACAATCCATTCATAGGTTGTGGCTGGCTAATGACTGGTTCCTCTAAATCCTCAACTGACCATTTGCTGTATTCATTTGCAACTTGCCAGTGACAATTATTAAGGTCTAATGTTGCTGTTAAAATTTATGTTCGAAGATAAAGTTTAGTGAGAACAGCGTGGGTAGGGATGAACAGCAGTATACGTTAGCCCACCTCAGTGCATTATGATTGAATGTTTCTCCATTGTAATTACTCTGAGCTGAAGCCGTTAGAAAGCAACTATACTAAAACGGCCATAAGAGAAGACTTCTGCAGCGTCATTTCAATATTGCACTTGGCATCATGATGTCAGTGCATGTTCCAAAGAAGAATTCTAATCAGACCCAATATGTCAGCCTGATATTTCCGGTTACAGTAAATACAGCAGTTATTTCACAGCAGCAGAGAGGGTAAAGGGTCACTCTTAATGGCCCACGTGACCCATTGACCTTTCACCCATGTGACCGATGGGTCATTGACAATTAAATTTCAGTAATATCTTTTCAAAGCCTTTAAGCCTTGTGGAAACTAAAGCACATAAAAACCCTAAAATAAAATACCACAGGACAAACCAATCAAACTTTGACCAAAACGACAAGCAAAATGACAAGCAAACATGAATAACTTCAATACCATGGGGTAGCATAGACGCAAAGACTGCATTGCTAATATTTATTTGTCAATGAACAATATCTTTGAACAATGAACATTATCTTAAAATTTCATGGGCTGCTCCTGCAGCAGGGGTATAGCCAGGAATTTGATTTAGGGGGGAGCACAATGTGATTTGGGCAGGATATAATTGTGATTGGGGGTATAGGTCTTTAAAAACTTTGAAAATCTTAAAAACACATTAAAAATTTTAAGGTACAGGTAGTCTGATTTTGGAGGGTATATATATATATATATATATATATATATATATATATATATATATATATATATATATATATATATATATACTCTCCTCCACATTACTACTCCCTAACCTGCAGTCTGATAAATTTGATTGTTCATGGGTCAAAACCCATTGTTGACCCATGAGTGACCCATTTGGCCTATGACCCATTGCCATCTCTGTGCCCAGAAAATAAGTAGTACACTCTTTCCTTGAAGCAGTGAGTGACACATGGTCCAACAGATTGATTTCACTGTCTACCACCAAGGATCATTTGAGTTTGGTAAACAAAGAATAAAGTATACAGACAGCCTAAGAGAATCAACAAGAACTAATGACATCATTGAACTGATAAGGAAAACCAGAAACAGAGAAGAGTGGAAATCCATGGTCTAGGAGACTAGCAATATATGGCACTTGAAGAAGAGACATTCTTTTTTAATTAGTGAAAATGTGATAAATAAATTAAAATTAACTTGAATTTTATCCTAAAATAAATGTAAAATTTAGAAATTCCTACAGTCACACACACACACACACACACACACACACACACACTCATTCACTCAAAACAATATTGAAAATATCAGTGAAAAATGCCTTTTGCAAAATTTGGGTTTAAATTGCCTCTAATGAATGAATGACAAGAGAACAGGAGGAACTTTCAAAAATCGTAACTCCCAAATTTCAAAGGACATAGAAAACTACATGATTACACAAATCACCATACATACATATATACCCTAAAAACCATAGACTAATAATCACCAGATAGTCTATGGTGTCTGAAAGTGAAGCCAGTTTTCCACCATTTTTCATGCATAAGATATTACCATAAACATCTACACAATCGTTACCAAGACAACAGTGAGTGTAAAATGGTGAATATTAAATTTTTGCTTCGACACTGCCTGTCTTTACCATAGATAGACTACTTCTGGTGATACTTATTTTCTATGGTAAACACATTAAGATAACACGAAACCAATAACACTGAAAGCATGTGACCTTAAAGTTTGCAGCTTTTGTAGTGAACCGGATAGCTTGTTTTCATCTAAACTGGCAACTTAAATGGATGTCATCTCAGACCCCCACCTCCAATCTATGTTGGACTGACTATTGCTAATACCTCACTATTTACAAATTATAATAATAAAATTACTTTTATCTTTGCTTTACATACAGCTGATAACGTCGCAATCAAATGGCTGACATCATTTAGCACATTAAGCATTCGATAATAATAATACTATTTACAGCATACAGCTGTTCTAAACTGTTTACTATAACAATGCAGTATGTTTTGCAGTTTTTTAAAAGCAGTTTACCTTGGTAAAAGCAAAATCCATAATTGCACTGAATTGATTTAGTTTGAGTCAACATTAACTCAGACTCTTGCCATGATGACTCAATGTCAAGCATGGGAGTGACAATAATAAATCAGACTTGGTCACATATACTTAACTCAAGCTCCATTGGTCAAGTGGAACAATGAATTGCAAACTGTTGAGTTAGAAATAGTGAAATTTACATCAGTGGTTTTCACACAGGCTTACTTAGCCTCCTAAACCACTTAAAATCACATTATTATTATTATTATTATTATTATTATTATTATTATAAATTACTTTTATCTTTGCTGATCATTCTGGAATTCTGAAGTGCTAATTTTTGCACAATTACACCAGACAGAGCCAATTTATAAAACTTACTATACATTAACCTCTGCACTGCTATGGGGAGGGGGTTGCCATCATTTATGTTCTTCCCAAATTTTTCATGAGACCTAACTAAATATTTTCAAGTGCTTTTAGGTGCATGTAGGGGTTAATTTTCACAATTTTGACATATATATTACAATCTTTTCACTACAGGGTTACTACGTTATAAACAATTCACTGAAGGTATCTGGGATGGATCATGAATTTTCCTTATGAAATTTTTATCTTCATTACAATCAGTCTTTAAACCTAATCCAAACTATAGGATAGCAGAGCATCCCCAGTAGGTACAATTTTGGACGTTTTAAGAGCAAAAGAGAGGCAATCCCCTTTTGAATTAAGAACTTTAATTTTGACACGTATATTTTCCATGCAAACTTACGACAGTCCTACAAGACTGTCCTAACACTAACGGCAAACAGCAAAATATTATGTGAACAGCACTCAACGAGATACAATTCAGATAACTAATGGATTTCATGACATTTGGTGATATACTGGTAAATAATACATTTAATAGTGAAACAATCTCGACCGTTTCAATCTGTTTCTTTTTATTTAACATTCTAGATTGCACTATATGTACTTGAATTTTAGGTTGAGCTGTATGGACCCACCTGGGAAAGGCTGGCTAAGAGCCTGCAAGGGCCTGCCTGAGTATCACTTAACCAAATCTTTAGTTTACTGTTAGGTAACAAGTGGATATTGAACCTGATGCAATTGTGAATTACATCGTCTTATTCAGTTTTGTCAATATTAGGCCTTTTGAACACCTGACCTCGATCCACCCAATGACGCCCTACTGATGCGGGGTCTTAAAAGATCGGCATCCCAGGTTCGCCCCTTGTCTACCTCGATCACTCTCGGAAAGGAGTAGAAACGTTTCAATAGCCATCAACTGACAATGATTCTTGAAATATGAATATAATAGCAATAAAACAAATGTTTGTTGTTTTTTATATACATTTTGTAGACAAATAACCGAACAATTTTAGCATTCAATGGGTCTAAACTGGGAAAATCTGAAAATCATTAAATCTCTATGGTTTTTTCTAAGCTTAACCCATTTAAGACATAATTCATTTTTCAAAAACTCCCTACAGACCCGGAATTGTTTGGAGGAAAAATTTTGGGGTTAAAGCTTGTGTTGTGTTATGTTGTCATATTGGGCTATTTTCGTGTGACCTAGTTTCACGAGTTGCTTAGTGTTGACTATTAGCCCAGCATATCTCGATCTGCAATATATGATTGGAAACTGAAAATAATTTATTGGACATAAATAGGGGCTTTCCCGAGTTATCTCAGGTCACATTCTTAGGGCTGGTTTCCGCTGCCCCGCTGCCCGAGTTCTCTCAGGTCACACCATAAAGGGGTTCATTTAAACTTCTATGGGATAGTTAAGTATGATGGTGAATAACTTGTATTAGGTGAAGAAAATAAAAAATCTGAAATATCATTTTGTAGAGCCTTGAATGCAGAATCTAATGGTGCATACAAAATTTAAAATTCAGAGGCTGAGCCAAGATAGATGGAATGGTAACCGCACTCCCCAATTGACATAACATGTTACTATAAAAACCTACCAGTGAGAGGGTTAAACCAAACAGTCTGGACAAATTTCATTGACTTTTCAAACTGGAAGAGTTTTCCCAGTGAAAACATTAAATAATGCAAATGTTTGGACAATAAAATAAAACAAACCCCTCAGCAAATGGCATATACACAGCCTTCTTCTTGCTACAAAACATGCAGACACCAACTACATCAAAGCAAAGCAGCAGGAGATTGTAGGCCTCAGTACAGATTATGGCTTCCATTGAGATCACATTGCAAGACCTGCAGACCTTGATCCAGCAAATAGGGCAAATAAAAAGCTTATATAAAACGGGCAGTTCTAAAATTAATATAAAATGAGACCAAATATCTTTCTCTCAGGCAATTAATAGTAATTAGGATGCAAAACTTGACCTTGCCTTGCTATAGCTTTTTCAAAAGTAGATTATCCAGGTAAGTGCATAGGAATAAGCAGCTATTACTGTACCTGATCGGTACCTGATTTTGAAAGCACTACTGTATATAAATTCACAAGATTTTACTTACTTACTTTTTAAAAATTCCCCGCAGAGTGCAGAGAATGAAAGAGAGGGCATTAGTTGCAACAATGTTACCAAAACTTCTGAAGTCTGACGTTGGTATGTTCTTGCCGACAAGAGTAGTGGTTGAGTCAACAAACAGACTACTGGAGTCAGATTTTCAGCAGTGATGGCTAATGGGTGTTCTCGCTCATCAGAGTACAAAAATTCATAAACTATGAAGGATATGACAAAGCCTCATGTCCATGAACAAAACTAACGAAAATATGGCAATCACTCCATTGCTCTGAGCCGAAAACAACAACCACTCTATGTACTAATTATCCAAAAACTTCTGTGGCACCACTGTCATAATGCCTAGGACAGTATTGTAAGAAAAAGAAGTCCCTTTTATAGGTTCTGCACACATGGGTGCACACACGACACATGTTTTCATGTCCTGGCATGGGTATTTTTGGAGAGATCATGTCATTAATGTTGTGGACATGTTTTTGCTTAAAAAATGCTAAAAATGTCGTCACTGTTTTCTTGCTTCTTTAACGTACTAAAAGGTTTGACAAGCAAAAAAAGAGGTCATTACTAGTTTTTTGTGCTTCTTTAAAAGTCTGACAAGCAAAAAATTGTGTTGAGAGATTAGGACATGATATGCGTCACTGTCTGTACATCGCCTCTAACTCAGTAATTACAATCGTAATTACATTTGTCAGGTTACACGTACAACACATTTTACTGTTCAAAAAGGGAACCAATAGCAGTGATTTGGGGCCAACATAGTGGGTAAAAGATACTCACATAAAGACCGGCACCAAGGACGGCAGCGAAGTAAAGTCCCACTGCCACGAAGTCCCACACATCCAGCTTCGTGTTCGCCATAACACTAACAACTGGAAGACTTCTGTGATACTAATTATGAGATTACAGGTACAATCAATACTGGCGGTACTAAAACACGATCAGACAGGGCCCTTGGAAGGAGACGGTCTTATTCCTATCGCTGTCATCTCCGGTTGGTGCGTGAACACGCGTCGTCGTCATCGAGCGCAGCGGGCACGCCACGCTGCGATTGGTCGACGGCAGACCGTTCGGTCCACTTATACGCTAATCGGCTCCCGGTTCAAATCCTAATGCGGCCAACTGCGGTATATTTCCACGCGCACGAATGAACGCGGAGACTCCGGTTATTAGCGCGGATAAGGAGTAACTTTCCATTGGGTCATTACGCCGTTCGCCGTCACTCCCGCCGCACCGAACTAAAAATAGCCGCGGAGGCGTGGCGTCGATCGACGCTCTCATTGGACAAACGACATGTAAACGGGTCAAACAGCAATGAGTCAGTTTTCTCATACGCCCTCACCCAGGCACGTGCGTAAACGCGCAAAAAATTGTCGCGAAATTCGATCTCTATTTGGCGAAGATAATAATGAAGACCTGCTAATTTGCGCCCTTTAAGCTCCAGTTTAAATTAGGAACTCATTGGCGTTAGCCGTGAAATGCAGTGCTATGATGAAACGATTTGAAGTGGGTTGCGAATTAGACTGTCAGCGTGAAGATTGATTGATTGCGTCTCGCCGCATTTGCCTAAACCGCGGTGGCCTAAGCTAAATGTGGCTTAGGTCACTGTGACCTACGGTAAGCCACGGTGGTCTATGCCGCGGTGGCCTAAGCCAGAGTGGCCTAAGCCTGTATGATTGAATCAGCCGACACAGTAATGGTACAGACGTAGGCCTCGGCGTAGCCAAAGGGGGGTTGTGGGTTAAACCCCCCTTGGACGGCGAAAAATATTTTTTAAAAATGTGTTTCCATACATTTTTTATTTTCGGAGGCGATTTTGGGGGTCAACTCCCCTTGGCTAAAGCGACGGCCTTTTGTCAGCACATCTGAAGGGGAAAAAGGAAAGACGTGGATGACCTTTTTTTGCTAGTCAAGATTTTTCTGAAGTCGGTCATGAGCAAAACAACCCCCTCCCCCTTCCGGAAATCCTTGCTACGCCACTGAGAATGGGACGTTGTTCACAAGAATTGTACATTGGATATTGAAAAGCTTATAAACCCCCTTGCTGAAAGACTGGATAGGCGAGCATCATCATCATCATCATCATCATTTCCTCTTTCCTTCATTAGCTGAAGATGAGGTGACGTCATGAATCAGGCATTTCCAGGTAGTTCTTTCTTTAGATGCTTTTATTGCTGTTGTTATAGCCATTCCAGTCCATTCTTCTATGTCGTCCACCCATCTTCTGTTCGGCCGACCTCTTTTTCTTTTTCCTGGCATGATACCTTGTTGTATTGTTTGCTGTAGGCTATCTTTGTTGTTTCTTTGTACATGACCAAAATAACTCAATTTTCGTCTTTGGCAGATGTTAAAGAATTTACGTTTGGTGTTTGCTTTTTTCATGACTTCTTCATTTCTTTGTTTTTCTGTCCATGATATTCTTTGCATTGTTCTGAGAGAAAACATTTCGAAGGCATCTATAGTAGGCGAGCAAAGTTCTATTAAATGTAGTGTTATATACTTGAAACAGAGGCGTAGCGAGGGGTAGGGGCAAATGCCCCCGGGCGCCTAGGTGGGGGCGCCGAATTGGGTATTTGGGTAAGTGAAATGTAAGTATAAACCTTTTTTGCTCATAGGGGCGTCGTGAAAACTTGAGGGGCGCCGAGAACAATGTGACGACCGTTTTTTGCTCGTCAGCAGTGTTGGGGGCGCCAACGGTACACTTTGCCCCCGGGCGCCGGATACCCTCGCTACGCCTCTGACTTGAAACCAAAAGCAATAATACAAGACCTATAAATGAACAATGGTTGATAACTTGATATAGTATTGGATGTCTGCTTAATTGCTATGGGTTAACTAGACTACTGGTGTTTTAACTTGCAACTTTGATTTTAAGTTTTCAGTAGCAATTTAGTTGCTTGCTGTCTATTTTTTGTCGTTTTTTCACTTGTGAGCAGTGTTTATTCTAGCCACCTTGACATTGGGGTTGAAATTATTGGGGGCAAGATTTGTCTCTCCACTCTTTGGGAAGTTTCCATCCCCCAAGTCAGCATATACAAATTTGGGGGTGGGGGATTTTAAACCTTTGGGGGTGGGGAATTCCCCCAAAACAGGCCTATAATAATCACTGCTTGTGAGTTGTGACACTGAATAGTTTACAGCGGTTTTAAACCAGATTTGATTGAGCAGTAGCATCTGCCACGTGACTCTTACTGTGGAGAATTTGCATTCTTTAGTATAGTTATATACGCGGCTACGCTAATCTACGGTTTTTCTTGGCCGCGCTCCTACGGGGTTCTCCCGATACGTTCTTATACATTATGATTTCAAAACACTCATTTTTGAACAAATATTAGCCATCCGCCTATGAAATCCCTGAAATACGATCAGAAATAATTCTGCTCTCAAGCGAAAGTGACTTTGAAGCTTGTGGACCACATATTTCGAGAGCTTTGAACGATTTTTGTTCATGGCCATGCGCCGTTTCTTTACTCCCTTTTTGTGCGCTGTGTACATATTTTTGCACAAAACCAGTCGTATAGGACAATGCACGGTTTATTATTATGTAATCGTATATGTAATTAAGATTTTTAGGACGATTATTTAAGAAGTTATGGCCACATTTGTGCCGTCGGTGTTAACGTGGTTTTGCTAAAATCCGATCTCGAATTGCGGCTTCTAGACCACTTTAAGGCTCATGTAAACTATCAGTCGAAAGCCCACGCCTTTCTGACTCCGATTTTGTCATATTTAAGATTCATTTCGCATTAATTATTTAGATATTTGTTATTGAAATGTCAATGGACATTTAACATTATGGCCAATCAGAACGCTCCGTTCCTTGGTCACATGACCCTATTCTTCAGACCTCGGCTTCCATTGGGCAAGGCCCCGTATCTCAGATCACTGCGGCCCTGTCATTCGTCGAGGCTGAGAAGCTCCCCTTCTACCTCCACTCCACTTCTGAGGCTATATAAACGCGAGAACGCGCCTCAGTCGGCAGTTCGGAAACGGGCTCCTGTAAGTTGAGGCTTACTAGAAGGTCCAGCTTCGGCTGAGAAGCTCTGTGGGAGCAACCAATTTTCCAGCTTCGGCTGAGAAGCTCTTCGGGAGCACTAGCAGGTCCAGCTTCGGCTGAGAAGCTCTGTGGGAGCAACCAATTTTCCAGCTTCGGCTGAGAAGCTCTTCGGGAGCACTAGCAGGTCCAGCTTCGGCTGAGAAGCTCTGTGGGGAGCAACCAATTTTCCAGCTCCGGCTGAGAAGCTCTTTCGGGAGCACTAGCAGGTCCAGCTTCGGCTGAGAAGCTCTGTTGAGCAACCAATTTTCCAGCTTCGGCTGAGAAGCTCTTCAGGAGCACTAGCAGGTCCAGCTTCGGCTGAGAAGCTCTGTAGTTGCTCGGAGCAACCAATTTTCCAGCTTCGGTTGAGAAGCTCTTCGATCTTTTGGAGCACTAGCAGGTCCAGCTTCGGCTGAGAAGCTCTGTGGGAAGCAACCAAATTTTCCAGCTTCGGCTGAGAAGCTCTTTGGGAGCACTAGCAGGTCCAGCTTCGGCTGAGAAGCTCTGGAGCAATCAAATTTTCCAGCTTCGGCTGAGAAGCTCTTCAGGGAGCACTAGCAGGTCCAGCTTCGGCTGAGAAGCTCTGTGGGAGCAACCAAATTTTCCAGCTTCGGCTGAGAAGCTCTTCGGGAGCACTTTTAAGTCCTGCTCGCGGGCACCAGCTTAGCTGGATACGGAGTACAAACTCCCGCAGTAAAATTTCTGCGTAAGGTAGAACTGTATAAGGCTGATTGTTTTTGCTTGCGAATGTTAAAATTTTGATGCTGTGTTTGTCTGTAATCTTTTTTGTTGTTGTTGTTGCTGTTGCACCTCGGACAAAGACGACCTTCCGTAGCAGTAAGATTGACAGTTTTATTTAAGATGGCTGAATAGCCGAGTTCTCTAGTTCTTGTTCTGTCATTGCATAAGATTGATGATTGTCATCTCTGCATTAGTTGCATTAGTTGCTCGTTCGTTTAGTAACCGAGGTTATTACCTAGAATTGACGATTGTCGCCTCTGCATTAGTTGCTCAATACATCGTCTAAGGCCTCCTATTCGATCTTTTGACAAGTTCAGTTTCGACTCCTCGAGATTTCGTTAGAAGGATCGTCACCTCATTTATGGTTGTGATTCATGTGTTTTTGGCATTTATAGAATAAGACGTTCTACTTTAGAATATGATCAGTTGATGACCGACGGTTAGTTAGGAATGCCCTTCGTTAATTCTTATAGGCCAGTTGACGTATTGCGAGTGGACAGTGTACTAGCTGCGCGTTACTGCATAAGTGTTCAATGTTGTTAATGAAGTTAATATTAAAGAATTGGTGAAACTCATATTAGTCGTATCTCACAAGCAAGGCCATACCAGACCGGGTGGGGACCCCGAAATTCGTCGTCGAAGGCCATTCCAGAATTAACTCAACCCGGGTATTTCGGAATTCCGCCACATTACTCTTAGTAACATTGGCACTACTATGGGCCAGATAGGCCTACAAGTAATTTTTAACTTAACCCGCACATAATCGAAGCAGAATTATTTGAAATTTACTTAAACATAAGAAATTACAGAATGGAACCTATTGATAACAGACCTGTATTTTGTGCCCCAAATGCTCTAAAACACACGTACGAACATCTACGATTCAATAATTTTTTTCGGGGGGAGTAACCCCCGTACCCCCATTTCAAGGGGGCCGTGCTAAATGCAGCCGGGGAGGGAAGCGTCTACCGCGGGGAAATGGGAGGGATCAGGGTTATTTCTAGGATTATCAATTTGGGGGTTCAGAATATTCTGGGGGTCTGGGTCCCTGCTGAAAAAACCTGACAAAAAGGTCATCCCTGGCTCATATTGAGGGAGTTTGGGGGTGTCGGTCTCAGATTAGGGGTGGGGGAAATATCCATGGAGGGAATATAGGGACGCAGGGGGGAATCTTGGGCTTCAGCCCCCAACTTAAGATCTTGGCTACGTCCCTGAGGCCTAGTTTCTCGCATTGTTACTTAGACATCACTCTCGCCATATTTTTGACCATTCAGTGTCACTTTAAGAACATAGGTCCTGTCAATTGCGTTGCTTATATACCGATTACCGATTGGAATTATTTGCAAAATATTAACTTGCTATGTCTATAAGTCAATAGTTCTTAAACTGCGTTCTTAAACTCAGAGACGGATCTAGGGTATTCGGCGCCCGGGGACAAAGTGTACGTTGGCGCCCCTAACAACTGACAAGCAAAACAGGTCCTCACATCGTTTTAGGCGCCCCTCAACTCTCTCTTCATATAGTGCTGACGAGCAAAAAAGGTCCTCGCAAGTGTTTCTTCTACTTTATTTTGCATTTCACTTACCCAAATATCCAATTTTGGCGCCCCCTCTCCTCGGCACCCGGGGACATGTGTACCCCCTGCCCTCCTCTAGATCCGCCTCTGCTTAAACTAGGGGTTCGGTGAGTCCGTCTCGGGGCCGGGGGTTCGGCGGAGGAAGGTCAAGACAAGCACCCGACTTATATATATATATATATATATATATATATATATATATATATATATATATATAATTTTACGTTAAGAAAAGTCCGGCGAATGTGCATATGAAACTGGTGGGGTTCGGTAGGGGCCTATCTCAAACAAGTTTAAAGAACCACTGGTCTAAGTCTATTTCACTGTTTGTCTGGCAGAGCCTAAGGCAGGGCCTGTCCAAAAATGGCAATGGGCGCCCACACATAGGGGCAAGAGGGGCACTTCCCGGAAAATGCAAAAACCAATATTTCACATTGAAATTTGAAACCTTAACCGTGGCCATTATGCTAAAATGTGTTCTGCCCCTCATGGAAAAATTTATGTAGCGAAACCGTGACCACTGTGTTTTGCCCTCGTGGAAAAATTTCTGTGGGCGCCGCCACATGGTTATTGCACGAGATTGCTTTGCGCATTCTTAAACCGTGGGCGATTGTCAAAAATCGACCGATCTGTCTCAACTAAAGGCCTTTCGCGGCCGTTTCGCCAGCGTTCGAAATTGTCCATCTATCTGAGTGATTAGTAGGCCTACCATAGCGGGTATCCACTGTCCAGGTCCATCAGTGGCGTCATTTCACACTTTGGGGGGCGAGAAATTTTTTTTGCAAATTTTCACAAATTTTGGCAAATTTTTTGCAATTTTTTTTTGCAAATTTTGAGCAATTTTGGCAAATTTTAGGGCCAATGTTGGAAAATTTGCAATTTTTTGACATTTATGGCAATTTTGGCAATTTTTTGCGCATTAATACATTATAAATTAATATTTTCATTTTCTTGGGGCCACGGCCCCCAGCCCCCCAAATGACGCCTCTGAGGTCCATAGGGGCTGTCCATTAATTACGTCAACATTTTAGGGGAGAGGGGGTTTGAAAAAGTTTGACAGTTGTTGACATAATTACGTCAAAAACTTTTGACCCCCCCCAGATCAATGACAGGTCCCAATAACAAGGTTAATATTTTTTGCGATGATGACCATTTTTTCCTTTTTTTCCTCGTCGAGTGTCAAAATGTGATGGTTATCATGACCTTTTTTGCCATGCTTTTTTCCATTATAATAAGTAGTATTCCATGAAATTTCATAGTTTTTGATTATTTGTAAACAGTGAAATTGTTGACGTAAACTTCTCTTGACCCCCCTCCCCCTGTCAACAACTGTCAAACTTTTTCAAACCCCAGCCCCCTAAATTGTTGACGTAATTAATGGACAGCCCCCTGCCGAATATCTTGTGCTCGTGCAATGGTTAGTATAAGTCGATCGAGGGATGACCCGAAACTTAAGAAATCTGGACCATTGTATGACAGGTTTTATATTAGGGCATATAGGCCTATAGGCTACAACAAAGTCCTGGACAGTGGGCACCTCCAATTTTTGTGGCAGATCGCCGCCTATGTCAGCCAGCCTGTCTGTCAGCTAGTCCGTTTTTGTCGTACCATCTCAGTAGTAGGCCTACAGTGTAAACTCGCCAACTTCGAAATTATATCGTTATTTAGCCGGGGCAGTAAAATATTTGGTCTCCTATGAGTCACTTCCATTTGGTGAAACCCATGCGACCACATGTTTTGTCGCGTTTATAGGCCCAGTACTTCCTGAATTGCAAAATCTTTGTCAGTTGTCGTCCTTATCATTTCCAAGCCATTCGATAACTTTCAGCTTGCACGTCCACAATGCTTCCTGATTAGCCCCGGCCCGTGAGCATAGCACTTACACACCTCGGGCACTGGTTTTCGGATGTCTTTGCTGAAATTATATCGAAGAGTCGTAATTAGGGATGTAACTTTTCCGGAAAAGTAGAATGGCCGGAAATATTCCGAAATTTTCCGGAAATTTCCGGAATACTTCCGGAAAAGTTATAAAAGCCTTCAAAACTTCTCTTTTTTAGAGGTAAACAGACAGCAGTGGACAAAATTAATTACCGCAGGTCCCACAGCTAAGAAAATGAAGTTTTATTATATATTTTTGGCACATAGGGGGGAAAATTGGTTGAAAACGGGTTATCCGATATTTTAACGAGATCCCGCCAATTTAAGTATTCTACTTGCTGCTCAGGGAACCAGCTTCACCTTATGAATATTCACGAATGTGTCGCATCGAGTGCTGGCGAGAGTGTGAGACTATGGGTAAATACCGTAAAATAAACAAGTGTTTAGTTTTGTTTTGTGACAATTCGTTAATTTTTCGCCGAACATAGAGATTTATTATAGTTTTAACAAATCAGACAGCAAAACGGCGTCGCGTACTCTGGTAACTGGTTCTCTGCGACTTTCGACTCAGACATTATATAGCGCTACCATACTGACAGTTGTTAACTTGTTAACAAATGCCCAACAAATGAATAGTTATAAATAGTAATAATGATAAAAAAAATAATAATAGATATCAGTAATAGTAATCAATAGTAATAAATACTAATAATAAACAGTAATAATAATTATAATAAATAACATTAATAATCAACTTTTCCTTTCCGGAAAAGTACCTCAGAAATTTCCGGAAATTTCCGGAAATTTCCAGAGGAAATTTCCGGAATTTTCCTAACTCACATCCCTAGTCGTAATATTTCACAATGATCTTCTGAATTTTCTAGCTAAAGTTGCATGCTGATATTTCCTCCGATAAGCACGCAGTTTTACAAAGTCGTTACGAGTTCAGTAAAAACAGATTTACGTTATTTTATCTTCAATCTACGATATTTTCTACTGTCTCACTGATGGTTCTGAAAAAAAACAGCGGCAACACCTGAGCGGTTTTTATATTGAGGATCTGAAAAGATACATAAAGGGATTAAGCATCAATCTTGTAGTGCTTGATGTTACGCACAACGAAAATCCGACTGAAAATTCGAATAAATCTCAAATAATTGACAGAAAATTCGAGGTAGTTTTCACGGGAAGCGTTCCATAGAAGACGGGGAGCTGGACGATGACGATGAGACCGACGAGGCTGTTGATGGTCGCCGCTGTAGCAGCTGTTGCGGCGCTTTTTGGTGTTGAAGCCAGTCTAGTGGATACACTCATCTACGTTGAAAATCTGAACAGAGAGAGCTACAAGGACTTCGTCAACAGCGTTAACCACTTGGCAGTCGTCTATTTCTTCAAACATTGTCAGTTGGTTTTAAATCTAGATCTTCAATATATATATATATATATATATATATATATATATATATATATATATCGCTTTGTTTTTATGCATTGTCATCAGCATATGTAAATCATGTAGATCATTGTTATTTAATAATTAATGGAAAAACTGAAAGTAATTAAAATTTAAAGTTATGACAGGGTTGGAAGATGGCAGAATGGGTTACGCGCTGGAGCGGTAGAGTGCTGGAGCAGTAAGTTAGTAAGTAAACACGAAAATTCTACAGCACTGCCCGAAAGCTTGGCGCAGTACACCAGCTTATTCACGAGCGCTCAATCTGGGCAAACCCATAGTCCGTAATCCATAGTCTGTGGTGGTCAAGGTTGTAGATCCAGGCAGGCAGTCGCAGCAAAATATTTTATGGAGGATAACAAAATTTGCGGCTGATAGAATGCAGGCCTGTAGTAAGGATTTGAAAAGAATAGCTTTTAGTTGTTTTTGGAAAGTTTGTGGAGTGATGGCCAATGGTGATTGATTTGTGGACTGAAGAAGACCCGAGTTATTGATCTTTCGGATCTCTGATGGAAGGTCATTCCAGATACGAGGCGCCGTGTATGAGATCAACTGACCTGAAAATTTTAATGACGTGGCTGTTGGTCGAATGAGTGTCAGACTGGCATATGCGCGGTAGACCGACGGAGCGGGTTCAAGCCCCATTAGCGCTCCTAGTGGCTTTCACACAGGCAATAATGCCTCCTAAGCCACTTTAAATCACACTATGCTATGATCGATGGACATGTGAAACTTTGCAAATGCCCGAGATAAACAATGTCTGTTCGCCGTGCAGTTTAATCATCTATAAATCTAAATTTTTAATTTATGTGGCACTTTGATATTTGAGACACAGATCATTAGCCTAAAGCACAGCACAGACCATATTAGAGTGTGCTCTGTGTTAGTGGGCATGTCACATGCGAGTGCCCAGGGATTTAACTAGGGTTGACAGTAGTTCATATAAGATAGTTCTAACTGAATCTATACCGAGTGAGCCAGTCTATTGCAGTCTAATTAATGAAACATTGCATTGGAATACTTAGAAAAGTGTCTGGATCTGGGTAACACACACACACACACACACACACACACACACACACACACACACACACACACACACACACACACACACACACACACACACACACACACACACTGATCGGTTGTTTATGGGTTGCAATTGAGAATTGATTCAATTGATGCAATCATGGAAATGATCAGAAGCCTAGGCCTGGATGCAAATATATTTTGTATAGTTAATGCTTAGGATTTAAGTTGCAGGAATATATCATCTACTCTGCTTACAACCTTAAAAATATGCCACAAATGTCACCTCGTATAATTTGGTGGCTCATAAAATATGACTCAGCATGTACCCAAAACTTTTTCATACATTCATTCATTCATTCATTCATAAAGTCAATTTCCAGGGCGCTTTTGTAGTCTATTGTGCCTCGGCTGCTTAACAGAGCAGATGTGTTTTTAAACATGTAAGAAAACTTGGGTGTGATACTGCAGTGATGGTGGAAGGATGTTCCAATATGCAGGGCTGAGTGTCCCGGAAAGAGCAATCGCCCATCTTGGATCGGGTGTGCAGGGCCCAGAGGATGTGGGTCCAGGCCGATCGCATGATGATAGGTCTATTTCGGTTTCGTAGCGGCTGACAGTCTCTGAGCAGCTATTCCGGTGCTTCAGCTCATAGACATTTGTCCACCATAGAGATGATTTTAAACTTATGCTCGTTATATGGTATGAATGCAGAATGAGGCTTTGTTTTGCTGTATGTAGCTTTGCAGCCACTTCACTTTCTCTTCTGATGCAATGCTGTATGTAAATATACTCACTATTTTATGAGCATCTATGGGGCCGTCCACGGAGTACATCACACTATTTTTTTGACAGTTTTTGACCCCCTTCATCTGTCACAAACTGTCACGAATCTCAGACCCCCCCTTAAAGTGCATCACAGATCTTGAACCCCATTAAAGCATTGACTGGAAATTACATCATGCAAGTTTTCTATTTAATATATGAGTTTATCATTCATTTTTGTAGTGAAACAGATATTCAATTTCCGGCAATGATGATAAATATAATTGAGACCTAAAGTTCTATGTACCTCGGGAGAAATGTTTAATGAGCAAAAACGCCTTCTTAAACGCATTTACTGCACCTCCTATTATGTATATTTCAGGCTTTATGTCTATGGAAAGTGTTATGTCATGGTGATCCTAACCCCTCCCCATCACAAGCTGTCACTTTCTTAGACCCCTCCCCCTCGAGCATGATGTACTTTATGGGTGGCCCCTATGTATCTATACACCCAGCTATCTGATGGATCGGCCATTACTAATTCCACTGATCCTATCAGCACTTGCAAATGGGCAAATTATACTACTCATATCTTTAATAATTTTTTTACCTAATGACTAAGGATTTGCTGGTTATCTTCACTTGATGAAATATTTAGTCGATTTAGATCTGTTCACGTCACAAATTTATGTATAGCGTTAATGTTTAAATATCTTGTAGCAACTTCAAGTATGTCTAATTTTTTCAAAGAGTTTGAGAAATCTGCAGCTATTATGACAATATATGAGACCAAGTTTGGAATAGTAAGTTGCACATTTGTTGATTGCTATATTTTGTTATACGAATAAGTTATATTAATAAAGTAAAAGAAATAACCTGTAAATGTTTAAATTCATTTAAAATTTAATTTAGTTTAGGTGCCTTTACCGGTATATGTTGTTTTGTTTATTGAAACATTTTGGTTATTATTTTATCTATAAAACAAAGTATTGTTTGCAGTTTATTAAGAGTGTCAGACTGCTTAGAATATTGGATTGAGTAAAATTTAAAACTTAGCTTTTCAATGCATAGGTAAATTGTCAGACATATCCAGGAATTGGGCACTGTGATGACAAAGATAGCGATGAACAGGTTTATATGTATAGGTAAGTTGGGCAAATCTTCATATATGAAGCAAGCTTATGCTGCGGAAGATAAATTTGTAATGCTTTTTGTAAACTAGGATGAATTGAATGTTTGACATTAAAGAATTTAAAATGTGTATGGCTTTATACATGAAAATGGCCTATTGTAAGACAAACGACAAATTTATAGCAACTGAGATGTTCATTGATTGTCAGCCACCTGGTGTTTTTACCCAATTATTTTAAGAAACACTGATATAAACTTTGCATAAAAAATAATGCAATCTTTATTTTGTCTTTGTGCATGGAGCAGGCATATACTGGTAATTTTAGTTTCTTCTTTTTCAAATTTATGTGTCTTCCTCTAGCAAAGGGCCGACAGTCATTTTCATCCAATTCTCTCTATCTTCTGCCACTATTTTAAAGGCTCCATAGTTTTTGTGTTTGTCTATTAAAAGATGTCATCCAAACACAAAGGTATATGGAGCAACAGAAAATAGAGAGAATTAAATAACTTTTTAAAAAACTTAATAAATAGCATATTAATACTTATGTAGTCATCATTGATGCAGTTGTTAATTGGAAAGAGTCCTTAAAAAGTAATGATGCTAGTCTATTATGAGTTTACATGTTCAGCTTTCAACCTCTTGTATCTCCTTTTACTGATAGTGCTTCCTGTTATATCCAGAAGATTGAACTGTGCAGAAAGGAAGAGGATGTTCAAGTTTTATGTAGACATTTATCCTGAAGACTGGGGATAAAATGTTATGATGGCCAACTTCCTAAAATTCCTGAACAAGCAAAAAAGTCACCTAATTTGTTCAGTTAGGTTACATAGATCGTCCATGTTCATGTACTTTACTAAAGTAAATAGGTGATAAACTTTTTGCACGTCAGTATTTCTTTCCAACCGTTGGTAAAAGACAAAACACTATCTTAAAATTATTTTTGTAGAATCGATTTTGGTGCCCCCCGCCTAATCCAATAGACCAATTTTCACAGGCAGAAAATTTATGATGACTTCAGCCAGCAGTCCTCTTAAATGATGTATTTGAAAAAATATGGCATGCTCTTAGTACACAATTCAGATTGAGAGGGTAAACTCTGAGTTCATAACTTTGGATGTTGAAAGCATACCTTATCAAGTGCATATACCCGAGACCAGTGGTTCTTAACTGGGAGTACTCGTACTCATGGGGGTACTTGAAGAACGTTGTGGGGGTAATGATCTGGAAAAAGTCTGAAGACTTTTACTACAATGTAAGTCAGTACAGATAATTTAGAAATGTTTGTACTAAAGCAGAAATTCTAACAGAAAAATCCCACTCTCTGGCATGTGCACAATTTGTGATGTATGTTGCAGTTTGCAATTTTTCAATATATTATGGTAATATGGAGCATACGTAAACTTTTGTCCTCAGATAAGGTAGGGTGTTCTTGACAGTGTACCGGTATATACACTCCGCCCCATCAAAATACCTGTTTTCGCTAATCCGCCACATTCGTTAATCCACCAAAGTTTCAAAAAACGAATTATGGCGGATTAACGAGAGTGGACCTGTATAACGTTTTGGTTTGTCTGCTGCAATGATGTCCTTCAACATTTATGTTTGGAATGCTTTGTGGTCACAAACAGACATTGGAAATTATTATATTAGATTATTCTTGTGTTCACAAACTCTGAATATGAATTGACTTTTACAGATGAACTTTGTGTGTATGTTATGATAGGAATGGTTATTTGGCTCTTCAAGTGTCTCTTCATTCAATGTTCAGTGTGGACTCGATTATATCAAATGTCCTACAGTAAGTCAATAACATACTTCTTTGGTTTACAGCCATGCTAATAATGCATTGATGTTTGTGATTTGTTGCCTAGATATAAAAGACAAGAATATTTAGCAGGTTATATGACTGTATTAGACACTAGAGTAGGGTCTGTAATTGGTTAGGAAGAAATATTACTTTTCTTGACCATCTTCTTGCATTCCCTCAGGTGATTCCTGCACGTGGTATCTTACACAGTCATATATCTACCGTAAAATCTCAAGTATAATGCACACATCAGTATAATGTGCACAGCTTTCTGGGGTGCAGATCATAAGGTAAAATCGATTTTCATGGATATAATGTGCACCCGTAAATCTCCACACTCAGTAATGTTTTACTTGACCACCAGTAAGCTTAATTAATTATTGCTGAAAGAACTGTGAATGTTGCAGATGTCAGAGATTCACTGGTACAAGTGGGCCTATGTTTACTGTAATGAAGGGGGATGTGTACCCTGGTATCAATTTAAACAGATTCCACTGTTAGGCTCATTAATTATAAGAAGGGTCAGGCTGCAATGACACCAGGCTTTGTTTAACTGAGCTAGTAGCCAACAATAAAGTCAGTCCTTAATTCAACTCTCATTGTGGTTTCAAGTCATTGTTTCCCTCTTCTATCCCTCTCCCTGCAAATCATCTCTCTGCATCTCTCTCCTTCTCCCTCTGACAGCAGGAACTTTGTACAAACAATAGACTAAGTTGTCAATAAATCATTAATGGGGTTCCACTTCATCATCTCCCTCTCCTCCACCCCTCTTCTCTCCCTCATTAATGCCACCTGCTTTGTCATTCAAATGATACACTAAACTCTAAAGAAAGTGCCAGTAAAATTAAGTCTTTGGGGGAAAATGAATAATTTATCTAATTTTGGTGTTGTGTGAATATTGAATATGACACACCCCCTAACTTTATGGAAATTTCTGAGTTAAAAAGGTGCACACTATACTTGAAATTTTATGGTAGGTATAAACAGTAAAAAGTACCTGCAAGAATTTATTGTACACAAGTAGGAATATTAGTGTAAATATTTAACAGTATTGTTTTACACATTTAAGTTTATTTTTGTACATACAATTGTATGTTCTTTCTGACCTCGAAGCCTTTGTTCCATCAATTGTATTATTGCAAATTACGTAATAATGTAATACTTGAAAATGCAGTGAAGACATGGCATATGTTTTCTCATTGATATTCTCTAGGGTAGTTTTGCTTTATGAGGCTCTGATACTTCAAAGCATTGAGGAGAAAGATCGTTTTATTTCTGAGAATCGAGGCTTCTCTGATGTGGTCTTCAGCTACCAGAAGGCGCTTGGTACTTATGGTGTGTGAAAAATGTTCAGCTCTTACGAATTGCTTTCATTATACATGCACTTCATCGCCCATTTAGCTGCAATATGAGAATATATGTAATAAACAGAGTCTGTAGGATAATCTGAGATTAGAAAGATATAGAAAAAGGTTTGTACTTATACATCCAAGGTAAGTGAATTACTTGCATTCAATTTAATCCAAAGATTTTCACAATACTAGTGTCACTGCTTTTATATAATTATGGGTTATAGTGTTATTATTATGTTTTTTAAAATTATGTGTTATTTGATGTTCTCTTGGGTTTGAATTTATGTTAAAGCAATCAACAAATGGTTAAATCCACAAAGCAATATGAAATCTACATGAACCCAAGACAGCCTTCTTGTGCTCTTACTAGTAGATGCAATTTATTATGCATCTGTTGCAGCATTAAGCACAAATCTAATATGGATGATGTAGAAGGAGAGTAAGTTTGGAATTCTTCTAGTAAAATTGCATAGGACTGTTGTGATCTTATAATGTTATTATGTTGACACCTGGTGCCGTCAACAGAGGTCTTTGTAATGTGAGGACGATGGGAGTTGATGAATGACTAAACAAGCAATTTCCACAGGATTTTTCGTTTCAGATCACCGAATTTTGATGGAGACTATTTTCGTCTATCACCATTCGTACAATTTTGCCCTCTCTAATGAACAGAAGACCGTCGCCGATTTGCCGTAAGCGTATTTTCAGACACCGCTGTAAGGACTGCGGTGATGCTAAGCTCATGTTAAGCTTCTCATTAGGATGTTATTATGAGACGACAAGTGGAGGGGAAATTTAGTGTGCTGCCGTGACAATCCTGCTCTATGATGATAGTGTTAATTGTAAGTAAATAAGTAAGCAAGCAAGTAAGTAAGTAAAATTGTGTGAATTTATATAGAGCTTTTGAAAGTAGCACTGCAACAGCTGCTTATTCTTAGATGCTTAAAATCATGGTATTGACAAAAGAAGATGGAATCTCTCGAATACTCCACTGCACCGAAAGCCTCATGAATTGCTGATAAAAAGCCAAAGCAGAAAACGTTGACTGAAGCATTTCATGTGTATGCATCTCCAAATGAATAGTAACAAGTAAAAAAGTAAAGTCCTTCCCGGGCACTTGAGGCTAACCCCAAGGCTCATAGGGCAGTGCTGATCTCCGTTACCAAGGCTGTCAGCCAGGCGACTTGTGCAAGTTACACGATACGGTGCCAGTGTTCTCATGCAACGTGCCTGTTTACTTAATGGATTAATCCACTACACATTTGCCATCGCCATCTGGGGAAAGAAGGCTGGGTCGACCTTAGGGCTCCTGCGAGAGTTGAACCCGCGACCTTCTGCTCCATCGTCCAACGTTGTTACCACTCAGCTAACTTCCTGACCCTGCTAACTTCTTGTCCCATCTCCAAACGAATGGACGCATTTAAAACTATCGGAATGTTGTGCAATTTGTTACCCCTCTGTCTAAATATTTCCTTTGTTCACTTTCATATGTCTCACTTTCTATGTTTGGCATATATCCTTTGGTGTTATGTAGTGTGCCCTGTATGGGTGCGCGGTGGAGCAGTGGTTAGCGCACTGGTCTGCCAATCTTGAGTCCATGGTTCAACTCCCGGCCGCGGCAGAAACTTTTCGGTTGTTTCTGTCCCAAGCGCCCCCAGTCGACTCAGCTGTGAATGAGTACATCGGGTGTTAATTCGGTGTAAGGAAAGGCGGCGAGGGAAAGGCTGGCAATCCGCCCTCATTCATCCGTTGCTGTGTAAAACTGAAGGCGCTAACCCTTCGGTTCTCTGACGGGTCCACGATGGCCTATGGAGTGTACCTTTTTTTAGTGTGCCCTGTCATATTGATGTTGATTTTCTACTCGTATGTCTAACGGGAAAGCAATAATTTTGAAATAATTTTTTCCTAAACTTTGTTCAGGCATTATTCTTCAACTGAACTGAGTGGCATTTGGTTATTTCGCTGTAAATCGGTGAGACTACAAGATCAAAGCTGTCCTGTTTATAAATTCCGTGGTCCCATGGAGCGAGCAAATTTATCCAGATTTTTTCAGGCACTTGCACTACCTTCATTGGTTGTAAGTATTTAAATGATTGTACACACTTTCTAGTTTTGCATACTGGTTATGGTATAATATGTTATATAGTATCATTATTATTATTCGACGATTTGTGAAGCGCTGTAACATAGCCATCAGCCAAAACCGAAAGCGCTGTATAGTCAACAGTCAACTATACAATCTGGTATTATATTATATAGCTAGTTATTTTCATTAGTTTTAGTTTTTTGTTTTATTGCATATTATTAGCTTTATTACAGCTTTACTCTTGCTTCCATCATTATTGTTAATACTGTTGTCTAAGATAAAATGAGGTTGCACTTATAAGAGAAAATGCACATTGTTTTTGCTTAGCTTATAAAGAGGAATTGCGTTGTTTGAAAAATACCATAGTGTATTTGAAATCAGACTTTTTCTAGTATTACGATACAAGAACCCTTTCAGCTGCTTGTATTGATTGAATAAACCTTTATTTTGTGCTGTAAGCAAATTTAAACTTGACAATGGTCATTTGCTGTTTTGAAATTTGTTTCAAGCATGACGTTGGAAAAGGCAATGACTCAGATCTGTTTAGAGAAAGTGAAATCAATGTTCTTTACATCTTTTATGATGGAAATGTCGAAAATGCGGCCAAAGATCTGATCAAAGAATTTAGCTCCAATTATTTTGGCTTGATGGGAATCGTGTCCGTCAATGTGTAAGGTTTTAACTTAATATCCATGAATTTTCTGAACCTGAATCTTCATTCTAGAACTGCACCACCAGCTTCCTATTTGCTTGACCAACCAACTAACGCCGACATTAATTTTAATACTAACACAATTACAAGTTACAGCCATATAATTGCATTAATATGTACTTCTGTTATGGTTTTTATGGTGCCTTTATTAACCCCTTTACCGGCCGTGACAATTTCATATGCATCAATTTTACATTGCGTTACAGATAATTGGCCGGTAAAAGGGTTAATGCAAAGTCCAAACCAGGCAAGGACCCTACCAGAACCCTAAGTGCTGCAATATTCGACCCACTTAAACAGTGGAAGCGTCCTGTTGGAAGACCATGTACCACCTGGTCAAGGACAATAGAACCTGACTTAGCTGCCCAATGCTGTGGACTCTTTGCTGCCCTGAGGCGAGCACAGGACAAACGAAACCGGCAACGTATCATGGAGACGGCTACACTTCAGAGGGTCATGCCATAAATAACGATGATAGTTAATTTGCGGGAACAGACCGTAAAAGTCGTAGCGTAGAGGTCACCAGGGTCTGGTTTTATCCAATCCTTTAGTTTGTCTCAGTTAGCCATTCTTTGCAATATGCCCGCTGATCATGATGGCTTCACTTTTTTCTTGGTGGTATCAGTAGTGTAGCGATGCCTGTCGCTTTACACCTTCAACTATCTTCTCTGACTCATCACACATTTAATTTTGTTATTTAAAACATTTTTTATGTAACTAGTTATTTTCTATTTAAAAAATAATATAAGAAACAGGAAATAGACAACTCTAGATAGTTCAGTTGATGTAAATGTGTTTATATTGATGGTCTTACAAGTAACTAACCAGTTAATAAGGAGTTACTGTTCAAAGTTTTCATGTTGAAAAGTTTGAATTTCCAGAAGGATTTTGAAAATTGACTGAAATCACTAAAACTAGCACATTTGGAACCATAAATAAAGACCAAAAATAATACCCAGATTTGTCAAAAATTATCTAGATACCTAGACAGGAGTAAAAAACCAGTTCTAGTAGAAAAACTCAGCTGAGTGACACATATTGCCAAAAGCAGTAGATGTATATTTTTTATGCAATAGTTTATTGATTTTCATCTCCATTATAGAACTATTTTGACTAATTAATTAATTATTTAAATTAATGTGATCAGAATATATTTTGTCAATTTGAAATTGTTGATTATTCTCTGATTAGCTAGTAGTCAGATAAATTGAATGTCATATTTGTTGTGTACCCGGTATATTTCTGTAGTTTTTTGTTTTGTTTCGTAGTAATACAGTTGATATGACCAACTATACATTCCCAAAAAGTCATCGCCTTCCGCTTCTGGCTTTCCAAAGTGCTGGCACGGTAGGTCAATCTTGCACTTCAGCAGGCCGTCTAAATGTCTAGCTTAAGCAAGGTTTTGGGATGGGTCAATCTGCATGAATTAGTGCAGACAGTTTTTTGGAAACAAATTCAATGATCTGTTGAAAGTGAAAATTATTGAAATTTTTAAGTTGATAACTTTGAATCTTCAGTAATTTTCACATTCAAATTGAATGCAACTAGCTTCATCAATACTTAGCAGCCTAAAAAGTTCAGGTGACTTGCACAATGCTCCAAGAGACACAACAAAGATCTTAAAATCCACAAATGCCTTCATAGCATTCAAATTGAATTGAATTGAATAAATTCAGTTTGATTTGATGCTGCGTAATATGTCCTTATATTCTGTTGTTTTAGAATGATTTGGTGTATATTGAGGATCAAGATGCACCAGCTAATTTCGTTGAGAAAATGCTAAACGTGACAAGTTCAGACGGGGAGCCACGTGGGGAGCCACATGGGGAGCCAGACAAGACTGAAACACCTCAAGAGGGTAATAATCTTTGTTTGCAGAGTAATACTTGTTTGATGTGTTCTTTAAAGATGTCAGTAGAAATTTGTATTAGTTGAAGGCCTGTAGTAAATTTCTCATGTTTGAATGAATTTGCAGTTTTCTATTCAGAACCAAAATGGCTTTTCAAGAGCAGAAGTATACAGCAAAATTAGTTCAGGACCAACTTTGTTATGTTGAACTTTTCACTGTTTTGCCCTGTTGTTGTCATTGTTGCTTCACCATAGCTATAACAACCCGCCCTGCTGCCTCATGGATACACTGACCTTTGCCCGACTAACAATCCACCTTGCCTATGGCTATTTCAAGAAAGACAAAGCGCATAAGAATAAGCAGCTACTACTCTACTACTTTCCAAAGCGCTATATAAATTTACCAGATTTTACTTCCTTACTTTTTACTGGAGCAGGGTTAATTATGGGCTTCCCTTTACGCTGGTTTTCTTGTCTTGCATATACTCAGTTCCAAGTCGTGCAAGCAGCGTCACTGTCTCATCAAGCAGTTTAATCTTGTCTTTCAGGCCTAAACCATCCTCTCTTCTCTGTTTCAAGTCAGCCGGGTCTTAACTTTGACGCAAGGTTGACTTAGTCTAACTGTGAGCACAGGCTTTCACAGTTAACCACAATAATCAGGCTGTTAGTTAGTTAGTTATAGGCTAATTTATATAGCGCTATTGTCCTAGCAGGCTAGAGTCAAGAGTGCTTTACATTGAATTGAAAGAGTGTCCGAACAAGTGCGTTTTTAGTTTCTTAGCGAATGTTTCCAAGTTGGTCGCGTTGGTGACACTGTCTGGTAACGCGTTCCAGAAAGCCGGGTTCCCTCGAGTAACAGAACGCTCCCCCAGTTTGGCTGTTTTCGAGGGAGGAGGCACCGACAGTCGGACCTGTGCTTAGTTGGATCCATCTTCTGGAAGACACTTGATTATTATTATTATTATTATTATTATTATTATTATTATTATTAAACAATTTATATAGCACTATCTGCCTGGCAAAGGCCATAGTCAAGAGCGCTTTACAAAGACATCCGATATGAGATTTTAAATAAGCTAAACTTAAGTTTCTGTGCATGATTGATATATCAATGATGATATATCAATACACGATCTAGTTACAACTGTCTCCATAGCTCTCTGAAATGTCTGAAACTGCAGTAATCATGCACTAGTGCAGCTGAGTTACTCAGTAGAATTGCTGTATATGCATTTTATTACATTACTTTGCTATGTTGTGTAATATGTAACTACTTTGTTGTCATCTTGATAAAAATTGTCAAGAGCATTTTGATCATTTTTATGGTTATCTAAGATATTGCTTGAACTGCTACAGTTTATTAAATTAGTTTTATTTTCATATGACATGCATTTATAATTGAATGGTCCGGTGGAATAAGGAGGTAAATGTAGTTACCCCCTTAATGGTTAGGTTGTTGATTGAAGGGCCCTGTGAAATAAGGAAGTAAATGCAGTTACCCCCTTATTGTTATTGATAATTTAACCATTGGGGGGTTGGGGGGTTGGTAGCAGTTACCTCCTTATTCCACCATGTCATTCAATTATATAATTTATATAACCAACGAATGGTATGTCATCTCGTGGAAAGTCACTTACAAGAGGGAATTACATTATTCTTCTCTTTTGTTTACTGTTTTGCTTCTTCTGTTATTTTTTCCAAGAATATGATCTTGACAGTGATGAGATGGAAGCGCAGGACGATATCGTGGCAAAGATTGCTTCTGAGCTGCGCAATGTCACTTTTACTCGAACTCATCTTCCAGCGCTCACTGACAAGACTTTTTACTCCGAAGTTAACGAACGATCATTAGTGATTGTGCTCTTCTATCTTGATTGCAAGTGCTCTGAAATAATTTTGTTTCTTGAAACTGTGTGTTCATCTATTCATCTATAAATTGCAAATTTATAGGTTTCTCTTGTGTGGAAGAAATTTAATTGGAAATTTTTTGCTGCAGGTTTTTCTCTGATGATGTTTGATTTGAAATGCTTTAGTTTACACTTTTAAAACTGTTTGTCACTGCAAAATTATGACTGATTGCTTATTTTGATTTGTAACTTAATCCTTTGACCTGTCTGCTACCGACATGGTCGAGTTTTATCGGATGTAAATCTCCAATAATTCATTCTTCATTTGTGTTTTTTTATTTGCAGTAAATCAGATCTAAATCTCTAATAATTCATTCTTCTTTTGTGGATTTTGCAGTTGATGCAAGAAATCAGATTGTTGCAAGACTCTTTGCAAAGGCAGCCGAAGTCCTTGCAAAAGACGATCAGTTTCCTTTGGCAGCAGTTGAATGTTTCGACTGGACTGATGTCTGTGGGAAGGCCAATGTATCCGTTTATCCAACTATTCGCATATATCGCTCCAACATGGAACCAGTACTCTACAATGGTCCCCTGTCGGTCAATTCATTTGTCACTGCTGCTAAACTGTAAGTAAAAGTTTACTTGTTATGTTTTTGATAAAATCTTATCACTTGTAGTTTTTGTCTTGATAGATTGCAAAACTGTATTATCTTTCTCTGCTATGTTGAATCTTTCTTTATCCATTTACTCGTTATGTTTTTGATAAAGTCTTATCACTTGTAGATTTTGTCATGATAGATTCTTCTTCTTTAGGTGCCCTGTTTTACAACGTTGGCGCCCATGGACTTCCACTCCTCTCTGTCGTATGTCGCTTGTAGCAGTTCTACTTCTGATCTTTTGTCTTTCACATCGCATAGCAGGTTTTCGATGAACGTCAATCTTGGTCTCCCTCTTGCTCTTTTCCCCATCACTTTACCTGTTGTGGCTAAGTTTTCCAGGCCTTTTTTCTCATTTATGTCCAAAGAATTCTAATTGTCTTTTCTTTGTAGTCTTTAACAATTTACTTCTTAAATTTGCCTTTTCCAAAATTTCTTGGTTTGATATGATAGATTGCATAACTGTATTATCTTTCTCTGCTATATTGAATCTTTCTTTAGCCATATGATGGATAATCCAGTTGCTCTCTCTACCACTGAAGAAGTGTTGTCATTTGTTGAGGGTGACTTCCCCGGTAAAATCAAAGCACACACGAATGTTGCTGTTGTTGGAGCATTTGGAAATGAACACATGAAATGTGAGTATTTATTATTATTATTATTAACGTGCTGATTAATGTGGTAACTCGTCCAAACGAACTGTGTGAACACATTACAAAGTTACAAATAACTCGTGCGATATAACCATGTTTTAAACTGAGAAAAGAGAGAAAAACCGCATGCTGTGAGAAGGCTGCAACAGTCTAGCGCCACTCCCACCAACTATTTACCAGTGCTTGTCTGATACTACGGCAATTGATTCGTGGTTGGCATGCTGTTGATGTAATTGGTTGTTATGCTTGTCATCTGTCCATATCTATATGATAATACACATGTTTGGTATGGTTGTAAAATTCTGTCGACTATCTTAGTCTGGTCAGCTAGAGGTGTGACTATTAGATTAACTAATGATTCGTCACATATTTGATCGTTTATGAACGTTACTTTGATTGCTGGTTAATATATTTTCAATTTCTCTTTTTAAATGCAGTTTCTTTGACCATTTTCCATGTATTTTGAAGTTAAGTGGGATGATTATAATTATTAAGAACCAAATATGACAAAGTTTGTTTTGACTGTACGGTCTTCGAACTTGTCGGATGAATTAGGTTTTAAAAAGCAAACATAGTTTACAAAGGTGTTTGATCTGTCTTCAGTTCTTTGCTAAATGAACCGGTAACTGACGACTTGCAGCAGTGTTTTTGTGGTTGAAATATGTGACTTCTTGAGACAATAATTTTTCGTTTTAGATGAGAAGACGTTTAGAATGGCTGCAAAGGAACTGCAGGGTCATTACTTGTGTGGCATTGTGAAAGACAACATTGCAGAGTCGACGTAAGAGGCCTTAGCACTTCCCTGGTTCACCCTTGAGTTTTTACTGTCCGTGGCATGATTGTTTGACATGCCTGTTGTTTGTCAATATTAAACTTGGCAATTATTTCATGCAACTGAATGTGCTAAGTGGGAAAAAACTCAAGAGATCCAAGATAAAACTTTAAACAAGAAAAGCTTAACAATTGATTAGAACATGGCTACTGCAAATTCTTCAGATTTTGTTTCTTTCTTTACTAACATAACTAATAACTTTACTTTCCTAACACATCAATACACCACTTGATGAGTTGAAACACAATGGCCCAATTGCCTTTTGTAATGCCGCTAGTTTAATCGACGGTTTTGTGTTTTTGTTGGCAGTTGTAAAACTCGTGGATTCAAAGCGCCGTGCATAATCGCCTCTAAGCGTCATGACCAACTGGAGCCAGTTACAATGGTGAAATTAGGCTCCTCAGTGAATGAACTCATTGGCAACATAGAGTCTGCCGTTTTACCTCTTCTGGTACCAACTTTTGCTTTCTCTTTTTTTATTATATTATTTATCAAAATGTGATTGACATTATTGTTATTATTGTTGTTGTTATTATTATTATTATTATTATTATTATTATTATTATTATTATTATTATGGAGCTCTTCTGAGTTATCATTTGCCCACTCTTTTTCATTCTCTGTTCAGACAACTCCTTCTAGTTTCTTTCTGGCACATCGTGACCTGAACTACTCTGTATTATTATTATTATTATTATTATTATTATTATTATTATTATCATCATCATCATCATCATCATCATCATCAGCATTGTTCATTAGTGGAGTTGGGTGTTGAAAGTTCTACGGACGGTGACAGTGTTAAACCTCTGAAGTGTCACAAACCGAATGTTTGCTGTAAGAGAAATGACGTTTCTCTGTTATTTTCATTATCGTCGTCGTCCATCATCATCATCATCATCATCATCATCAAGACAATTTCTAGAATGACATGTGCATGATGAAGGCCAAAACAAGAGAAGTTTAGCGGACATCATTAAATTGAATGAGATGCAAACATAATTGGGCCTTGAGATCACACTTGCATATTCCAGTGAAATTTGTTTCCATAGCAGTGTCAGCGAATCCCATAACATTGGATTGCATACCACACTGCATGCTAATAAAAGATGTTGACTTGGAATTTGTTTCTTGTTTGATTATATTTAGCCAGAGTTGACTGCAGAAAACTTCCCAGTTTATTTTGCCATGAAAAAGCCTCTGCTGATCCTCTTTACAGCCAATACTGACGGCACTTATTATCATGCAATCAGTGCAATGGCCTCTGAAGGAACACGGCATGAGGTTGCCCTCTTGTGGATGAACATGTCAGTATCTCAAGTTTTAATGACTAACTCACTAAATTAACTGTCGTTATGGAAGTTGATTATTTTTATATTCTAGATTGTTTTAAAATTTTTAGGATCTTTGTTTATATGATTACGTTGAGTTGCGGCGATTTCAGAGGACGAGAATTAAGACCTTAGTTTCAAAGCTGTATAGGTAACGGTAAATTGAAATCTGCAAAATCATTTTTGGTTTGCGTTGATTTTGGTCATTATAGATTTATAGTAAAATTAGCCCCGTTAAAGCCGCCAAATCGCCTCTCGCCACGCGTTGGTCTGAACGGATTTCCTTGATCGCCTCGCCATCAAGGCATTGGGTTTGGTCCTATGCAATTTGACCTCGTTAATCTCGCCATTGCCACAAACTCAGGTGCATTTCACTGTCAAAGCATCGCTTTCGTTTAAGTACAGTATAACGAAAGCCGAGTTTTCACCCATGAAACCTCCCCGCTCGCTTGCCAGTGGGAACAATTGCCAAGGGAAACAATTAAATGGAAGACATCTGTCCACACCATCTCCCTAAATCAGTGTGGCTGGGGTCGGAATTCCTTCAACCAATAGGCAAGAGACGGAGAGGAGAGAGGCAGGGAAGAAGGGAGGGAGGGTGAGAGAGAGACAGTGACAAGGTAGAGAGAGTCGCCGGAGAGAGAGGGGTCACCTGTGCAATTGTTTACGTTGTAATGCGGCCGTCCGCTGCTAATGGCAGGCACAAAAAGAGAAAGGCAAGAGCAGGAGAGGGAGATAAAGAGAGACAGAGGAGAGGTAGAGAGGGAGAAAAGAGATAAAGGAAGAGAGGAATACATTTTATTGCTGTTAAACGTATAGGTGGAATCTATGCTTTAACTTCTCAAAGACAGGCTACTATTTACTCCATAGGTACACGCCTTTTGAATAATTATTGTAACAATGCTGGTCCAAACGGTGCATTTGCTTATGGCTACACAATGCCGTGCTGTAGCCTACAGTGTTATGAATGGATATATATATATATATACATATATATATATACAGTATATATATATATATATATATATATAATATGGAGAAAGAGAGAGGAGGAGTGAGAGACAGGGAAAGAAAAAGATATATATATATATATATATATATATATATATATATATATATATATATATATATATACAGTGTATACACAGTTCAACAATACTTTGTAATGGATTACTCAACTGACTTGCCCCGTTATGCCACCCCCGCCCCCATGGACGGATATGGGCGGGATAACGGGGGTTTACTGTAATATCAATAATTGATGTGAGATTTTTAAAAATATTTATATAATATATGAACAACTAATATTTCTTTAGCTGTGTCATATATTGTATGCTTCATTAGAATTTAAATCTGAATAGTAAAAAGTAAATTTTCACCCTAGGCTCAATGCCCATAGGTGTGGTGCTGATCCCCGTTTGTGGCCATCAGCCCATAAGTGGCTAAGCCATACATCGGCGGATGGTGGCCAGTCTCTTCCGCCGAACCTATGGTTACTTTCGCAATGTGGCCATTGCTACTGATTTGATGTTACTATCGCCCTCTAGCGATTAAGGCTGAGTCGACCTTAGGGGCTCCTACGGGATTGAACCCGTGTCGTCGGCGTGCCTGTCCAGTGATATTACCACTCATCTATCTTCCCGCCCCTAAATCTGAATATACAGTGGAAAACTCATATAAACATGAGATGGTTCTATTGGTAATTGGAGATTGTGATGTCCTTTACCCTAGTTCTTCACCGACAGGAATGCTTTCTCCCGGTGAACAAATTCTTCATCATCACGTGAAAGAACCAAATCAAGAAGAAATTCTTGTTATCAGCCATGGAACCGTCAGTTTATGTTGAACATTTAAAATAAGATGTTGATTTTTGTTAAATTATTTCCAGAAAATTTATTATTATTATTATCTAATAATTTATAGAGCCCTATAACAAGGCATAAGCCTAAATCAAGAGTGCTTTACAATAATGAGTTAGCAATCATACGACGTACTACAGTCTACAGTTACAGTCTGATTGTTATATATTTATATATTTATGAAGCATCAACAAAATTTTTAGGGTAAACTATATGCTTGTTAGAAGTTCGTACTCTTAATTGCAATTGTGATTTGCAATTTTTAAAATTTTAGGGCCAAGTTCATCGTTTCATGGAAAGTAAAATCAACAAAGAAACTGCTCTTACATGGCTGAGTAAAGTCACCAGCGGCAGTATTGAGACCACTAGTAAGCATTTTATTATATCCATTTATTGATCATGGCAGATTTGATTTTGCTGCTAATTTATTACATTCTATCTTACCTCGGCTGTTAGATCTTCCAATGAATTGAGTATATTCAAATGTAGGCTTAAGACATATCTCTTCCAATTAGCATTTCCTCCATAGTCTGTCTTGCTGTTTCACCCTGACTGATCTCTGGAATGACTTGGATGGATTTGGAGCACCATTGACTGATAACTTTAGAGTATTTATTAGAACTGGTGCTAAAACCCAAAATTATTATTATTATTAAATTATTATTATTACTAAAAAGGTCATCAGAGAAATACTACTACTATCATTATCATTATGTTGAAAGTTTCTTGGAAGGTGGGTGTGTTATCATTATGTGTCACGGATATTCGTTGTAGTTAATATTATTATTATTATTATTATTATTATTATTATTATTATTATTATTATTATTATTATTATTATTATTATGTGAATTTTCCATGGAAGGTGACTGTTGTTATTATTATAGCTATTATTATTACTTTTGTTATTAAAGTGTTATGGTTACTCAATAATTTGTGCATGAATTTTAATCTGGCCTGAGAAATGTAAATTAGTTAGTTGGTTGGTTACAGTTTTACTGTGATATATCGTAATGTGAGTGTTGTGTTGTTGTAACCGTAGTCAGATTGTCGCCGGAGGACTGGAAGCCACGAGTGCCCGCCTTTGACTTTCTGAAGAAGATCGACGACGATGCAGCCGCTAGAGCTGCACGTGGTGGGGATCTGGTTCGGCAGAGAGAAGAGGAGGAGGACTTAATTGGTACGAAACAATGTCCGTAGTTTAAGGAAATTAATATGGTGCACAGTGGCATTGCCAAGTTTCTGGGGTGTGGGTGGAGTGGGGGCAGGGGTACCGACAGCAAAGTCCGGCATTTTCAAGTAAAAAGTCAAGTAGCAAGAAAAGGTCGTCAAGGAGTTCTTGACGCATTAACGCCTGTTTATTCTTACTTCTGTTGCAGTCATCCTACTCCTACCCCTCCTGGAAAATTTCTCGTCAGTTTTGCACCAATCCCACCATGACTGATCACATCCGGAATAGGGATGCCTGCCTCTGTAACTATGCCAATGATGGCATGGGCGCCCACAGAAATTTTTCCAGGAGGGTGTCACAGTTAATGTTTTAGCAAGGTTTTCAGATTTCAGTGTGAAATATTGGTATTTGTATTTTCCGGGGGGGGGGCAATTGCCTCTTCTTGCCCCTATGTGCGGGCGCCCATGAATGATGGTAGGAAATAGTGGTTTATTGGTGGTATGCTTTCACGCTAAAGATTTATAATTTAGCTGAAATGGAAGCTGTTCAGCCTTTATCTGCATTTCGATTCAATTTCTATACAATGAGGTCTTTCGATAAGATGCATTGCAGGACTCGATAAGACTCCTAGTTGTCCAACCATCTTGCACCAGTGGCATAGCCAGGATTTCCGGAAGGGGGGGTTTTGGTTTTAATCATAACCAACTTCGTAAAATCTTGACAAGCGAAAAAAAAGGTTGTCACCTTACACCTTTACATTCTATAGCACTTAGAAATTTTGGGTCGGCAGCCAGCCAAAGGGGATTGGACCCCCAAAACCACGTCCAAAAATAAAAAATGTAGTGAAACACGTTTTAAAAAATTTTTTCGGCAGCCAAGGGGGGTTTTAACCCCCCAAAACCTCCCTTGGCTACGCCATTGTCTCGCACTGTCGAACATTTCTGTTCTGAATTACTTTTTATGGTAGAAGCTGCATGCATTTAAAATAGTGAGCAAAGGAAAACTGTGCTGTGGGCACTCACTGTGACCCCAGAAAGTTGCTTTTATTCTTGAATAATTGTAGGATTTTGTAATGTAATCGAGAATTTATATAGAATCCCTTCTGTGGCTACTGCACGTTGGTAAAGAGATGAATTTTTAGTCATTCAGAAGAGGACTGTGGAATTCTAGACTTATTTAATATGGTGTCTAATTTGGTATTCCACCATTGTGTATTATGAGATTTTTGATCATGGAAAGCATTCTTCTCAGAGGTGGATCTAGGGGGGTGCAGGGGGGGTACACATGTCCCCGGGCGCCGAGGTGAGTGGGCACCAAATTTGGTTTAAGGTAGGGAGTTCCGCTACGGGTGATGACTTTTTTTGCTTGTCAGGGTATTCGCGAAGTTGAATAAAGGGGTGCCAAATGGGCAGAGCGGCGCCCTTTTTTTGGCTTCTTAGGATTTTCATCAAGTTGAGGGGGCGCCACCAGTATATTTTATCCCCGGGCGCCGGACACCCTAGCTCCGCCCCTGAAATTTCTTCTGTAATTTCTTTGTTTCACTGATGTTATACTTACAGTTGTATTTTCATCTGCGTGTTTCATTAGATGAAGAGTCTGACGAGGCTCTGATGATGGACAACGAAACGAGAGGCAACTTGGAAGATGAGATTCAGATGGAATTGGAACAGCTCAAGTATTCTAGGCTGTATCAGAAATCACCAAAAAAGCCGATTCATAAACCCGAGTCAGCATCTCAAAACCCAAACAAATCTGAAGACAACGTGAAAAGCAGCGTGACTCTGGGGCACACTGAGCTGTAAATTCCTATTTCTAAAGTGGTTTTAACAGTGTAAGTGTAAAGTACTCGTGAGCTTTGTATCTCTTTTCATTCGTCCAATTATTTCCACTGGTGTAGCGACAACCTTTAATTTATTACATTTTTAATGATTAAATGTTTTACTATTTTTGTAAGGTAATCATGCATGACATTCCACGACACAGCTGTTAAGACAGTCCTTTGTTCTAGCATTTTGCTTTAGTTTATACGGTGTGGTGTTATCTTTCGAACAAGTGATTGCTTTGATTTATTATTCGAGTTGATTATGAAGTTCATCATTCCATTATTGTTCTGTGATTTTATTTACAATGTGAAGTTGTGCAAATTTATCCCATCCAGTGTTTTATCCAGACTGGCAGACTCCAGGCCTTTTTTGGGAGGAGAATGACTTGGGTGGAGGGGAAAAGACACAGTTCAATGCAGTGTTTTATCCAGACTCCAGGCTTTGGGGGGAATTGAGGCCTTTGGGGGAAAATCGACTTGGCTGGAGGGGAAAAGACACGGTTTAATGCAAAATTTGTGTAAGTGCTGAGATTTTTGGCGGGAATTTTGAAGCTTGTGTGGGGGGAAATCTCCCCTAACAGGCCTAGATAAAACACTGGTTCAATGCATAAATTTGTGTCAATGCTGTGATTTTTTGGGGGGGAGGTTGTGGTTCGGGGGCCCCCTATCAGCAGTATAAAGCTCCACCGGGGGCCCGTGTGTCTATTGAGAGCCTGGCTGTTGGGACCCTATTTAATGCTACATACATTAAACAACCAATGGTTGGCCCCTGATTAGAAGTTGTGGCCCCAACTTGCGAAATCCTAGAGGCCACTGCCTATCAGGCCTGTATAAAACACTGATTTTATCAGTATTTTTTGTTAAATACGGTATACATTAAAATATGCTAATACTGTTGGAGATTACAGTTCATTTCCCTCATAGTTTTTTGTGAAAAGAGTACTTTATACAAAATGCAAACTACCAAAAATTCTAACATTATTGGAGAGTAACTAACCTGTTTTACGCTGTGTTTGTACTGGACTTCAGTTGCTAGTTGTTGGCATAATGGATTATAATTTTTTTAGTAATGCAACAATAGGTTGTTGTGTCAAATTTTGGATCTGAGGTTCATTTTCTGTTAAATTGCTCTAAATATAATATTGTTATATATGTCTTCAATAGACACTATTTGTTGCAAAAAAAACTTTCAAGCAAACAGTGTCCTTTTTGAACGCTTTTACTGTACAGTACCTCCTATTATCTATTGGCCTATTTAAGGTTTTATTTACAATGAAATTGTGATGTCACGGTGGTCCTTACCCTCACCCCAGTGACGTAGCGTGAGGGGGAAGGGGTTACGAACTTCTAAGCATGGGCCAAATATTTTTCATAAATCAGCACATACATGAAGAATATCACCCTCGGTGGGGTAGGGGCAGGGATATTTCTAGGATTGTGAATTGGGGGGGGGGGTGTCAACCTCAAATTTGGGGGTGTCTGGAGCTAATTAGTATGCATTTTGTATGCATACCATTGTCACATTATCAAATTTGGGGTTGACCGTTGTCGACCTCAAATTGGGGGGTGTTGGGGGTGTTAGGAGGTGTAAAAATATCCCTGGGTAGGGGACACTGGGTGGGCAGGTATTCAATATGGGCAAGCCCCCGGGACCCTGTGAGAAGCTACTAAAACAGTAATAGGCCTACATACGCGGTTTAGGGGATCGTACAGTTTATTTATAATCAAGGGGTTCTAGAATTTTCTCCTATCACTATATGGGCAATACATCCCTGTTGTTGTTCCTTTGATTGTATGCTCTGCTGCAGATAACCAATCGTCTAGTTATCAATTATTGTGACCCTTACCCAGCCTCCTGTAGCAATATTTATTGAACCCCAAACACTTGATGTAGTTGTCTGAATAGATTTCGACTGTCAATATTTCAATACTCTGATTACAGCTACAGATTGAGATCACCGAGTTCCCCAATAGCTCGTTTGATTGATGCTCGGTGCATTGTAAAATGACGCTATAGAAGACCTTTGGTTGACTGATTGAGTCAAAGTAGAGAGATGCTCATAAATAAGTATGAACATTACCGTCATGGTGTACAAAACAAATACATATATCGACAAGTTGATAATGACTTTGTGTCCTAGACTTAAAACAAATCTCTTCCAATTAGCATTTCCTCCATAGGGCTCATCCATATGGTAGGCTATGTACGCAAAAGGGCATATTGTCAACCCCTCTCCGTTGCACACCGTACATACGCAACATGTCCAAAATCCAACCAGAGGCGGATATAAGGGGGGCAGAGGGTACAGATGTCCCCGGGCGCCGAGGTGGGGGCAACATTGGTTTAAGGTAGGATTATGACCTTTTTTGCTTGTCAGGGTATTCGCGAAGTTGAATGAAGAATGAAGGGGCGCCAAAATGGGCAGAACGGCGCCCTTTTTTTACTTCTTATTACTTTCGTCAAGTTCAGAGGGCGCCATCAGTATGCTTTGTCCCCGGGCGCCGGACACCCTAGCTCCGCCCCTGAATCCAACCCCCCTCAGTGCGTACGTACAATATAGATGGGCCCTTTGCTTTGCCTCGCCGTCCAGGGTTATTTCTCAGATTATCAATTTGGGGGCGTGTCGGTAAATTCTGGGGGTCCCCTGCCAAAAAAGTCTGACAAGCAAAAAAGGTCATCGCATAGCTGGAATGGGAGGGGGCGTTGGAGGGGTGTCGGTCTCAAATTGGGGGTTATGGGCTGTAAAAAATATCCATGTCGCCGTCTCTCACCGATTAATCTCTGGAGTGACCTGATCTTTTGCTGACGGATTTGAAATAGGGCCTACCATCGAGTACCACACCACAGAGTATTATAAATTGTGCCATAAAGTGCATAATAATTATTCCCCCCCCCCCCGACAGTGCTACGTGTAACCAGAGATTCGGTCTAGCCGCCTATAGGTGTAGGCCTATAATTCTATATTGCAGAGTCAATCAATCAAAAGGTGAAGGTAGTCCAATTGCTTTCTCCAGACCTGCGTTTTACCTTTTCAGCTTAACGCTGCTATCAAGGACGCCTAAGCGATGAACGACTTGGTTGGCCACCGGCACAATGAATCGATCCCAGTGGTCACTCATCCAAGTACCAGTAGGCCTACTACGAGCAGCCCTAGACGTACGTTGTTTAATTTCGGTGTTCTGATGGGAACCGATCGCACAACACCAAATGGACCGATTTCAAAATCAATTATGCTTACGTAATTGCAGATGGGTTCACTTCATTGCAGGGTTTAATCAAAGCCGTTTTCGGGGGGAAAATTGCCCTTCCCACGGAAATTTCAAATTCCCCGGAAATTTGGGCATAATATATCAACTTACAGCGCTCCCACAGACCCCTTAGCTGACTTTACCCCCGGTCTTGTCAGTCCCCCCCGGAGTCCAGGGGTCTAGAGTAGACACTGCTTCATTGACGGGCTGAATGAACGAATGAATCTCAATATCCATCACTGTATAATCCACGTTCTTTTCAAATGTACTGACAGCTAAAGTAATAATATGACTGACCAACTAATCACTAAGTATTCGTATTACCCAAAAGCTACGAAAACAGGGATGGCGAATCGCTAGCAAGCCAAAACTTTGATAAAACTGCTAGAATCAGTTTGTTGCCTATTTACATTTTGCACAGCATTTCATTATTTCTAAACAATAAAGCCATAGTTAAGTATTAATTGGGGGATATTGCATCAATGGTTTGCAGTATTTGGAGTTCACAATGCCGTCTCAAAAAGCCCTCACAAAACTGCAAAATAATCTTGAGTTAGCAAGTTTAATTTTAATATAAAATCGGCAATTTGTAAAAATGTGTAAGAAACATCATCCCAATAAAGGTAGGCTAATGCCTGTCTTGAACTTTACATCCCAAAATCAGGATCAAGGGCGTAGCCAGGAATTTGATTTGGGGGTATAATGCGATTTGAGGGAGTGAGTATACATTTTTAAAAACCTAGAAAATCTTAAAAAACACATACAAAATTTTGAGGTAGTCTGATTTGGGGGAGGCATATATACCCCCCGTCGCAACGCCCCTGATCAGGATTCGGATCCGATTCGCCATCCCTTGACTAGGAGATTAATTGTTCCTCGAAACCAGCAGTGTCAATAAAATGCACATTTGTTGGTAAATTACTATAGATCTAGCACAAAATTGATCTCACACGGTTGCTTCAGCGGGGCGATAAAAAGCACACCAGTCTCCCTTTAACGGTTAACCGGCAAGTTAGATCAACCGGCCAGTGAGCAGCCACTTTGGCACTCCGAGACGAGACCTGGAAACTCCGGCTACGCTAGGTAATGGTGGTCGAATGCCTGAACAGGATTTTATCACAACTGTCAAGACACTTCAGCACCGTCTCGTTCACCAGGCGCCCGTCGCTTCCGTCACCGCCCGCCTCCGCACCACCGCCGTCGGCGCCCATCTCGATCGCATCGTCCGTCCCGTACCCGGACGCGACGAGCGTCTCGTCCAGCAGCTCGAGGTGCAGTCGCGGCCAGAAGTCCGCCTCGGCCGCGCGGTTGTTCCACCCGTCGCCGACGATCAGCCTCGAATGATGATGCTTCCTGGTCCCTGGACCTCCACCGCTGCCGCCGCCGCCGGCAAGAAAGTTCGCTGTGCCCCCGGCGTTACCGGGACCTGGACCGCCTCCTCCTCCTCCTCCTCCTCCCCCGCCTGGACCCTCGCTGGACTTCTCCGTCAGGTCGTCTGCCAAATAGTCGTCGTCATCGCCCGCCTTGCTGCACGCGGCGCTGTTGTCTCTATAGCAACCGCCGCCGCTGGAGCTCTGCCGATTGGTCGACGACGACGGCGACGGCTGCACGCTGCGTGACGTCATGTCCGGCGTGGTGGCGGTGGGGGTGCTGTGCTCGACGGCCTCCGAGGACGCGTCGAAACTCACGCCCGGCCAGCTGCCGTGAAACGGAGACGCGTCGTCCGGCATGCCGCCGCCTCCGCCGCCGCGTGACATGCGCGACGGGAGGTTGTGGTAGCTGGAGTAGGTGGAGATGAAGTGCTGGCGACTGACGCTGTTCTTCATGTTTGCCGGGCCGCCGCCGACGCCGCTGGACGCCAGCTTCCCGGGCAGTGACTGCGACGACAGTTTGGACCAATGATGATGATGATGATGATGATGATGCGACTGTTTGTCCTTCGCTCTCTGCGTTCCCCACGTCATTCCTGAGTGACCGTCGTCGTCGTCGGCGGCGGATGACGTCTTGTAGGGTCTGATCTCTGGGAGCTCCTGCGCCGACCGCTTGATGAAGCGACTGACGGTCCGAGGCACGGCCAGAGGCCCCGAGTCTTCCCGGACGTCGGTCTTGGAACTGCGGCCGAGCTTGATCGTCCGCTGCAGCTTCTCCCACAGCGTCTCCTTGATCTTGTTCTTGCGGAAGTTCCACGTGAGAGTCAGGGTCAGCTTGTGTGAACCTTCGACGATGTTCCACTTGAGACAGTCCTTGTGCGACTCCATGTGACAGAGGAACGTAAGAACGTATTCGCGGAAGCCCGTAGGTGGCATACTGAGGATGAGACATGGTCGGTCGATGCCTCTGTAATGGTCTTGAACTATTCGGCTACGATATAATTGGCACCAACAGAGAACGGCTACAACAACAAAGACGACGCTGAGGAAGACTTATTGCAACAACAGACTGCAAGGATCCGTCTTTCAGGACTGCAGGAGAACATTGTAGATTTTCCAAAAGCCTGAAAAATAATCATAAGAGTTATCAGAGCAACCTGGCACTGGCATGGCCACGGAGAAGATACCAGAGGCATAGCCAGGAATTTGATTTGAGGAGGAGGGTATATATATTGTCATATATATAATATATATAATATATATCATATGTCATATATATATATGTTATATATATATGTTATATATATAATATATATATATATATTATATATATATATATATATATATATATATATATATATATATATATATATATATATATATATATATATATATATATATATATATATTCAAAGAATATCCATCACGATTCAGTGTTTTAACGCCATCGCATTCCGAGGAACATTTCCAAATATGCAACCGAACCAGAGCTAGCACATAGCACACTATAATATTTCATGTCTCTGGACAATTTTTATCACAAGTCCTCGGGAATGAAGTACTGAAGGCAAAAATATATACATATATATATATATATATATATATATATATGTGTGTGTGTGTGTATGTGTGTTATATACAGCATTATATATATATATATATATATATATATATATATATATATATATACTGACTTTTGGGGGTATATATACCGATATATACAGTCGCTACACCCATGGAGGATACGGGAACCGGATCTTCTTATTCTCTCTGAAACCAGTCAAGCGATTTGTGCAAAACTGCAAAACCATTAAGAAATGGCGGGGCGAGTAGGTAGCATGATCGAATAGAATAATACGTGAATGTGTGAAGAACACCTTGACAAGATTTTTTTCTTGCCAGAGACTTTTTTCCCCCGGAAATGTCGATGTGTCTCCCCTATTCTGGAATCCTGGCTACGCCACTGCAAGCTGTATATATATAGTCACAGTGTGGTATATTTAAGATGGAGTGGAGATTTCTGTTCACTGCTAACCTTCCCAACCCGCAAACTGGTCCACTCAATACATAGCAAGGGGGAAGTTCCGTGTTGTTATTAACTTATTAATTTTTTTAGCATAATGAAACAAAAGAAATTCCTTCCTCCACTGATCCAAAGCTCTCCCCCAGGGCGCCCACTGGTCTCACTCTGTATACCACTTTGAATTTACGTTTCACTTAAATAAATTAGAAATGTCAAGCAATTAATGAATGAGAAACTACTACTGTAGTAAAACCCACTGGTCTCACTCTGTATACCACTTTGAATTTACGTTTTACTTAAATAAATTAGAAATGTCAAGCAATTAATGAATGAGAAACTACTACTGTAGTAAAACCCACTGGTCTCACTCTGTATACCACTTTGAATTTACGTTTCACTTAAATAAATTAGAAATGTCAAGCAATTAATGAATGAGAAGCTACTACTGTAGTAAAACCAAAGTGCTATATACTAATACTACTGTACTAAAACCAAAGCGCTATATAAATCCATGAGATTTTACTTACTTACTAACTTAATGGAACTGTGCAAGAGATATTTAAATGCCAGAAGCATTCTGTGAAGAAACTTTTATCAAAGTTGACCAAATAACACATGAGCAAATGCTGCAGACTGCTTAGCATAAACTCATTAGAATCTTATTTTTCAAAGAACAATGCAGTTACAGTGCTACGCAATATATTTATACAAAGATATTCAGTTGAAATAAACTGTAGTTTTTACATTGCATTCAAAGTGTTTCAAAATAGAGACTAGTTTTTAAAAATCTGGCATCCAATGAACTTTTGGTCCCTATACATGTCTCAGATTTTAAAAATTATATTCCAGGACACTGTAATAATTTTATAAGAGTTTGATATGGCAAAATTCTCAATATGTGAATTTGTGCTCCTTTATTATAGGCATATTATAATTATCATTATAATAACGCACCTTTATAGCACCATCTCTTATACCCTTAGGTACCAGTTGATGGTACTTAAAATCTGAACCATAATTAAAAGACCAAACTAATCCAGATATCAGCAAGTGGTAGACAGCAAAGCAGGCTAAGGAGGTTAGCTTATGAAAGAGGTGAATTTCGAGCCTTAATTGGAAAGTGCTCAGTTCTTTAGAAGATCTGACAGAGTGTGTAAGAGAGCTTCAAAACATTTATAGACTGCCTCAAAAACATTACAGTGCATGACGAGCACATGGAGAGCTAGAACAGTGTGTCCCCGGTCCATAGAACTAGGTCCTTAGAGGCCCGTGCATGGCTACGTGATTTCCAGTTTCTGGAAACCGGATTTAAAACCTAAAACTTAGCATGATTTAAAGTGGCTTAGAAGGCATAGTTTCCGGTGGCGCCGTTTCCGGCAGCCAAGCATGCTCCTGTGCATGCCTCGGAAAAGTGTCGTTCTGGGCGGTTCGACGATATTTTGCGCTCGTTTTAGCGCAAAATGTGCGAGTAGTGACCTTCCCGTCATTTTCCCGTCATTTTCGGGAGGTCCTCTGCGCACGGGTGGATTGGGACGGTTTTAGTCGCTGATTCGTCGCCTGTCTGGTCCGCCATCTTGTTTTGCGATTTTTCTATCAACGCGGCCTGGCAGAACTGCAGACTAGATACCCGTGCGGGAATGCTGCGACATCCGTTCTAATCGCAACCTGGAATTCCATCCAAAGTCGGATTCAAAGATCGACGACGGTTTACTCACGGAGTCCGCATCTCAGAAATTCTCCGTGTGGCTCGCCTCGCGGACAGTTCTTACAACATCTGCGGAATTTTTCAACATCTCATCCCGTGTTTTTGTTCCTTTGACGTGCCTGGTGCGGACGGTTCTACAGCGGAAGGCTCCTTTCTACGGGATTGCTGTCGTGGGCGTTTGGGCGGCGATTTCCGTCGTTTCCATCAGGGCTGACTTTACGCTGTCTCTGTTATCCGACGTTTGCCATCGGCATGCCAAAGTATGTCAAAGCGCCTTTGACTTCGACCTTCGTCGTGCGTACGGCGCTATAGAAGTCGTCAAGAAGATAAAGATAAAGATAAAGATAAGGCATTACTGCCTGTGTGAAAGCCACAAGGGGCATGAACCCGCTCCGTCAGCCTGACGCTCCAGCACGTAACCCACTCTGCCATCTTCCGCTCCCCCCCCCCGATTTCCAGTTTCTTTGGTCAGTTTTCCTTTTACACTGAATTTCGTGTCTTGACAAAACCAGTACAAAAACGAGTGGATCAGAAATCATCGTTTCAGTGTACAGTATTTAAAGTTCTTTGCACTTTCACTAGAAAGATGCTCGCTTCGCTCGCGCTCACTTCGCTCGCAGTGCAGGACAATACTAAAACCCAATAATTGAATTCATGCTGCTGAACAACGTTTCAATGACGTACATACGCCACGTAGCCAAGCTCTGACGCTGCAACGTACGTCAAACGCTTCGCGTGGCCGTTTGCTTCGCGTGGCCGTTCGCTTCGCGTCGCCGTTCGCTTCGCGAGTTGTAGGCCCACACACTATGATGCTGCAACGTACGCTTCGTCAAACGCTTCGCGTGGCCGTTCGCTTCGCGTCGCCGTTCGCTTCGCGAAGCCGTTCGCTTCGCTTCGCGTCGCCGTTCGCTTCGCGTCGCATTTCGCTTCGCGAAGCCTAAGATTCCAGAACGACCAATCAGAAAGCTCACCCAGCCAACCAATCAGAACGCTTGAAGGTAACGAATGAGAACGTCACACAGCCAACCAATCAGAACGCTCACACAGCCAAGCAATCAGAACGCTTGAAGGTAACAGACATACAGAGCAAGGATCTTAATATTATACTAAAAAAATGCTCGCTTCGCTCGCACTCGCTTCTCTCTTCGCTCGCAGTGCAGGCTCGCTTCGTTCGAGGCAACGAATATTCCAACAAACAAATTAAACATCAACTGCTTACACAAATCGGGCCTAAATGTGCTCTATAAAATTAGCCTTAAGCGAAGCGTAACCGCATCTTTCTAACGTTTATAACCGCTGAGATATAGGCGCTATAGGAAGCTCCTATTCACCATTCAGCACTGCACAAAAATGCCTCTAACTTAACTACCGTAATAATCGATGAATAATTAATGTGCTCTATAAAATTAGCTTTAAGCGAAGCGTAACCGCGTCTTTCTAACGTTTATAACCGCTGAGATATAGGTGCTATACGAAGCTCCTATTCACCATTCGGCGCTGCACAAACATGCATTTAATTTAACTAATAATTGATTAATAATTAATTCCTTTGCAAGAAACCCGGGGATAAAAATTTCAGGAATCGATAGAAACGTAAGGAATTATAAAAAGGGACCTTTAAAGTTTAAAGTTCTAAACGGAACATTTGAAACTCATAATGCTCATCTATAGGGCATGACGTTGCACATTTGCGTCAAATTGCGGTAGATTTCCGTAGCTATGCAAAAATCTCATAATGTTAATCTATAGGGCATGACGTTGCACATTTGCGTCAAATTGCGGTAGATTTCGGGAGGGGAGGGGGTATATTCGGAAGGCACACAGCCAAGCTCAACCAAAGGGATGGTTGGTTGGGAGATGGATGGGGAGAGGGGGTGGAAGAGGGATGGGAGAGGGGGTGGAGGGAAGGGGGTTGGGAGAGGGTTGGGAGGGAAGGGGGTTGGGAAGAGGGGTGGAGGAAGGGGGTTGGGAGAGGGTTTGGGGTTGGGGGGGGGAGGAAGGGGTTGGGAGAGAGGGGATGGAAAGAGGGTGGGGAGGGGAAAGGGGTGGGGAGGGGACGCGGTTTGTTTGAGAGAGGGATGGGGAGAGGGAAAGGGAACGGGGGTTTGAGCTGCAATTAAGACGCTTCGAACGCTCCGTTGATTATATTATACAGTTTTGATTAATAGACAATGGTTGTCAATGGCAACAGCGTCGTGCACAGCCAGGACAGAGGTTACGCAATTCGATTGTTACACAGTTTTGATTAAACAATAGACAATGGTTGTCAATGGCAACAGCCTCGTGCACAGCCCAGGACAGAGGTCACGCATTCGACTTCGCAACGTCGATTGGTGACCAATCAGAACGCTCGAAGGTAACAGACAAACTGGACAAACAGAGCAAGAATCTTAATATTATAAATGGTCACGTGATCCTATTGACTGCAGCGTTGAAGGAACATCAGTTGATGTTTCTCACAGAGGTATAGCTAGGGAGCAGGGGGAGGGGTACATATGTCCGAGGTCGCTGAGGTTGGGGTCATCAAAATGTAGCTTAGGCAGGAAAAAAGCACAGTAAAAAGAAGTTGTAACAATCTTCTTTTTTGTCCTTTTGAGCTAACGATCAATAGTGACGACTTTTTTGCTTGTCGACAGTGTCAGGGTTTTTCTGAGGTTGAGAATTTTTTAAAGTTCAGGAGGGTGCCACCAGTATGCTTTGTCTCCGGGCTCCCAACACCCTAGCTACGTCCCTGCTGTGTGAGACCCAGGACCCTTGAAACCCCTGTTACGGCATTACTGTCTGTTGCAAGCACAGATGTATAGCGCCTGTTCAAAATTCCCAGAACTGATTATTTATTCAATTCGCAACAAACATTGCCGATATGGAGACTACTATCCAAGAATCTTTATCCTGCAGTCACACATCACACTAGAGTAGCACATGATGTTTAATGCATAGAAGGTCGAGTTTCCCGATGGCCTGTTTGGTAAAGCTCTTCCTTAGACGAGCGGTCAACCCGGGTCCATGCCGAGGGACTCTCATATTCACCATCGTGTTGTGAATTCGATCGGTGTAGCGCTATAGGCCGATGACTAGTGCATAACTATCACAGTGCTATAGAAATTGACTTAATTGAGCCTTTATTTAATGGTGTGCATACTTCTGTGGGTGCACATGCCTCATTTATGGTGATGTCAGCATTCTTGCACTTTAGCCTCCAGTCCTCCACATCTGAATTTCGTTCCGCTAACCATCATCTGTGATGCATTGTGTTGCAGTTACAGCTCTGTGCTTAGAATAATCCTATTCAGGCCTAGATTGGTCACAAAATCCATGCTATAATTCTACAATTTCCTTGGGGTTTGGGCTAAGAGTGATTGCCGAAAATCTATCTTATAGTCTTTGCAAAGGACCTCCTAGGTTCAGGGTTTAACTCAAATATTGCTAAAATGCTCTGGCACAGTGTTTATTCTAGGCCTTCTCTGGGGGGATTCCCCGCAAAGTTTCAAAATTTCCCCCACCCAATTTTTTATATGTTGGCAGGGGAATGGACATTTCCGCCCCCAAAAAAGTGGAGACTCAGACCTTGTCCCCCCCAAAGATTTCAAAATCCCCAATGTCAAGGTGGCTAGAATAAACACTGCTCTGGCAGCTGGTACTCCACAAAAGACCCTTCTTGGGAGGTAATGATGCCCCCCAGCCATAGTCTGACTGACATTATTCTAGTACCCTGGCTACGTCACTGACATGCGGCCCGGTGATATCAATTTTCAAGCATCAGAGACGTCATTGAAAATACTTAGATAAATTTGTTATTTTGCGCAGGTAAAGGTTTCCAAAACTTTACGTGAAGCAGCAGAAACTCGTATAACATGCAGGGCAGCGAAACAAAAAGGTTGCATAGACAACTGTCTAAAAAAATTTCTAAACCTTTTAAACTTGTAAATCCAAGTACATATTTCATCTTGCTTATTAAGAAATATGACATATTATGGACTAGTGATGGTCATGCTCAAATTCTCATTTGTTAAATAATAATTGATCAGATTTTATGTCAACCTCTGCTCGCTTTAAAAAGGTTTATTAATGTGCAATGTAGCGAGTGTCTATATCTCACTAATGTAAGGCGTCACCTAAGGATTACTTGGAACTTAAGCTAAGGTAAGTTTTCTATATATTATGGATACCTTACCACTTCTATAGCATCTTAGTTAAAGATTATGTGGACTATCTAATTTCTGGTCCCATCATTTCTAGCTTAACCCTATTTCTCTACATATTTATTCAAATGTTATGAGTTCTTTACAATAAAGCAACTACAGGGATTTTAGTCCGTGGCCTTAGTCCTGGCCTTGAGGACTCCTTACAGACAAGTCACAAGTACTTGGTCCTGGTCCTAGACTTTTGAGGGTTGAGTCCTTGGTCCTGGCCTTGAGGGTAGAGTCCTTGGTCTGCTCTTGAAATCAGTCAGCGACCTGGACCATAAAACGTTGACGCATTAATTTTGTGTTGTAGTAACCTAGCCTGTAGGCCTAATGAATAAGAACTCATTCAAGATATAGGCCTATTATGTTTTATAATCATCTTTATTCGTGACAAGCACAGCATAAAAAAGTAGTACACAACCAGTAGTACACAACTAAGGAAAACACAAATCAACTGAACAAAACTAAATAATAATAATAATAAAAAAAATAATAAAAATAAACCTAATAATAAACAAATACACTAAGAACAAACTTTACACAGTACAGCCTCTGCCCTCAGACAAATTCTAGTAATGCACTGAGCAAAGTACAGTGGCTTCTTCTCATATCTACTAACAAAGGATGCTTGTCGCTTTTCTACAATAGCATGCATACTATCCAAACCCGTCAGGACTCTGATATACTCGACATTATCTGCCTCACATGTTTCAAAAATTTTGCACACAACTACTCGAATCAGTCTGTCAAGAGCATTAAGAATACTTTTGTTTGGAAATGTGGCTTCCATACCATACAATACAATAGGTAGACAATAGCTCTTTACCAGGTTAACGCATATTAATTCTGAAGCTGCAGCTCTGCTGCGACTATACAAGCAATTAAATGTGCGGAAAAATTTTAATTTAGCTTCAGAAATAGATAAGCCGAAGTGCCTGCCCTTTTTCAGTGTCACCCCGAGATACCTAATTTCCTCCACAAATGGCAAGGCAACACCATCCAGGACCAATACAGCACATGCGATATTGCAACGTGTCCCAACCCTCATCACCATAGATTTCTTCACATTAAATTTCAAATCCAAATCCACAAAGTCATTGGTGCAAATATCCAGCATGTGCTGCATGCCGGATATAGAGTGTGACACCAATAAGATATCATCAGCATACAATAAACATCCAACAAACAAATCATTGATATAGCAGCCATATCCAGAATTTTTCAACTTTAAAATTACATCATCAATATAAACAGCAAATAGCAAAGGCGAAAAGAACCCTCCTTGTCGCACCCCAGCCACTACAGTAAAAGATTCTGATAAGGCATTACCCCATCTAACCATAACATTACATTTGGAATACCAGTTGAGTAAAACTTCAATGAAATACCAAGGGGTTTTCCTTTGTATCAGCTTCAAAAACAGCCCATAGTGACTAATTTTGTCAAAAGCTTTTAAATGTCAAAGAGCAGAAATGACAGCTGTGCATGAATTTCTATTGAGATAACTTATTACCCCCTCAATGTGTATAAGGCATCTGAGCATCCTACCCCAGTTTTGAACCCAAACTGCAGGTCAGAGCTCCCAAAAAACCCCAAATTTCCCCAGTAATACATGCTCAAAAATCTTAGACACTACTGGACTCAAGGTTATGCCCCTATAATTGTCACACCTTGTAGGGTCTGCTGTGCAATTTTTAGCAGAGGATCATGATACCATTACCAAAACCTTCTGGCACATATCCTGCTTTCAACATTAGATTAAACAAATGAGTTATACAAGATAATACAATTGGGTGTGCATACAGTAAATGTTCTATAGTTATCCTGTCAAACCCGGCTGCTTTGCCCAGCTTAATTTTACTAACTGCTATGCCCACATCTTCAATTGAGATCACAGGACACTCTATACTCTGACACCTATAGCCCGAGTAACAGCCCTCAAACTGCAGTTTGAGTTTATCGTGCCAACTACTGTCATTGGGTGTGCAGGCAGAGCGAAAGAAATCTGCAAATGCATTGGCAATTTCAGGTTCGGTACAGGACCCATCCACAGTTTTAGCAGAACTATTACTCCTTCCCCCAAATTTATTTTTCCAGGACTTCCAAAAGGTAGTAAAATCTTTTTGCATGAGGGCATCATTCAATGTATCACTAAAATAATTTTTATTGTCCCTCTCTTTCTGCTTTATAGCAGACTTATACTCTGCCTTAGCACTTCTCATTTTATGAAAAGCAGCCCCATGCCTCGGTTTACCCATCGACGCCCACAATTCATATGCCTCCATTGATTTCGCTTTAAGGTCATCCAGCTGTGAATCCCACCAATATTTGAAAAAATTCACTGGTAGCTTTGGAATACATCTAGAAGCAACCTGCAACGAATGAATGACATTACTATACACAGTCTCGATTTCTGTTTTAGATTTAAGACCCTCCCTGTTAAGATGCTGTGTCACATTCCAAATAGGCTCAAAAAGTATGCGAGTCTGATCATAATAAAGATTATGGTCAATTTTATCCCATCTGAGTTTATATAATTTTGCACCAGTCCCAGTCCCTGCTTGACTCTTATGTGCAAGAGTAGGTAGTTGCCCCTTCTCCGCAAACTGCAACTTAAGCTGTAGACAGACCGGGATGTGATCAGAGAGATTCATTCCCGAATCAATAACATTAAGCGAAACAATATTTGCACACATGGTTATGGCATCCATATAAAGTTACCACAGGACAATGGAAGCGGCATACATATTACCGGTAAAGCCTTTACAGGGTAGGCCAATAAAACTGGTGACATGCTGTTTAATTTTAAATATTTTCACAATACCTGTGTTAGAATGCATGAAATTTGGCAAGCTTGTGCATTATTAATTTATTATATCCTTAATGTAGCCATTTAAGCGTCTAATTCCAATTCCAAAGTGCAGCGGCATCACCTTGTGGAATCCAGGCTAGAGGCATGATGAGTCCATTAAAAATATAAGCTACTACTATGCTTTATTGATAAAATTAGTAGCACACTTTTCCATTATTGTCAGTCTTTATACATTCGTTAATGGTAATTCTGCTTCTTACCCTTATGCATTTCAATCCTTTACACTTTAAGTAAGTAAAAAAAGTAAAATCTCGTTAACTTCTATAGCGCTTTCAAAAGAAGCACTGAAGTAGCTCCTTCTTCCTATGCTCTTAATCTCAAAATGAAATAGCTATAGCCAAAGGTGTGGTCATTCATGCCAGGTCATTTAATCAAAAGGGTGAGTGGGTGGGACGTTGCAGCTATATGGAGGAAATGATTTTTTGACGAGAAATGATTTTAGTTTAGAAAGAAAAGCATGAGGAGATGTTGCAAGAAGGGAGAAAAATTGTGACTCAGAGTTTGTTATTTGGCTTTGATGTAGACGGCGGAGGCAGTGGCGGCTCTAGGATTTGGTAAGTGGGGGGGGGCGTTGGGTGGCAACTTCTAATCATGGGGGGCAACCATTTGTATGTAGCATTAAGTATAGGGTCCCAACAGGGGGACCACTGGGGGCCAGGCACTCAATAGGGGACACGGGCCCCATCTGCCCCTCCCCGGTGGAGCCGCCACTGGGCGGAGGGATATTGGAATTGAGTTCCAAAGCTCTGGTGCAGCGTATGAAAAAGCACGATTGCAAATTTTTAGAGATGATTGATTCAGAGGTCGAAGGAGAGTTACATGAGAAGAAGATCTAGTAGATCGAGGTTGTTGTGGAATTATCAGATTTCTTAGGTAGACTGGTTTTGATGTATGAATCTACCATACCTCTGAAATATTAAGGTGTAATGGCATCATACTATAATATCCTGTTTATGATGATTTATAATGGTAAGGGGCAGTTGGCTTGAATAGTAGATTTTTAAATTGCACCTCCAGTCTTTGAAAACTGCATATGATCCATTCATAATTCCACATAGTAAATCCACATCCTTACTAAAATAAGCAGCTGGGGAGACATCAATGATAAATCATATTTTGGCAAGTTCACAAAATAAAATTTTTCCTGATTAAAATCAAATTTCCCCGATTCCCTGAGTTTCAATGATGTCATGAGACTTCTGCCAATACTGCAGTTTTGTTGATAATCCAGATGAAATCAGTCACAATTACAGTTATGGCACACAGCAACAATAACTCAATATTGTACAGTGTTGCAGTTTCAATGCCGATTATTTTTAAATTAGCTGTTAACCCGTCAAAATGACGGGGGAGAGTGGCTATCTCCTTCCCCGATTTATTTCAATTAAATCCAAGACTCAATGGTTGAAAATTTCCAACAAGTGCCTTCGGAAACAATCCAGCAGCCCTTAATGTCCAAAAACCATTTTATCATCATAGGCTCTACAAGGAAAAATGAACTTATTTTCATAACCAAGATTCTTACTATAGCCTATAAGCGACAGTTGTCTAGATGAGATGGACCGACTACCCTTACCGATTGGAATAATATTAACGCCCGCCGCCTCCAACCATCTCCGTCAAGCGCCTCACTATCCAGTGCACCGTCTCCGCGAAATTTCTCTAAGATAATCCGCCGAATAGAACAATAATTATCGCAATGTTGTCTTGGAGAGGGATAAAAAAACTGACCGTGAACTGAAAATGGAGATGAACGGTCGGTAGCCGTGAGCTCATCCCGGCCACCTTTCCCCGAGATCACGACGTTTCAACCGTCACGACGGACACGACCAAGCGCCCTCGAAGTGCTGCGGAAAGAAGGACGCGCCTTCAAACGTTGGCCAACACTGCAGAATTGACGGGCGCGCTGTGACCCGCTGTCCTTGACGACGATTTCTTCAGGACGCCGTCGTCGACCGCACCATATTGTCGCATTCCTGGTGAAAATCTGGCACTCGCGTAGTATACAAGGTTGAAAGGTAATTTCTTATTGATTTAGCATTCGAGACCCGCGCAAGCCAAGAGCGGTAGACGCCGCGAGTCTCACATCGGACTCTCCGGCGATGGACATTAACGACTGCCCATCGGTCGACGCGCGCCGGTCGCTCGCTGGCCTCTGCCGCGGCGCTGCCGGCCCGCCCGCCCGCAAGACCCTGTATTATAATGCGACGCCGAGAAATGTGTGTGCTTGGGTTTGTGTGCGCCGGTTCCGTTCGTCTTATTACCGAGGTTGAGCAAGGCACAGTTGCCAATTTTGATACCTACAGTGTATAAAGTACTCGCAAGAGTGAAAGACGCGACTGGTAACTGACATCAGGGAAATAATCTCCCATTCCATGGAGCGAAGCTTATGAAACATTGAAGTGGGCCATTCGGTGAATGCATAACTGCCCCCAGTGGCCTGTAAGCCCAGGGGTTTTACTCCCCTCTGGTTTAGCTCGACCCCCACTGCAGGCAAACAGTTTTGAGGTGAAAGTAGTCTAACACTGATTCATGGTTATTTCTAGGATTAGCAATTTGGGAGTGTCGGTAAATTTTGGGGGTCCCCTGCCAAAAAAGTCTGACAAGCAAAAAAGGTAATCCAATAGCTGAGATTGGGGGTGTTGGTCTCAAATTGAGGTGGGGTTTTGGGGGGGGGGGGTTGTTAGGAGGGTGTAAAAATATCCCTGCACTGAATTTTTTTACAAATAGGCTAAGGGCCATCATCCTTAAATGACGTCACGCACTTAGGGGAAGGGGTTCAAACATTTGTGACGATGCATGCGGTGGACCCCGCCCGAAACGCTGACAAGCAAAAAATACTCAGTGGGGGTTGCATCCCCAAAGTGGAACCGCCCCTGCCCAGTAGGGTCTGTGGCAGAGCTACAGCGGCAGGAATTTAGAGTAATAGTCAAATTAGACGGTGAGCTCTAGTGCATATTTTAAATACTTTGATTGCGATTGATTGTTGAGTGGCCAAAAGCTGTAATACAACTGTGTGTATATTAATTCCAGGCCTGCCCAGAGGGAATCAGGAGGGCAAATGCCCAGGCGATCTGTACTGTAAGGGGCCTGGACAGGCCCCCAATAAAGTTACCTCATGCAATATCCTTTATTACTATGAACGCTTTGGGTGCGGTGGTGGGCCAGCTGCTGAAGGCATTGCATCAGTGTTGGAGTTGTGAAATTTGAGCAGGGAGGGATTGAGATTTTCATTAGACTGGAATTCAATGAATGACAGAAACTGCATGTACCCGATAGGCGAATTTTGGGAGGGTTGCAAAGTTAGCTGGGGGTTCAACCCCCAACAACTCCAACACTGCATTGCATGTGTCTTTTAACACCGTGAAAGGCCTGACAAGCAAAAACGGTCATCAAACACATTCTGCACACTCGTTTTGTATATTTTATCAGAAAATAGTCAAACTTTTTTGAGGCCATTATAAATGTTTCACAAACTTTCTACTAAATTTCCAGGGGCCCGTTATAGCCCTACCAAGGGGCCCGGAATTTCTCTTGACGGGCCTGATTGATTCTATTAACAATCACCCACACCTGGCCAATTGCATATATAATTATGGATAAATTTGACTGATTTTGGGCCAATCCCTGTTTTGTTGATGAGTAAAAAAAGGAGGGTTCCCAAACCTTTTTTCCTAGAAAAAAAGCACTGATTAACAATCCATCACCCCCAAAATTTGAGGACAATGGCCATCACCCTAGGACAATGGTTGCAGAATTCCAGTTCAAATTGATTAAGCTGTTGTCTCCAGTTTTTTGACGCTTTCATTTGATAAACTATTATATTAAAAGTAAACTTAGGAATAGGCCCTGAACATTTCCCATATCACAATATGGCCAGTACGCTTCTGATTACTGTGAGAAAAAGCAATAACAATATTAGCACTTAACCAATATAATAAGCCTTTAAAATCCTCTTACAAAATATTATGTAAATAAATCAGACACTTATCTCTACATTATCTACTATTATAAATAGTGTATAATTATTGTAAAGATTACCAACAATTTTTGAAAATTCACTTTTAACTCTTTTGAGGTGGATGCTGACAAATGCTGGACAGATGCTGGACTTTTCATTATAAATTTGAAGACACATTTATTTAATATTGGATATGAATTGTGTTAAGCGCTTTTGTTGTAGGCCTTAGCCTTGTCTACTGCGCTATATAAATTGTCAATAAAGAAATAAATAAATAAAAGTCCATGCCAACATCATAGCGTTGAAATAATTTCGCCCCAAAAGAGTTAAACTAGAAGCCCAACTCCCCCGATTACAACATACTTAGCAGTGACATGAAATTCAACACATTAAATCACAACAGCAAACTTTGCTCAGCATAAATTTCAAATCCATCTACAATCCTGTTGTTAATGATATCTTCAAGCCTTTCGTCACTACAAGCAAAATGTTAACTTAATCTGAGCTAGAATAGTCAGTCATCTTGCTGTTGTGTCTTGTGCAATATCAACTTTGCTGGCATTGAATCACACAAATGCAATGTCCACTTTTCATTTAGCACTACAACAGCTAATCTTGCAGAGGCTGTTGGTGGTATATTATTAATCTCAAGACTCACCTATTCGCCATTGGGTATATGTAGTATTGTAAAGCATTCTTGTCTTTGGCCATTCTGTCATGCTTATTGCGCTATGTAAACTGTCCAGCTAATAATAATAATAATAAATTGATATGTGGTCCATGTGACCATGGGATAATGCATTAGAATTTGACTGCAGCCACTACAGAGCAATTACAGACAAACTGTTTACTATTTCACTTTTAGGTTTACTATTTCATTTTTAGGTGTCATATATTTTGGCTGGGTGCTAAAGAAAAAACCTTAAAACAGCTCGGATATACGATGAAAGAAGAAGGTTCAGTCCCCCCCGACACTTTTCAAATTTACACATGTGTTGCGTTAGTAAATAGCTACAAATACCTACTACATGCATGTATCTGCATGTACAACTACTCTCCTCAGTGTGGAGGCAAATCTGAATTTAAATGGTTTTTAAAGAAATTGTTGGCTAAAGTGAACTTCAAATTATTGCTACGGTAACAGAATATATTGAGACAGAAATCCACAAATACACATGCACATGGCATTAAAACTAACTATACAAGAATCAAAATCGTACACTTTATAGGCCTAAGTGCAGGGTTGGAGTTGGGGAGGGGAGGGGTTGAACCCCCAGCTAACTTTGCAACCCTCCAAAAATCACATACATACAGTATCTAGTACATGCAGTTTCTGTCATGTATTGAATTTCAGTCCTCAACCCCCACGTGCTCAAATTTCACAACTCCAACACTGCCTAAGCGTAAATCTGAAAGCATTATTTGTATGTGTCAATAGTAAAAGATACTTGTACAAGTACTGGGTCAAACCACTTTAGCCAAACAAAACTCTGCAGTTAGAAAAATAAAATGAGAAATAATATGCCAACGATTTCAACAGCCACAAAATTCCAAATCTAATGCAGCAGAAAATTTTATGCTGTCAAGCGTAATATTTGCTTCAGAATTTTGGTATTTTGCCAAAAATGAGATATCAGTTTCTCACATAAGAGTAACTAAATACGATCTAAATACACGAATACCACAGCGGCTGGCAGGTGCATAAGCAGGATCGTCATAATGATAGAATTTTAACACAACCTCAAATCAGGAATCAAAACAGAACGGCTGAATATGATGAACACTAAATTATATACTATGCACAACTAACACAAGTCTCTAATCTATATCAGGAGTCATAATCATCTTCGGGAAGAGTCACTAGCGACGTCTTCGTAGCGCTGCACGAGTGCGGCAGAGACATGGAACGCACAAGAACGGCACCAGGTAAGAACGAGGCAGATACAACGGGCATTCGGTGGGTGGCATGTCCAGAGGACGATGGCATAGCTGAACTGCAATGCAGAAATCATGGCTAATAAAACCAATCAATCAATCAATCAAACAATCAATCGACCGATCGATCAATCAAGCAATCAAGATTGATTAACCGATCAATCAATTGATCAATCAATCGATTGATCAATCAATCAACCAATCAATCAATCAAATCAGTTTATTAGTATCAGATCACAATTTTTTAAAGTCAAAGTTACAAAAATGCAAAGGATAATTACAAAAACTTTCTTTCGAGCGAATTTGAACATATACAGCTGGGGATTAACACTAACAGTCTAACAGTAAGATACTAAAGAAACAGTGAGATCACGAATAAAGAAATTAAAACTATAAAAACCCAAAGAATACAGTAATTGCAAAAATGTATTTCATTGAATGTACAGCTAGGGATTAACATTAACAGTGAGATACTAAGTGGAGAGGCAGAAGAGAGCCTCTCTCTCCACAATAAACCTGCCCTCTGACACACTAGGTTTTTTATCAAGCAAAAAAGATACAGTTGAGATTAGAAAACAGCATTATCAGCCTTGAAGCAAAAGAAATGGATCTTCAACAATGATCAGTGGAATGAAAGACTATCAGTATGCAAATATAACTAACCTATGCAGCAGTTATGGCATATGAGCAAAGCTTTATTCTTACAAGAGTCCAATCAAAAACCAGACAATGATATAGAAATAAATTATAAAGGAAAAACTATGAAATCACTGCAATGAAATATATTATAACATTTACTTCTCTGCACTTTATGAACAATCAAATGATTAAGAAATGGAGAATGAAGCAATGACTTACGTGGTAATTGGTGGCATGCCATCAGTGGATGAAATGTGTGAACCGGCGGGCACCTCTTCTGCCACAGACCCACTTGAAACTGGAGCAGCGCCACGTGACGTCAGCGTCTCCGTCGAGTTAAGTCGATGAAGAAATTCCGAAGCCGCCTGAGGAGTTAGCGGATTAGATCTAGTGTTCAGAGAAAGCATACAGGGTGGCACGATCGGTGGAGCGAAAACCTGACATGCAGGGGGCTGATGGGCAGGTGGCGGCCTGAGCAGTCGGAGTCCGGGTGGCGCCAACGACATGCTGGCAGCAGTCATCCCAAACACCGTCCCTTCGAAATCTGGTCTTGTCAGAAGCTGCAGTGAACGAGGCTCGCTGTTAAAGCCGGAAGCACTAGCGACCGCACTCGCAGACACGGCGGCTGGAGCGGCTGTCGTCAGGTTCAGAGGCAGGCAGGTTTCGCCCGCAGTTCTGCCGACACCCGAGTTTCCAGGAGTCGCGGACACGTTCCAGAAGCGCAAAGCAGTCGGTTCCGGTTGGAACAGCCCTCCGTTTCTGTCGGCCAGCACAGTAGATGAGGGGCCCGGGTTTGTCGCACCAGATTCTACGACACCCACACAGTTGGCCGAGACATAGCTGCTGCAAGTGGGACCGAACAAACTGCCGATGCGCTGCCTTTTCTGACTCTGGTACGATCCACGACCTTCCGCGACAGTATCCTCACTTGTGCTGTCACCACCATCTTCATCACTACAGCTGTCGGCATCCTACAGACAACAAGATCCTTAACCCCTTAACTGGGGATCCCGGATATATCCGTCCATTTTACATCGAGTTACAGTTAAATACACAGTTAAGGAGTTAAAACTAAAGAGGCACCGGTTGTGACTATTGGCCGGTCGATTATCAGCCTCAAACAATCAGCCAATTATTGGCCGTTCACCGATTATCAATTTTTTAAAGTTCTTCTGCTCATTGCTAAGTTTAATGTATTGTCAGATGACCAGTGGTAGCTCTTACAGGTGGCACTGTGTTTGACATATACTGCAAAATGAGTGAAATTGGGTTAAAAATAAATTCATACTATCAAATATATTTTTATGAAGTGACTTTGCTGCTGGGCTAGGTGAATTTCAGTGAAAATGGGCAAGATGTGTAAGCTTCCCTCTACTGGTTACAATCTCTGCTATTTGCAAGAGAAAGACTGCCTTAGTGCCACTAGGGGATGCACCGCAGCAGTGATCTGATCCTTGAGTCTCGGCAGATTGAAGAATGTCTGGCGGCAACCACCTTCTTAAAGAGTGATGGGCAGATTACCGCCCTCAGGTGAATGACAATCTCAGTAATAAGAACATATGCGTTTCCTCCTAATAGTTTCTGGCAGCTAGCAGTATACAACAGCAGCTGCTACCAACTGTATTGGCCAACACTGATTGTTAAATGGCCAATACCGATAATCGGCCGATACCAATTATCGGCCTATACCGATTATCGGCCAATACTGATTATTGGCCGATCATCCATGCACCTCTACCTAAACCCAGAGAATACATGCTAGCACAATACTCTTAACGTTTACCAAAAGCAGCCATAGTCTAACAAACCACATCTCACTCCTATAAGCTTTGCATAATAAGTTACAGTTTTCTAGAAATCTAGTCGTGCCTTTATAGACAAAATAGAGTGAATGATCAATTAAACGATAATATACCTCAGTTTCTGAACTATCCGTAATATCATCATCTTCAACAGTGGGTGCAGCAGCTTTAGGCTTCCTCCCTCGCTTCTTTGGAACACTAACTCCATCCTCCTTTTTCTTTCTTGGCCTGACAATTGAAGAAAGATGACTTTTTGAGCCAATGAAGTGGAAACAATGCCTAAATCCCTGAATTAACATGCATTCGTACGTTTGGTGCATTGGACGGCCCTAATTGATGTCCATCAATTAAATCAATCAATTAAATCAATCAATCACAATCAATCAATCAATTTGTGTCTGCGTTGGCCCTGTGCTTAAAGTTACTGACATTGCCAACGCAGACACAAATGACATTCGATTGAGTCTTCAAATTTCTATATGCCCAGTTTGATGTATTAGCAAACTGAAACATATCAGCCTGCTTCAGGTAAGTTTCTTAGAAAATACTTCCTCGAATCAAATAATGCTAAAACCTCTGAGTTCAGGTACTTATCAACATCTTTTCACATATTTCAATAAAATAGCCAAAGCCTCTGTTGCAAAACTCTTCTGTATAGACAGAATGAGTGTGCTGTGGAAGAATCAGTTGGACACAGCATATATCCAATAGAGAGGCCCTAAATATTGTAAAGGAGGAACAGACAATAAAGCAAAACAATAAAACAGGCAAAAGAACTGTACTGGTATTGGGCATATTCAAAGGGGAGACTCATTCTGAACAATACTGGAGGGACATATGGGAGAAAGGATAACCAGAGGAAGACCACGTACATCACTACTGTACTGGATGTTGACTAAAGACAGATACAAAGGATTTAGAGACCCAAGCTGCTGACAAAGAAAGATGGCGCCGATGGGAACCAGGACCTACTTCCGGGCAGAGAACTTAAGAAGAAGAAGTGTGCTGTGACAATCATAACCAAACAGCCCAGAGAATGCTTTCACCTTCCTCGTTGCCTGACGCGAATGCCTTGGTCGGAATTTGAATCGCCTCCATCTTCATCATTTACTTGGACATCGGGTATGTGTGTCACAAGGTCTTTGAGAAAATCGAACTTTCTTTCCGAAAGAATGATTTGTTTCCTATAAAAGGAACGATTTAAATATATTTCTCTGACCCACTCGATCGCCACTTTCTTTCTGAAAGATTGATTTATCTCCTAAGAAAAACAATAAAAATTATTCCTTTAATCTGCTCAATTACTTTTCTTAAGTTCTAGGGCTTCTTTCATGGTACTCCTGGCTGATGTCTGCTTCAGAAAATCTGTCACAAATTCTGCTCTCTTCAATGAATTCCTCAAAATCAATTGTCAACCATGCATCTGTTCTGCCTGTTTCGAATTTTTGTATGAGGAATCCAACGGCAGTGGTCAAATACACTCATCCACCAATCTCACTTTAAAAGGAGGCCCAACTAACTTACTTTCCTCCTGCACTGAATTCACAAATTTGGACATTTAAAAGAATTTCAACCTTAGCCTTTGAATGTTCAATTATTCAACCTCAGACTTTTTCCTTTGTCTTTGTCAGAATTTCTAAAAATCAGAAGAAAGTTAACTCACAGATGACTTGTTGTAAGTGTTCTTGCATTAATAGAAAGCGTCAACTCGTTCGTCTTCAATATCAAAGATTCTGTAAAGAGCTCCAAAAGCCGAGCTACAAATATTGGGTCAAGGGATAAACAGATGCTTAGATTCAAAAATCAGCTAAAACACACCAAAATTTATATAACGAAATACACATTTGAGCAAACTTAATCCTTTCACCATTTTCATTGAATATCTTAAAAACTACTTAACCCCTTTAACGAGTGCAACGTCTCAGACACGTCCGCCGCCATCTTTCCTTATTTAGGTGCAACGTCAGAAACACATCCTTTAACTTTCGTAGTGGTTCGTCAGTTGGGCACAACGTATCAGATACGTCTTATGCTATAAATCGCTTAGTATCTGTTCATTCGCTAGATGGCACCTATTTTAGCTAGTTTGGCTCTATGTGAGAGGATATAAATTCTTTTGGACTGAGGGTCAGACCTTGGGCTGCGTTATGTAGAAAATGGCTCAGACCTTGGGCTGCATTATGTAGAAAATGGCTTTGAGAAAACAGCTTGTTCAGGTTAGAATTGATATATCTTTACCAAATGCTGGCTGATTTTCAAACTTTTTGATTTATTTTGTTCTACTGACATTTACCTTACAACTTTGCCGCTGACCAAAGTGGGATTACCACTGAAAATTTTAGCTATGGAGCTTCACAATATTTTAGGAGGGGTTCTATTTGTGGTCGTAGAGTTGACCCTACCCCCAATTTTGTTTTGCATGGATGGTTAGAAAGAGTAATAAAAAAGCTAAACAATGGTGTATACCTCATCTTCTTAGCCCTCGCATAGTGAGAGATATAGCAACTTTGCAAACTACAAAACTCTCAAAATTCATCACTAAGACTTATGTTCCAACAAAGGGGTGTTCGGGTTAGAATTGATATATCATTACCAAATGTTGACCAATTTTCAAACATTATGATTTATTTTGTTCCACTGACATTCCCCTACAACTTTGTCACTGACCAGTGGGGTTAACACTAAAAAATATTAGCTACAGAGCTTCAAACAAAATTTTTGGCGGGGTTCTATTTTAGGCCATAGAGTGGACCCTACTCCATTTTTTGTTTTGCATGGATGGTTAAAAAGAGGAATAAAAAAGCTAAACAATGGCATATACCTTATCTTCTTAGTTCTTATATAGCCTGAGGTATAGCAAATTTTTAAAAAATTGCAGTATTCCACTTGAAGAACGTTTTCCCCAAAAATAATTCCCCGGCACGGTGACAGTGTCTAAAAATTAATATCCCCGGTAAAGGGGTTAAGAAAGCAAGCTAATATTTTGCAAACTTTCACTTAGATGCTACGGGAACATATCTTGTAAATTTCATAATTTTCTGAGATAGTCAACCTGGAATTTTCCGAAAAATTGGTTCAATTGACACGGAATTACTCATTTGAGGCATGTGCCAAAGTAATTGTTTCTAATCTTTTGAAGGATACATATCATAACTGGCACAGTCGAAGCAACTTTGCCAACCTCTTCATCTTTCTGCATGATCTTCTTAATGCGTGCCTGAAACAACATAACATTAAATTTCTGTCTCAACAATTTTATCTTTATTATTATTATTACATGTTTGTTAATGCATATTAAGCATTCACTAGGTGCAGAATCTTAATTGCGGGGTGAGTCACATGTCCTAAATAGTGTAGGCCAAACTGCAGAGTACAGTTTTCAGTTATCCTTTAAAAGCACCTATAGAAATAGTTAAGTCCAAAGTGACAGATTTTGGTAGATTGTTCCAAACAGACAGAGCAGCATTGCCGAAGGAAAGGTCAGTGAGAGAAAGGTGAGTGCACCGCTGTAGCAGTTTGTTAACACCTCTCGATCTCAGTAGTCTGGACTGTTCCTGCACTTGGATGACATCTGCCAGGTAGCTGGGCTGTTGTGCTGTAATCGTCTTAAAGTGATTAGCACATTCTTGTATTGGAAACAGTACCGTACTTTAATCATTGTATAATTGATCCCTCTTGTATACGCTGGCATGCTTTGAATAGTAGCATACTTTTCACCTTGAAGAAGTTTCGTCCGTAACCCGAAGCCCCTGTGCGATCATAACACTAATTCTGGTACATGACATTAAGAAATCTGGTAGTTGTTGAGACGGGAGCCCCAAAGTGTCCATCCGCACCTTGTAACTGAAGTATCGCTGTATCAGTCCACGCTTGATTATACACAATCAACACGCCCATACACACAGTTTTTGTAGTGCAATTTGTTTATTGTTGTGACTGGGGTGCTGTACTACAAGTGGTGAAGTCAACATTAATTTTAACTTTATTCAGACTTGAAACAAAGCACCACATGCCTGGGGTGCTGTACTACACGTGGTGAAAAATTGGCATTTAAAAATAACTATTTCAGACTTGACACAAAGCATCACATGTCTTGAGTGCTGTGGAGCTATAGTTGGCTTTTACGGACTACATTTCGGTGGGGCGCCCGTCGCAACAACTACCAGAAATCTAATATCATGATTTACTGTTATATAAAATAATAACAGCAGAGTGTCAATATCTTGAAAGTCATAACATCCAAATTATTCACGTAGTGTCTGTACGCTCGCTATACATCTTTAAGATCAATCATTCAGACTTGAGGCTAAATGTCCAAGTAGCGAAAGTCTGTAGCCCTGCGAAACGTCCTGCAGGTGAAAAATCTAGAAACAGTACTGCAAGCAGTAATGCAATTCGTCCACTGCGCATAGAAGCTAAATACTGTGAGCACGCACTCACGCCGCTGGGTCGGTAAATCAGCAAATATAATGCGAAACACACATATTGCGCTATATAAGTTCACAGCCGGCAATTATACAATAAACGAAAATTACACCGCTAAAAAGTTGAAAACTGAGCGTACAGGAGGAAACCGTGAGTTGTACTTTTTCTTCTTTGTTGGCATTTCAAGTAGATTTAGACTTTTATTTGTTCAATGTTCTGTTGAAAATGAAAGAAATCCGTACCACTAATAACACCGGAAATAAGAAGTCGAATGACGACGCTCACTAAAACTCTATGCCCACGTCTCTGTTTATAACTGTGAAAATATGAAACGCCAATTTTGGCCCTTTATCCCTTTTACAATACCAGCTCTAATGCTCAAAATTTCAGACATCAATCGATATCACTTCAAATTCATCCGCTATTAGCGGATGAATTTATGTCAGGCCGCATAGGTCAGGCCAATCCAGACATCAGCCATAGTAGAAAACTACGAGACAGACTATCGAGAAAACTGAAAACTGAAAGATAAATGGTCGGAGTCTAAATTTGAAAATTCTCACTTCTCTCGAAGCTCTAAACGGCTTTAAGAAGCACATTGCGCTTAGCCCGTTAAAGGGTTGGTTATCGGTTGGTAAACAACTATCAGCAAATGTTGCTGTGAGAGTGGCCAATACTATACTGAATACAATAATGAACTGCATCCAAATGATCAGGGCAGCAAGAGACAGAGAGAAGTGGAAGGGATTCATTCAGGCCAATAGTCTAACCCAATAGCGAACCACAGACGGAAGGAAAGAAAGAAGATAGAAAGAAGACCAATACTGAAAAATATATATTCGTGCTATAGATTTTTTCAGCAGAGCAGTGAACCAGCGGCTCGACTACGTATCTCATAAACACAAACGCGAAGACAAGGAGTAGAAGGAGGCGTTTTCTTTGGCGAGTTGATAGTCGTTGCATTTTATTTTTCTATTAAATGCCGGAATTTACGGACTAGAGGCGTGGACGGTCGATGGTCTTTGCTGGATTCGTTCGAGTGGGCGATGATGTTCGGCCGCAAATCGCACGGTGATGTCAAAAAGTCGGCGCAGAAGATCCTCGATCCGAAAAAGATCACGTAACGCGACTGAAGCACTTGCGCATAGTGCTCGGTAAATTATGATTATTAAAAATTATGATTATTAATTTTGGAAAATTAAATGAAAGGCGCCATTTAAAATTTGGATCTGTCGACACACTGATCAATTGATATAGAAGAGGAAAATTCACTGTAAAATTCAGCGGACAGAATGATCCAGGCGTGATCTTCCGCCACTTGGCGTGGGATATCGCGACCCCCACCACATCCAGATCCCCACTGTTTTGGTTTACAGGAATTTGATCTCATAATTCCCACTGGTTGGCTTAAGTGGGAACGCATGTCTGTTGCCTTGATGCTATCATTTGCCTATAAAATCGTTGATCAGTGATCGTAAGCTGACCTAAGTACACTGCTTTGAAAAATATACAAATGGTGAAATAGACAATATGACATTTTAAACTTGCCTTTAGTTCTGGTTTCTTATTCTAGTAATATTTGAGTTAGATTTTGGTTGATAGAATTTTATTTTTAATATAGCCTTGAATGCACAAATGTGCTGATCCTGGAAATGTGAGAAGAGTATAAGGTGCACATCTATATAAGTCCCTTGTTGTTTTGTATTTGAATATGGTTATTGACTTCATCTGCATTATCACAAAGCATCCTATTGAGAATTCTGAACGTTGCAATGGAGGGAACACGCCCTCCGGGAAGGTCCAGAAGACAATGGTTTAAAGCCATCAGAGAGTGGGCAGGATTAAATCTTGGGGGACGATTCATGTGGCACAAGACCGGGAAAATTGGAAAAGGATCGTTCACCATGCTGCTGGTCTTGACGGTTCCTGAGGGGACTTTGAGCTGATGATGATGATGATAATCCTATTGAGTTATTAAAAGAGTTTTAGATATGAGCATTTGAGTGCTTTTGTTAATTTTTACAATGCCAGCATGGCTGCTCCAAAAAGTTTACCTCACCTAGCCCCATTTCTCACTCATCCTTAAACAGAGTCTCTTCTGCCATTTTTCTATCAGTTTGGAAGCATTCAATTGTTGCTCATCTTTTGAGAAACCCTTGCTTCAATGATTTCTCTCCTAGCAGCTACAGACCAGTTTCTAATTTAACTTTTCTCTTCAAGATCCTGGCACAAAACCCGGCAGCTTGCATGTTATCTCAGTTGTAACATCCTTTTCCTTCTTTTTCAGTCCCCTAATAGATCAGACCATTCATCAAAATTGGCTCTATTGCCATTTTCTCAGCCCTTGCGACAGCTATGGACAATGTCCAATGATTGTCCATGTTTGTGTCTGCCTCTGTGTTTCTTGATCAGGCTCTGATGCCTTCGATCATGAAGTCATAGTGCACCATGTAGAGTTCTCATGTGGGTATTCATCGACAGTACTTGATTGGATCAAGTCGTGTATTTTCAGCAACTTCCGCTCTCATCAATCTATGACAGTGATTAACAATCTGCGGGCCAGGTCTGGCCCGCCAGCGCACTCTATCCGGCCCTAAGAGCAAATTAAAACACTAACAACAGGCACGAGAACAGTACATTAGTTGTAGAAATTACATATCAACTGGCTAGGCTGTCCAACAGTGTCCATATCAATTGTGTTCAGTGGTGTCAATCCTGTGAGGGTCCTTGGGTCTGGACCCTCACAAAAAATGTGGTTGTGAGGGTCCTTAAGACAATGGACCCTCACAAAAATCTGAATAAATCTATATTGTACCGTTTTACGATTACTTAATAAATTGTTGGATTGGTAGATGCTAGATATAATAAGTAAACATTTGGTGTTTTGGAACATCAATAAGTAATAAGAATTATAAGTATGCTAAAAGAGTACATGGTGCACATGCAGTTGTGCAACAACAGGTGGACCCTCACAACTTTTACTACGGATTGTCAGATTGACGCCATTGATTGGGTTGCTGCTAAACTTTGTGTCAGGAAGTAGCCCATTGCAACATTTATTAAAGTTAATTTTGTTTGAGTTACATATTTATATAGAATATATTATAAATTATAGATTGTGTATTTTGAGATTGTGGCCTTCGAATAATTATGGTAATCTGAGAATGTTTAACTTGGCCCTTGACCAAAAAAAGTTGTACATCTCTGATCTTTGGTGTACTGCAGATCTCAGTCCTTGGTCCAGTTCTGCTCTTATTTACTACAGATGTTCCAAGTAATTTAAACCATGGTCTTTGTTGTTATTTTGTATGCAAATAACTTTGAATATATTGAAGTTGCATAAAGCAACACTGACGAAATGTTGCTTAAGCTAAGGAAACCTGCATCAATAGCTTGGATGAATGGAAGAGTTGGCTGAATTGGCTGAAACTGGATTCGTCTGAAACTGACTTAATGTGGTTTGGCTCTTTTCAGAATCAAAACAGTTTTGAACTAAAGAATCTTCATCCTAAAGATGTGCATATTCCTGCATCAGAGCATTTGCACCAGCTTGAAGTAATCTCTAACTCAAGGCTGTAATTTTCTACACATATTTCCACAGTCAGGTCTTATTTCCTAATATTGCAATGACTCAGTGAAGTAGGAGAGTTTCTTCCAACAAAGGCAAGCCTAGTGACCTGCTTTCTCATCCATATACTGGTAAATCTGAAGGAAGTTGTTCACACTGTCTTTAAAAGAAACTCCAAGCTTTGTGTTCAAGAGACATCATTGTTTTTTTCCCAGCTGATCGTCGAAATGTAACTTTCGAATTTATGAGCCAAGAAATACCGGTATTCCTTTCACTTTTTCATAGCTTACTGCTGGAAATTTGTTGCGAATGTATTTGAAGCATGGATTAGATTGCTCCCATGTTGCTTCCCCGCTGTTCTGACTGATCTTCTGGATTGGCCTGACTCTAATTCTATTTGGATTTGGTGCGCCATCGGCTGATGCCCTGGGCATTATGATAGTGGCGCCATAGAAGTTGATTGATTGATTGATTGATTGATTGATTGAAGCACTCTCCTTCTTTGTCTTTGGCCTATACCAGCAGTTCTCAGACTTTTCAGGATTTCTTGTGTGGTGGTCCCTCAGACATTTTTGTGATGACTTGTGCACCTTATAAAATTTGAATTTTAAATTGACTGTAATTAATATGTAGGCTACTTGTTTTTTAATACATAGGCTACTTGTTTTTTAATACATAGGCTACTTGTTTTTTAATACATAGGCTACTTGTTTTTTAATACATAGGCTACTTGTTTTTTAATACATAGGCTACTTGTTTTTTAATACATAGGCTACTTGTTTTTTAATACGTAGGCTACTTGTTTTGTCGATCAACTATTTAATCAGAAGATTGCAGCAACTCTTAGTCATCAAATTTAAATTCAAATGGAATCAGCGCTCTCAGAGCCATCGGTGTATTTTGCGTTGGTGAGACATCTTGAGAAAGTAATTCCTTTACGGTCCCTCTGAAACCACTAGGTGGTCCCCCATGGGACTGCAGACCCCAGTTTGAGAACCACTGGCCTATACAAACTGCTTAAACAGACCCAATTTGATGTGCATTGGTGGCAATAAGACTAGTGATGGGTCAATTAAACTCGTAGCAACAGTGTTTTTTTAGATCCATGCTTCATACTGAGCCAGTGTTGTAGTTGATTCTCTCTCTCTCTCTCTCTGTCATCTTTGACTGTGTCCAGTCGTTGATTCCGAAACGATTTCTCTCCACTTGTCTCTGTTGCTCGCCAGTTCCTCCAGAGTCATCCTATTTCTTCCAGTTGTTTTCCCTTCCAGCTTGAGCCCCACCGTATTGAGGTCTTTGCTTATGCAGTCCGTCCATCTTGTTCTCTGTCAGCCCTTGACTTCTTTTTACCCTTCTGTTTATGATAGTATGCTATTTTTGGCAGTCTTTCATTTTCCATTTGAATTTATGCCCCAGTATTCCATTCTTTTCTTTACTTGTTTTACTACATAGGTTACTTGTCCTTTCTCTGATTTCTTTGTTTTTTTTATGCTCTTTATAGCTTGTTTTCATGATCCTTCTTAGCCATTTGTTTTTAACATGCATCTATTGTTTTTTTTCCATGCTACTTGTTTTATTCCACGTTTCTGCTACTATGTTTGGTCGATCAACTATTTAATATCAGTTTCAATTTCAAGTTTATATCATGTCTTTTGAATATTTAAATTAACCAATTGAAGACATCAGCGCCAATCAGCTTTTGATTTCTTTTCGGTGCTTGCTTTATTGTTGGTGAGACATCTAGGTATAAAAGCTTTCTACCATATCCATTTCATTGTTTTGAAACCATTTTAGGTGGTCCGTGCTGATTTGTCAGACCATAATCTTTGTCTTCTTATAGTTTATTTTCATGCCTATTTTAAACAGACCCAGTATTTTGATTCCATTATTCTTACTAGGCACTCTGCCAGTGCATGTGTAAATCTGCATATTCCGTGTCTTCCATATTCTGCGGTTGCATTGTTTTTTTAGTTACCTATTTTTTCTAGTCTTCTCATGATGTAGTCCAAAATCACATTGAACAGTGAGGGAGACAAAATACTAAATGGCACACAAATTTAGGAAAGTTACAGCAATAAAATCAAGTCATCATATGCTGCAAAATAAGGTAAAAATTCTTCTTCCCAATGTTGGTACCATTGATCAGTAGTATGTTGTGTCTGGAACAAGTACCTAAGTTCTTTGCATTTAATCTCGAACCAAGAAACTCTGCACAGCCCTTTAAGGTTCAGTTCTCTCATCAAGCCATTGGGTTTGCTGTGATTAAAAAGCAATGTTTCATTCGAGTCGTTTCAGGATGTTATTCGTCTTCATCTTCACCATAACTGTTTCTATCTTCTTTGTCTAAAGAATTCGCTTAAAAAAATGTTGGAGGAACCGGAGCACGTAGATCAGAAGTTGAAAATTAGTATTTCCATGTAGTAGTAGCAAGTAAATCAGATCTGCGCCAAACAATGTGCCAACTTATTCATAAGATCCCAGTTGTATTCACAGTTTCATTCTGTTATGTAAAATTTTGTTTGTTACTGATAATAAATTTTGAGCCAATGTTATATACATGCATGTATGCAATTATTTTGTAAGTTTCCTGTTTCACAAGTTAATTTTATGGGACTTGCATAGCCAGTGCCTTATTGGCTTTCAGTATTGATTTATTTAGCTGCTTTCGTTTGCAGGCCATTCAAGGAAGCTAAGTTGGTGTCAAAATTGAACCTATGCTAGACTGAGTAAATATATTTATGCTGGTTCACCCTGGTCATATTTTGTAGACGACTGACCCTTTCTAAGCAATTCCTTGTGCAGTATAATGTTGCACAGTTGTAAGGCATTATGCTAATAATTATTGTGTTTGATGAATATGGTACACACATGTGCAATTGTGCATGCACACCCTAGATGATATCATGCAAATACATGCATTTGCACACAGTGAATAGTACAAAAAGTGATTAATATTTGCTTGTATTTGTTGAGAAATTTAGTGCTTAACTGTTGAAAACAACGAGTCATTCATTTGCAGATTGACTTTGAACCCACTTATGGATAAGTGCTTATCTGTTTAAGTGCATAGTGGCTTAGTCCCAAAATATTATATTAGCTTCACATTTTGTGTCAGCTCTGTTTAAGTGCATATCTTAGTTAACAAATGCCTTTTGACCAAGGCAGTCCAATGGTTTTGCACTGAGAGATTTTTACAAATTGGATGGCTTGCTCGTGGGTGGAAACAGGAATTATCATTGCAAATGTTGAGTTATATGTGAATAATTTTATTTGACAATGCTTTTAAATAGACCTTTTGGATATTAATCTTAATAGGTCATCACAAAATTGCAATGGTTTAAAGTAAAGTGCTGTATTGTTGCAATAACTTGTTACTGGATGTTGCTGAATAAAAACTGTTCTGTTTCTGTTTTTAAAAAAACTTAAATTGCCGTAAGCCGTTGTTCAATAATTCAAATTTTATGAATTCTAGAAAGTTTGAAAAGCAGCGAATTTTAGAAATGTGAAAAAATAACTGAAATTTGCAATAAAATTCAGTTCCATGCATTGTAAAGGAATTTTAAAATTTCTTTAGAAAATGACTTGAATAACTCAATTTACTCAAAGTCTAATAATTCACTTTATAATCAAGCCGGGGCATTGTCACTATTCAGGCTATAGCAATTAGTTGTAGTGTGGCACTAGTTTGCCTGTCTGTCTGTCTGTTACTTGGTTAATTTAGTTACAGTTTCAATCATTCAGCCTATCATATTCAACTACTCAAAAAAAGTAGAAAGAAAAAGTAACCCAACCAAAGTTGCCGTATTGCTGAATTTGACTGAATTTTACAGTATTTTAAGTCAAGCATAAAATTCATAGATTTTAGTGATTTATAAAACCGGACTCACTGAACTGTCAAACATTGGCCTTAGCTCCTTTTCACAAATTCTGAGTTGGAAAATGGAAATGCTTCAAATGTTACTTATGTTTGTCTCCTAAATGCAGTGTTTCTCAGCCTGTGTGCCATGCAAGAAGATTATCAGGCGTTCCTTTTGAATTTTCTGGAAATGTTAAAAATATTTTAATTTAAATGTTTTAAATGTCGCAGATCATGCAAAAAAACAATCAAAATAATTTTGCCATTTTCGTCTTCCTGGTTTTGTGAGTTTGAATTTTCACATTGACTGAAATCAAATGAAAATGTCACAGACTACCTGAAATAAACACTGAAACGTGAGCTCGTTTATCGACTTTTGGAGCCTTGATTTAATCCAATTTTCTCTCAAAAGCAAGCACAACATTCACTGGGGTTGTGAGTTTGGTGCGATTACCGGTATGCAATTGCATATTTAAAAAATTTTTTAATGCGCCGCATTTTCAACCAGTTTTCTGCGTATGTGATTCTGCACAAATATGCAGCAGTTGTATCCACATTTTGAGCTATTTTTGTCACATATAGCATTTTTTCTTTTTCTAGCATAGCATAGATTTTCAGGGGATCAATGCCTGTCTGGATGACCTTTTTTGCTCATTGGCCCTTTTTCACCGAAAAACAACTCATGCAAATATGCAGCACATAACTGGGAAATTTAGGCACTTAAATTGGAAATTTCTGCATTTTCCCCGCATATTTAGGACCTCCAAGTCCCACTTGTTTCCGGAAAATCGTCACATTAAACTCACAGACCTAATTTACATTAAATTATGAAGTCATTAAATGTGAAATGTTCAGTAAACAGTTTATGATGATTCAGTTCATCAGCAACAGATTGGTACATCTTTTCATGTGTGCCATTGATGTATTCAGATATTTCTAGTGTGCCTAAAGTCTAAAAGGTTGAGAAACACAGCCTTAATGTTTGAGCTGTATTGAAGAGTATATATTATTTTGAATTTGACAGTGCAAGTCCATTCAGTCGATAGTTCTGTTTAGTGGATATCTTCAGTTTTTGTTTGGTACTTTCTGTGTTTTTAGAATCGTACGATGTTGTGGAGGCGAGAAACTTCTTTGAGCAGTATTATTCTATTATTTATTTCCTCTTTCACGAAGGATTCACTAATGTTGAGACAAGCCTTGGCCAGAGAGGTGAGAGCAATATTTTCTTTGTTCTTTGTTTCCATAATATGGTTGTCTTCAATACAACTAGGAGATCAGTTGCTATGTATCAGAGTTCAGTATATTATGAATATTGGCAAACACATGCTATGATTGCATCATAAATTATCCTAAGTGCTTGAAGTTTGGTTTTAAGCAATTTTATTGTTGTAAATTCTTTGGGAGACAGTTCATTTTCTTATGCCAACGTTTACAATTTGCAGGGTTTGATGAATTGATCTCTTTGCACAGTACTGTTTTAGGTGTTGTGTAGGTCATTCATTCATTCATTTGACAATTTGTATCTGTAACAAGGCTGAGGCCCACAGGGTTAACATCTCAACTATAACCCAACCTAAACAGACGTTTTAAATATATAATGAAATGCTCGGGAGTATCAGCCATGGTGGTTCATATTCCACAAGATAGGATTACCCCTAGTGAAGGATCTCTCTAAATCTTGGATGGGGAGGAACATGAAGTTTAACGCCCGAGCGGACCATTCCTGTCATTACCCTGCGGTCTCTTTACAAGAGAGGCAAGGTACTCAGGACAGCAAGACACTAACAGCCAGCATCACATAATTTAGCCAATGATCCCTGAGAAGTGGTGTTACATGTTCGCACCAGCGACATCCGAACACAATCCAGAAGATTCAGAACAGACTGCAGCCGTTGGTTTTTAGGCCCAACAGACACTATTGCAAGTCGAAGTTAGGACCAAGGCCCGGAATCCAAATACAGGCAGATATCGCCGGTCATGCTATCTTGTTTGTATCTGTATGAAGGGTTATTAATCCATACACCTTATATAATGTAAACATTATTCATATTCATCGTTTGAGCTTAAATGCGGAAAACCACCATTCAGAAGGCACACTAAGACACTAAGAATCCACTTTTAAATGTCTAATTGAATTTACTGCACTCAGAATCACGATGGCTTTAGATCAGATTGAGCAATTTAATTGTCAGTCTATCTGGTGCAGATCATATTCATTTTCATAGTTATATTTGATCTTCATGATCAAGATACATGTTTTTTTATTATTCTTGGAATAAAATTTGTGCCCCACTTGTCTAGTCAATTTTATAGTGAATGAAAATATTCTGTGATATATGGATATATATATATATATATATATATATATATATATATATATATATATATATATATATATATATATATATATATATGTACATGCATATATGTAATTATGCATATTGTATATAGTAAATTGTCATTAACAATAACAATAGGAAAGAATTATATTTATTCATATATGATAGATATTCAACAGCCAATGTCATCCTGAGTGAAATTGCTTGGATGAGAAAAATAACAGAAGTTATACAAGATATAGACTTTGAATATATGGAGAGAATGAGCAGAAAATGACTTTGGCTACTATGGTCAATGAAGACATGTCATTAAATATAGAAGGAAATGACCTTATACACAACTATGTGTGTGTGTGTTTTAACTCTTTAAAATATTGCAGTTTTTAACTGTCCCTTGAATATGTCATTACTTAGTTTGACTGTTTTGTATTGTATGCAGTTTTTTTCCTCTTGCAATTGTTTCAAGTCATCAGATTCAATTTATCAGAGCCCTGCATGAAAATCCAGTTGACCTCTGTAGACAGTAAATAAGAATATTATTATATTAATAAGTGTCATGGCTTATGACTCTATCTGGAAAAGGGAAATGGAAACTCCTGGAGAAATATGGCATACACGTCAGAATAATCAGGCTAATTGAAAATTTATATAGCACAGTTTTAGCATGTATTAGAATTGACTGAGAAGAGACAGAGTGGTTCAAAATCAAAACAGGATTTAGACGAGGATGTATCTTATCGCCGATACTCTTCAACATTATATTAGAATACATCATGAGGTGGATTGAAAACACAAGTGGTTTGGGAACATCTCTAAAGCCAGGAAATATAGATGATGCAGAATATGCTGATTATACATGTCTAATAGCAAAATTCCTTTAAAAGATTGTAGAATTATCGGAAGCAGTGTTTAATCTGGACTCCGGGGGGAAACTGACAAAGCCGGGGGGAATTCTGCTAGGGGGCTGCTGTTAGTTGATGTAGTATGCCAAAATTTCTGGGGAGGAATTTGAAATTTTCAGGGGGAAAAGGGCAATTTCCCCGGAAACGGCCTAGATTAAACCCTGACCGGCAGCCTTTATAACGGAGAGTGGAAAATTGTGATTAAAAATAAACAATAATGAAACAAAAGTAATGCCAACGACAAAGAAAGTGTGAGAATGGCCAATAGTAACACTCAGGGAAAAGAAGTTGAAATGGTGAAGAACTTTGTTTACTTGGGAAGTGAATTGGAAGCAGAAGGAGGCTCAGATTTGGAGATCAAAAAAGGAAAATAGCAATGGCAGGGTCTACATTCAACAGGCTACTTACCAAAATTTTTAAAATACATGACATTTGGATTAAAATAAAAAAATAAAAATTCTCAACTCTTCTGTAATACCAATATTAATATAGCCTATGGTTGTGAATCTTTGACCATTAAAAAAGAATTGGAGAAAATAATAACAGCAACAGAATATAAATGGCTTAGAAGGATAGTAAGGATTGGATACAAGAACTTATAACAAATTAAGAAATTAGAGAGAGAACACTGCAGCTGAGCATCATTGAAGTATATGAGGAAGAAAAGTTGGGTACTCTGTCACATATAAATATTTTAAGTATTATTCTGTAATTATTTTATAGCAAACAAGGCTCACCGTGAAGAGTTGGACTACATGCTGTACATTTTGGAGGTGACACAACATAGTTTAATTTTAGTGATTTAAAGTTTGGCATAAGTGTATTGCACCGAATACATTAAAAAATGATGTTTTCATTTCCTCTGTTCTAAATAATAATTGTAAAGCATACCTGTCCAAAGGTATCGAGTGAAATCACACTGAGGAAATCACCATGTGTTAGAGCAGTGATTCTTAACTGGGGTTACTTGTACCCATTTGGGGTACTTGAGGAACGTTGTGGGGGTAAGCAGAATGATCCGGAAATAAAGTCTGTTTAAAGACTTTCACCTCAATGTACTTGGAACTGTAAAAAAGTTTGAAATAAATTAGACATTGTAAAAGAAAAACCCCACTTTCTGGTTTGTGCACATTCTGTGACAGAAGTATGTTGCAGTTTATAATTTTGCAATATATTGCAGAGCATAAACTTGTGTCCTCATTTAAGGTAGTGTAGGGTAGTAGGGGGTATTTCGCTCTTTTATACTTGTTTCAGGGGTACGTAATCACAAAAAGGTTAAGAATTACTGTGTTAGAGCAACCCAACATGAGAAAACGGATAAGTATTTTAACGATTTCATATTTTGAGGAACTTTGTCTAATATATTCCAGAAAATTCTTATACTTCTTCCTGAGATGATACACAAGCGATGGCAGTTACACAGCCTTGGTAATTGTTGGTTCATTTATTGTTTTGAGTACAGTCTTTGCATGTGAACATTTTGCTTATTGAGAAAATCATTTATTCTAGTATCAATTTATTGTTTAACTTACCGGTACTTACATGCTATCTTTATTAATAGTATCGTTCTCTAAGTTAGTAGTTTTGCTCTCTTAGTTAAGGCCGCCATGCTATCTGTAATGAAGAACACTGATTTGCATTGATCCTATGAACATGGTTAAGAACTTTGCCAGGTTTTTGAAGCTGATGATTTGATATTTGTAAAAATATGATAATAATTATTTTGATTTCAGGGCGAATCATGAGGAAGCTTCTTCATGTTGGAAATTCACTGAAGGTGAATTTTTACTAGTGAATTCTTTAGTCTTACTTTAAAATTCTTTCTTTCAAATTCAATGGTTTAATGATTTTTGCTATAATGGAATTCTTTTCATGGCCATACATTCAGTATGTATCCACAGCCTCAATGATTTAAGCACACGTAGATTTACAGCTGTTATGCAAAAAATCGAAGCAGTGATGAGCTTTGGCAGCTTACATGTCACGAAGTTGGAACTTGAAAGCAGTATGTGGTGCCAAACAGATGCAACTGTTTTTATTTTTTCCCATCATAAGTAATTTTCTGTGGATGTGGTTCAAGTCCAGACGGCATTTGTTGTAGCTGAAGAGAGAAGGAATGCGCCTGTTTCTCATGTGGTATGCAATTCTCATGGACAATGCCACGGAGGAATGCCACAAAATGTTCAAAAGCCTCGTTCCGAAAATGTCGCCTTCTGCCTCGTCCGACAATTTTGAGGCCGATTTCTTTCTTGCCAAAACATTTTCAAATAGTACGTCTGCTTTTCAGTTTAGGATAGTAAAATGGATAAGGTTTGTGTGTGTTTTCCTACAGAATACACAGGATGGCGCGAAAAAACCAGACTAGTCACATTTAGGTTTGCATTTAATATTGTCTGTTTTTTTTGTACCACCCTGTATGTGTTTTCAGAATGTAACAGTGTTTCTTCTTGCTTTTTTATTGCTGTTCATGGAGACTTTCAGGATGTGCAGAAATTACAGTTAGCTTGTTAGTTAGATAGTTAGTTACAGGCAGATTTATATAGCACTATTGTCCTAGCAGGCCAGGACAAGTCAAGAGTGCTTAACATGGTACAAAATGAGCGCCCGAGCAAGTGCATTTTGAGTCTCTTAGTGAATGTTTCTAGATCAGTTGCATAGTAGTAGCTTATTAGTGTCTGCTTGACCTTTTTATGTCCAGTTTCATAAATCAATTTGATTGACCGCTGTCAAAAATGCATCAGTCATCATCATCTTGTTGGGTGACAACATCTTAGGAATTTATTATTTGTAATCGAGTATTTCAGCGCCTTTGATTATTGTAGAAGTTTCCTTCGATCAGAACACTAATTGCCCAGGAATAAGCAGCCCAGGGTTTAATCTAGGCCATTTCCGGAGGAGAAAATTGCCCTTTTTCACCCCGGAAATTTCAAATTCCCCTGGAAATTTTGCATAACTGAATAACAGCAGCCCCTAACAGAATTTGGCTTTTTTTTAATTTCGGCTTTCAGTTCCCGGAGTACAGGAGTCTAGATTAAACACCGAAGCAGCCACTATGGTATCTGCTCTCGAGAGCACTATAAAAATTCACGAGATCTTACTTACTTACTTAAGTGTTAAATTGGTGCAAGTGCAACAGCACCTGAATGATGCTGCTTTTGTTATTGGTAGTTCTTTATAATAAGAGTTGTCTTTCAATGCACTGGAACTTGTGTGTTGTATGTATAATAGCCAGAGTTGCTGTGCCAGACGTTTATCCTATTCTACCGTCTCAGGCTGGAGAGAAGCATCCAGACAATCTGAGCAAGTGGCTACTTGAAGGTCTCATGGTTTTTATGGTATCTGAGGTAAAACACTAATTTATCATCATCGTCGTCATCGTCTAGACTTGAACCACATCCATTATCATAACCATCATAATCATCATCATCATCATCATCATCATCATCATCATCATTGCAGGTGTTGTCTGCAGTTTATGTGAGAAAGAGCAGCTCTCCCAGGACATATGACTTTGTGACGTATCCCATAGGCCATGCTGGCCATGTAATTATAACTGTTGGACATGGATTGCCGGCATATGGTAGTTTTGAGACAGAATAACAGTCTTTCTTAATAGAATTGATGATCACATGTTTCCAGTATATTAGAAATATGCATGAAATCTGTCAAGTATTTACTATGTATTCAAAGTTTGTGATGTAAAAAGTGGAACATAGTTCTTTTAGATACAGGAATTGACAAGATCTTTCACATAGCATTTTTCAATGCAAAGTGTAAAAGGCCTAAAGGAGATGCTACAAAGCTGCAGATTTGTACGTGGCTCACACAGAGACATCAGATCAGATGTCACTGTTGTTCTATTTATTCATATATATGTACCAGTATATACATGTATGTATATATATATATGTGTGTGTGTGTGTGTGTGTGTGTGCGTGCGTGTTTGTGTGTGTGTGTGTGTGTGTGTGTGTGTGTGATTTCTGGCATTAGCCATTGGCATATTAAATTGATCTAGAAGTTAATTTTTGAAATTTTTGAAATTAATTTTCATTTTAGGTCAGCAAGATTCGATGGAATAACCACGGATTGCATGAGTACTGCTTTAACTTTCTTTTTGACAAGTTCAAAGACCATTATCTTCCTGAAATCTTTCCAGAATTGAACCGGAATAACAGCATTTACGAGCCGCGTCTAGGTAAACTCTTCATTTTTAATAATTTTCCAATGCACTTTGACTCAATGGTTTATAAGTCTAGACTATCAGTTACACTAAGTACATTGTTCTTCTTGTCCATGCATTATATTCATATCATTTTTTGATAATTAATAATTTTGTGCATGATTTTCGTAGATGGTCAATTGTTTCTGTGGCACTTAATTAAGTGTAGAATTTGGTAATTTTGATCTTATACTTTGATCATTTTTATGAGGTCTTAATGATTATAACAAGGATCTTACAACTTATTTTTTATGACATTAAGAACAATTGTGGACGAATTATTGGAACTAATCCTTTTGAATGATTTTATTTGTCTTAGGATATGGTAAAGTATCATTTATTTATATCTGTATATGTTTAGTTTTATTTAAAAAATAATATAGAGTATTTCTTTTATCTTATGTTTTGTGTAGATTTACCTGAAAAAACTGTTGATAGCGGTGGATATTCCGTGACTCGTGCCTTGTGTCAAGAGGCCGTAGTTAAGTGGATGACAGATTACACCTTGACTGTAACGGCTCCAAATGCTGACAGCAAGTGAGGATTTCCATAATCACGTTTTGGTGGTGTTAATTGTGTTTTAAGCACATATTTTTTTCTCTTTTGTCTCTTGTTGATCAACTTTTAATGAGAGTGTAAGCTGTGCACTGGCTATATTTGCTGCCAATGTGACCTGTTTGTGAAGTGGTAGGCTGCGGTGACAGAAAGTGTCGGGGGAACTGTTTTACTGCAGACAAAAGCAATAATTAGTAGGAGGGGGACAGAGTATCAATTATCCCCCAATGTTTTGTGCCTATGGTAAAAAAATTTATATCCCTGCCCCCATGATGTTGATGCCAGGATTAAAACCGACCGCATTCACTCATTTTGGATGACCTTTTTCTGCTTGTCAGGGTATTTGGACAGGGAAAAATATAAGGATGACGTTTTTTTGCTCGTTAAGACTTTTTGGGAGACGAAAAGGGGGTCAGACCTGACTTTATAGACGATTGTATCCCCCCCAATGTTGACGCTAGGTTTATGCCCTTGGACAAAAGGTTTGCAATTGTTCACGACTTAAATGTCATTTGAAAGATGGCACTGCACATGCAGGAAGTAGAAAATCTTTTCTAATATTTGTCATACTGTCACGGCCTGCAAATTCTGAGTGTTGGGTTTTAAGATATGAAATATGTGTATAAGTCCAATTAGTTGTTGAAATATTAGTGGACTATCTATATATTATTATTCAAATCTAGTGGAAATTGTCACAGAGTAAATTGATGGATTTTTTGTGATATAAGACCCATATCTAGAACAAGACTTTACTTGTATTGCATCTCCTTTATTTCTTCTCGGGTGGTAATTTTGCGGATGTGATAGACCCATGAGCTTTTTTAAAAAATGATTTGCATTAGTTGTTGATTTTACATTGCCGCGCTCAAATGTTCCTATGCTCAGCAGCCAAACTGTTGTCGAGAAATGTGAAGTGGATCTAATCGAAAACGTCCGGTCGGCTCAGGAGACGGAGCAGCCAATTCCAGGCAGCAATGCGAGCACGCTGTCGACTGTGAGCAATGAAAACTGCTCAAACAGCTCGAGCGCCGGCAGCGATGAGCATTTATTTACGGGACAGGAGATTGTGCAGAACGTCTTGTATTCTTCCAGAGAAAACGTTGATATTGTGCACGAAGTTTTTAGACAGGTTTGAGATGCTGTTATTTTAAACATCATGGGACTTTCATTGGTGGGGTCGATAGGTTTTGCTAATATTTTTTAAATTTGCAAAACAGACAAGAAGTTTAAGAACAATAAGGAGCCAAAATCAGTTTACCTTTATTTATATTTCAGTGTGCTTCATGTCAATCCCAATTACAAATCCAGTTTAATAAGAACAGTGTACATTGTTGCTGTAATTTAGCAGAGAAAGTTGTTTATTGTGGAGTTTCTTTTACTGTTTCCAGGCATTCCTATTTCCTTTCCATCACAGTGCTATGGTTCGCCGAGTAATTCATGTTTATCGAAGTTGGTTTCAGGTATTGCCTTGCGAGTAGATTTACGTCCGGTCATGTCGTTTTATGATGTGATTCTTTTTATGACTTATACCAATTTTTTAAATTATTGGTGTGTGTTAAATGAGTTTCATGTTAATATTGGTTGCATTCTGAAATCGCAGGTATTTGCTACTTATAAGTTGAAAATTACCGGTATGCAAGCCTTATGGTGTAGTTGACAGATTTGAACTTAATTTTGACCTAAGAAGTTAATATTGCTGATGTACTGCTTTCTGTTAGAGAGATTCAGCTATTGTGTCTGACTTGCCCTGTGCTGTGTTCATAGAGCGATGTCAAACCAGTTTTCATGCAGGAAAAACGATCATCTTTATTAGGAACCACTATAGCGATCCCTATCAAGGATAACAGCAGAAGATACAGCACGTCATCGGTTGCTTCGGGCCCGGTATGCTGCAAATTTTGTGACGCAAATGAATTATTTTGTTTATTTTAGTTGATAGATCTCCTTTCTGCTAAAAAATGAAATGAAGAGGTGTTAGAAATATCTGATACCAAACTAAAGCTTCTAGGAATGTGTCGGCGATGGAAGCTGTCTTTCTTTGGACATGTACAGAGAAGCCATGATGACTCGGTACAAAAGAGCAATACAACATGGCAAAAAGAAAGAGGAAGCAAGGTCGACCAAACCACGAATGGACAGGCGACATAGAAGAGTTGACTGGGATGAAACTAACATCCGCTATAAGAGCAACAGGAGATAGAGACAGTTGTAATCATATCATCCATTCTGCCACATCATCTTCAGGTGATGAAGATAAGAGAACCTGATGATGATGATGATGATGATGATGATGATGATGATGATGATGATAGATAGATAGATAGATAGATAGATAGATAGATAGATAGATAGATAGATAGATAGATAGATAGATAATGATAGTTGACTGAAGTAAAATGCTTAGTGGAGACCCAGTATAGAAAACTACACAAGTTACTGTTATCCATTCGGCTGGTATTAAATCAAAGATGCTTGTTTGTGATATGCAAGAGTCAGTGACAGCGATTCAGTAATTCGTTTTGCTATCTTTTTGTAAAATGTGTGCATTTAAATCATGGCCATGATTGTTGCTGTAAAAATGGCACTTGATATCTGTTAGGAAATTTTTGGTGTTTTTAGTGAATGAGACGGATAGTTTGCAAGAAAAATATTGTTTTCTGTGTGTAAAAATTTCGTTGATTGGCGCAGAGTGAAATCCTGTTTTAAGATTTATTGCTAGAAAATAGTTATTTTGAAGCCTGAGAATTATTTTGTGATTTTGTCATCATCATCATCATCATCATCATCATCATCATCATCATCATCATCATCAATTGTTTTGTGTTTAGGTCCATTGTACTTCTTATGTTTGATATTTAGGGTTTTATGATCATTTGTTTGAGTTTGATCTTGTCATGTCTGTTGGTTCTCAGTTGGAATCTGGCTCAACCATGCCTGTTGTGGAAGCTAATATCAAGGTTGATGTGAGGGTTGGGCTTCAGAAAGTTCTGCAGGTTTTCATCACAAATTCTGCTCATCTTTTCATGATCGAAAGTCCATCGGCTGCAAAGGATATGGAGGAACAGGTGATGAAGATCAGATATTAATAATCATAATAATAAATAATAATCATGAACTGATTAGGGTGGTACATTGTACAAATACTGCCAGGACACCGAACAATTGAAAATACATTATATCTGTCATGGCATATTAATCACTGTGCTGGATAACTGCGAGCAAACGGCGCAGTTTTCAGTTCACGTTAAAATATTTCCAGTGTCTTCGCCAAAGTTACTGATGAAGGCAGACTATTCCAGACAGCTGCCACCGGAAACATGTGGTCGCCCATGGTAACGAGAGTAAGAGTGAGCTCAGATTGCAATTGTTGACAAGAGTCGATGTCAGATATCTTGCAGAAATCAGCCGACAGATACGATGGCTCCAGACCATGAAGATACCGATAGGCAAGGATGAACAATTTGTATTCAATCCACTGTGGAACTCGAAGCCAGTGAAGTTCATAAAGAAGCAGTGCTATGTGGTCTGATCTTCTAGCTTGATTGACAAGACGTGCTGCTGTATAGAGGACAGCCTGAAGTCTGTCAGTAAGTTGGCTTGGTAGACCAGCCGAAATCACATTGCAATAGTCCAAGCGTGGCATAACCAGAGACACCACTAAAGCATGTCAGTGGGCATATGTTGGAGAAATCAGGCGCCATGGCATCAGCATTATTTTCATTGTGCCGGATTTTTCTGGCACAGGTTGATTAAAAGGTTAGACTAGAATTTGTGGTGACCCGTCAAATGCGCGAACGACATTTGCGCGCCGACATTTGCACGATATTAGTTGATATAATTGGGGTTAGGGTTAGAGTTAGGGGTTGATTTTGGGTTATGATTAAGACTATAGTTACTAAAGCACGGATGACTTTTAATTTATAGCGCAATTCGTGCTTCCTCCAAATACGCGCTAATATCGGCGTGCAAATGTCGGCGTGCAAGTGTCGGTGAACCGAATTCGTGAAAGTCTTGTTATCCATTCTATTCTATTCTATACATGACTATTTGTATAGCGACGTAGGCATGACAAAGGCCAAAACAAAAGTGTTTTACAGTCAACTAGATAAATTGTACGAGGTCTTAAATAAGTACGTCTTAAGCATGCAAGCAAAAGTTCCAGCCATACCTGCTTGATGTTTCATATTCAAAGAACTGGTTGGACTGTGTTTGCTCTAACAGTAGTTGAATATGCAGTATTGATGGTGAATGAAGGTGAGCCATGCTTTGATATATATTGAGCGGTATATTCTTAAGCAGACTTGATTATGTTGTAAAATCGTACTGCAGCTAAAATGCTAAACTGTTAAACGGTGTTGTTTGAATTCTTTCTTGACAGGTTGACATGTGTAAAAGGGTTCTAAACATCTATCGCTTTATTGTTACTGCAGTTGCAATGGACAGAAGTACCTGGTGAGCAGTTAGTTGATATTTTGTTTGCTGCATTCTAGATGACATATTGGAAAGGAATATTGTTTAGAAATTGGTTATAGCAGTGCTTCTCAAACTGTGGGTCACAACCCAGTGCTGAACCGTGTAGCCACTGGGTTGCGTGGGCATAAGAGGTTCATTTTAAAATTTGAAATAATTAAACAGAGACTAAACTGAAACCTACAACGTATTTGTGCGTTTGAGAAGTAGACTTAATGTTAATCTTGAAGACAAGTTGCTTCAGATTGCTGCTGCTGCTGATGATGATGATAAGAAGTTGAAAACGATGTTGATATTTCAGCATCTCTGGCTGATATTGCTTTGAAAATCTTGTTCAATTTCCATTCACTTATTTATGCGAAACTGACTTTTCAACAATAAGTGTAAATAAATGAAAAATAGGAAAAGTCTTGAGTCAAAATCTCCATTTTGAGTAGTCCACATTTGAACCACAACTCAGAAACAAGCTCACTGTTCACATAAAATACCCACAGTCATAGGTGTAATCTTCCATTGGACCTTCACTTTTTGAGAACCTCTGTTAGGGAAGGGTAAAGACATAGTGGCTGCCTCCCCCACTTTTTCATCTAAGTTTACACCAGTGCCCACAGATTAAGTCATGCGTATACTTCTATAATCTGTGTCATATAAGAGCCTACAGATGGGATAAAAAAAGGACTTTATATGTTGTCTGAAGTTGTTGGATAAAAAAGGACTTATATGTTGTCTGAAGTAGTATTTTAGAGGACTATTGTGTTTTCATGACTATTTTGTTTTGAGGGCCATTGTGCACACACATGGTAAGGGATTAATTTGCAACCTGTCTTGCATTCAGATTACCCCAGATTTTGAGCATCAGAATTATAAAATATGTTTGCTCTCTTTTGTAAATGGATTTTATCAATAATCAGTCAATCAATCAATCAATTCAGTTTATATCTCAACAACATCCTGTTGTTTACAGAGAAAGAAAAAAGGAACTTAACTAGTTAATAGAGTGTATATCAGAGTTATATTAGATACCAAAATTGCCTTGTTCTATTAATTATTTTAAAGGGCTTATAGAATAGAACTTGAGTTATGGGTGTATTTGTGGTTAAAATTTTCAGGGAGCAGCTTTTGTTGGTACTGTTGAAGATAACAGCCGTAATTATGACTGGAAATTCCACAGTACACAAAGAAAATTCTCTGAATAGATATTTGGCCGAACATCTCTTTAAGGTATTTTAATCTGCACAATAGCTACTCGGCCCAGATATTGTCCACTGCGGTTAGATATAAGTGGAATACCGCATCATGATTATGTCTATGAGATTACATCTTCTCAGCAGAGCTCAGGTGTTTACTGAAAGGTCTCTGAATATATGAGGTTTTAATAAGGTTAATAACTTCATGACAGACACTTTGGAAGTAATATTTATCTTGAAGGATTTGGGGTTTACCGTTGTGTTTTTGATTACTTGACTGTCATGACTTTGTGTTGCTTCAATCTGAGTTATTAGTGTGGATGTAGTTACTGATTTATTCAGAATGCAGTTTTGAAAGTTAGTTAACTTTTGACCATTTTATGTATGAAGTATGGTTGGTGTGTTTGATATTGTAGCACTGTGTATTGTTAACAAGAAACTGTTTATAAAATAAGCTAAATGAGAATCTAACGATGATTGCTTCAACCATAACTAACATCATTATGAGCTTTTCAAAGATGCTTTGATTATTGTTTTGCAGACTTTGATATTGGCCTGGATAAGAGCTAATCTTAGCATCTTGGTTTCTGAGCAGCTGTGGAAACAATTCCTTGAAACACTTTCATCTCTGACCAACTGGATTCAGCTGATAAACGAGTGGTCGGTCAGTGTCATGAACATCCGGAAACTCATTCCATAAGTCTTCTATTTGAGATTCTAATTGTTCATATGCACTGACGTAGTCACGGGGCCTTGTATTCGGGCTTGGATCGGTGATTAGGATTTGCACAAAACTTTTAAGTTTTTTGTGGGGCTATTAGGATAGTATACCCAGCATATTTGGTATTGTGTGACCCATTCTCGCCAGAACACTGAAGTTAAGAAACGTTGAACGCAGTTGGATGGGTGACCATCCTGGGATCATTGTTTAGTCTTAGCAGCTAGGGCTGCACCAACCAAGCCCAATAGTGTCCATTATTTGGCCGAATACTGAATAGTGTGGTGGTTATGAATAGTGGTCACATGATAGCTTAGTAAATTGGTAGCATTTTGTTCTAAGCAAACGGAGATAAAACTTTATACGGTCTAGAGAAAGTAATGACAACCTTCAACGACACTTGTCTAGTACCGGAGATCAGCGCCGAATAGCTAAAAACCCGGTGCAGCCTAGTAGCAGCTCGCTGCGGAGATTCTAGAAAAATAATGACAACCTTCTCTAGATTAATGGCTACCATTGCTTTTAAGGAAGTATGTTCACCTTTTTTGAAAATTCACGATAGTTCAAAGTGGTTGACACGTGACAATTTTTCTTTGCGTGTAAGAGACTTTTCACTTGAAAATGTCGATGTGCCACCATTTATGGAATCCTGACTTTGTCATTGTTCATATGTTCTGGTTCTTTACAGTATATCTTATAAAAGATATACTACACAATACAGTGTTGCTTTGTTCTCTCAATTTGAATAAGAGTTTTATTAAAATTATAGTAATTTAGTCAGATTTAGAAACATTGTGGATAAGACTTTAGTATTAAATGATAAAGGTAAATGATGATTCTGGGAAAATTTGTTTAATCTTGTGCAAATTTGTATTTTGTATAGAAAACAATGGAGATGCTGACACGAGTATTAGCGCGGTACATCTATGCTATCGACTTGCGTGACCTCCCTTTGGATAAATTGAGTGAGCAGAAAGTTAAGAGGGAGCGTGGTGCAAAGAATGGTAATTAGTTTAATTATCAGGTTGTGTTTATAAGATTCAAAATAGTTTATCCTGCTCTCTCTTCTTTTCATTCAGAGTTTTATTTAAAGAAGAGGCCCATTTTTAAGCAGAGACCAAGGCCAAGTGGCCCAATTGGCCCCCCTCAGATTGGGCCTGCTTGAGAGTGAGGTTTTTTGGTCTGTTTTTAATGCCAGAGTGTTGCATTTTGTCAGCTGTGTTTACTGCTTAGTTTTCTCTTGATTTAAAAATAATTACCGTATTTCTCATTTTGTTGTGTCGGATCAGTGAAGGCAAGGGATCGGACCCTGAGTAGGAGCTGGATGAAGCATTTGGGAGCGGACGGAAGTCTTAAACCGCAGCAGCTGCTCCCTCTGCAGAGGCCTTCGAAGCCGTCTGCCGGTGCGGTAGCTACGTCTTTGGCTTCCTTGTCAAATGCAGCTCTTCTTGGTGAGTCCTTGGAATGTCGCTGATAATTTACATTTAGTGATACATGACAGGGTACAAGGCACAATTCTAGGAAGAAGAGCTCAAGGAAGGCCAAGGAGAACCAAGGCTCAACAACATCCCAGCTTAGACGGGACTTACTTCATGCTGAGCCATTAGAGCAACTAACAATAGGCAGCAATGGATAGGGATAGTCCATAGTGTGACCAACCCCCTTGGAACGAGGAAGGTGTTAAGAAGAAGAAGCTACATGACAGTATGATGTTCTGTTCCTTATGTTCTGATTATGGCACTATAGAAGTTGATTGATGTTAATTGTATTATATGATTTGTCAGCATTTGAGTTTTGTCTTTGAAGTCAGAATTCTTGTACCATAAGTTTGACACGGCAAAAGTGGATGCTTATTACCCAGTCTGTTTTATTTAGAAAATGTTTGAAATTGTTTGATGATCAGGAAATTTTGTGACCATTGTACAATTTGTGACTATTGTACTTGAAATCCAAAGTGTTGTTTTGTTAAGCCTTTGTTTAATTTTGTTGAATGTAGGTCTTGATGGGTATATGTGAATCTTTATATATATACTGAACCTTAACCCTTGTACTGCTAAGCATTTTTTACTGACATCTTCTAAGGGGGGGGGTGTTTACCATCCCTGTCTACTTGGCCCAGGCTCTGAAAATTGAATAGTGTTATGCATAATTGAATTTTGCATACAAATCTCCACAGAACTGTTATTTTGTGCTGTTGATTTTATTATCTGTGTACAATTTATTGACTGTCAAACTTAACCACCCCTCAAAAACTTAAAAATTTTCAGATTTTCGTGTTTTATGCCCATTGAATGTTATGATAGGGGGCAGCTATTTGGTTGCAAAATGTGTGTAACTGACAATAGGCATAACTTATTATTATATACTCAAGGATCAAGCAACCAAAATCAGTTATGTACTAATAAATGTGTTATATATGCTACCAGATGTTGCGAGATACATTATGGTAGTCATGTTAATCACATTTTGCTTGACATTCTGTACTGTCCAATACAATTCCTGCTCATAACATGGTATGCTCTTGTTGTTGACTCTTCTACAGCATTGGCTTCATAGTTTACTTTGCTTTCATTGTATTTGGCCTATACTTGTAAGTTTGTCATGCATTTTTATTTAGAAAATCATCTTGAAATTGAAGTTTTTAGTTCAAAGTGAGTTTGTGGTTCTGCTACTGCATTTATTTTGCCCAACATTGTACCTATTTTATGCCCTACTTGCCTAGATTTAGTGCTAAGCTAAAAGTCATTGATTGTAATTAAGAAATGTACTTATAACATTGTAATTAAGAAATTCCATAAGGGAAAATTCAGGGATGTGGTTTTAACCCCTGTTGCCTTTGAAAATCATTATAGCTTAGTAACCTCGGTAGCAAAAAGGTCACAAAATATGTCAAAATGTATGAGAATGATTCCTCTACAGAAAGCTAAGGGTGATTGGAAACATATTGTCAGGTTTCAGAGCAATTTTGGAAAAGCTGAGGGTATGGTGGGGTTTATGTTGTCTGTCTGAATGAAGTCTGCAATTTTGTGGCATTGAGTAAATGAACAAAAACAAATATGTTTTGGAAGTTATTATTGTCAACATTATTGTTTGCCTAGTAGAGTAATGCTGCATGCATTGTATCCCCCTTTTGCAATTAGTTAAAAAATAGGTGGGGCGTTGAGCTGCTCGCATAGGAAAACTTTCAACCACCCTTGAGTTGATCAGCTGGCCAAAACATTTCGACCCTGAGTAGGGGATTTTCCTCAACCAGTGATGGTTTAGAAACACAGCCCTCCATCTGACTGAAGAGTACAGGAGACTGTGCTTTCTTAGGTGGTTCCAGTGGCACCATCAACCTTTCAGGCACCCGGACAGAGTCTTCTGGACATCAGAGATCGAGAAGCGGTGAATCATCTCCGATGTTTCAGTCGCAGTATGACATCGGCAATTTGCCCAATTTTTCGCCCGACGTCACTCCTGTCAATGCTTCCTGTATCCCGCGTAGTAACAGCGACAGTAGCATCCTGATTGATCCAAGTAAAGTGAAAGGTAAGCTGTATTTTCTTTATCTGTTTTATATGTCATTTCTTGTTTTGTTTTATTGTCTCCACCCTCCTGAGGTCAGTTTCGAATCTGCTGTCCTCCAGTTGCCTGGCAAGAATCCTGTCATTACTCCACCATGTACCTTGTATTACAGCAAAGCAGGCATTCTTAGTGGCTTGCTGTCTGTAGTTTTGAATGTCACTGTGGTTTCTGTTGTAGTTTTAATTGACTGAGGTGATTTTTAAATGTTGAAGCCTGTTATTCAAATTGTGTTGCCTGTAAAGAAAGCATAAAAAGTCTGCAAGCAATTTTCTAACAAAGTCTTCTGGATTTTAGAGTGTATGTAATGCTCTTTTGTTTATGCAATTTTCTTCAGTTTCTGGCCTGTGCATAAATTCGGTCGAGAACGTTGACATGCCGTTCATTTCAAATGCTAGAACTGATGACAACATCTCTGCCGACGATGACGACATTTCTCCGCAAAGCCAACTTCAGCGTAAGTCTGTGCAAGTTGTTTTTGGAAATATTGGCCATGAGATAACTGTACAGTTAAAGGACGTTGTGAATGAACTGAAACGAACTAAAGCTGAACTGAACCGAGCCGAATATTTTAACTGAACTGAATATTTCAACTCTTTTTACACTCCTTTACAAAACAATCGAAATAAATACAGATTTTTCCAACAACTAAATACAGAGAATATCAATTAATTTAGTAGAAGAACGTAAAGTCAGATAATTGTTTTCCAGCAGCATATAATGTTGGGTGTGCAGAAAGTAATTTAGCATTTCACCAATTTTTTTCATTTTCACCATCTTCCAAAGATGCAATTAAAAGTTAACTGTTACCTGAATAATGTGTGGTTGTATTGCTTTCAAAATATTGTACTGTGAAATTTTTAATATTGTTATCTGACTAGTTATGCTGTAAAATACTGATGAATTATTGACATAATAATTTATTCTTACTGCATGTTTGTAAATCAAAGGAACTTTCGTCTTTATTATGACTGTAGGTTATTGAATGATGCATATTCATGTGCAGGCCTGCGTGCATGCATGCGTGTCTGTCTTCAAGTTTTCAAGTGACTTTCTATTGTGAGATAGTTTAACTCCTTTACCTCCATGACTCATATGTGCATCAATTTTACATTACGTTACAAATAAATGGCCGGTAAGGGTGTTAAACGTGGGTAAGTGTTGCCAGCAAAGTTTCATAATTTGGCAGCAACAGTTCTTTAGTTGTAGTCTGGTTGACGGCATCTAACTCCAGTGATTCTTACAGCGCACATTAGTGTGATATTTGTTTCTGATTGTTTTGTGATTAATGGGCATTGGTTAGCACCTGTTGCCATTTTGCATTATCAGCTTTGAGGGATCTTGTTAGAAGGAAGATGCATTTGAAGGAAAAGATACGTCTTTACGAATCTTCAATGCAACGTCATCCAGTGTGCATCTCCCACCGGCAAATTATTCCCCGTCAATCTGTTGATAAATTTGACGATGGCAATGGCACTGTAAGGAGTGCAGTTAAGGATTTACTTGCTCACGTATCATCTCTGAGCATAGGGATGGACAATACTTTTCTGTCACCTGAGGGTCGTCGTGAGGAAACAGCCCTCGGAACTTCATCAGTGCTCCCTGAAGACACTGCTGACCGCCGTAAGATGCAGCAGGCCGAAACTCTTTGTCGAGCCGCTACTAGAAGTGAAAATCATGATTCCAGCAATACTATGGTTAAGGGTTTATTCGATGAAGCTTCGCTCTTGAGTGTTGGAACTGACAGTAGTACTCTGCTGCCATCTGACGTGCACAAATCGGAAGTGTCGGAAGGAAAACCGCCGCTGTTATCTGAAGATGTTGTTGCCTGCCACTCCAGGCAGCCCGATGCAGAGAGGTCTCTTCAAGCTGAAGATGATGTTGATGTTACGCCAGATCTCGGACCTTTTGACCTATTTGAATGGAAAGATGAAGGTAGAAAGTTGTGGTGGTTGATTGTTGGTTGGTTGGTTTTGTTGGATCATTTGTTTGTTGGATGAGTCTACAGACTGGAAAGTTGTTTTAAACAGCGTTTGCAGTCATCTGCACTGAACTAACACTACTATTGGTTTAATGGTTAAATGTTGTTGATGCCACGTGAACCTGTTGACCCTTTGGCTTTTCTGTGTTGTTCTGATTTTCTGCTTCCTTTCAGCTATTACCAGTAAAAAAATTAATTTGGGACATCAACTTACTTCATCAAAGAACGTTGACTATTAGGTTAAAATCCAGATGAGGTATTGCAGGCATCTATTTTCCCAAAGTGACCAAACAACTTCTCAAGGATACGGGGTTAAACATTTGAAGTGGATACATGCTAGGCAGGCACACTGACAGAATGGCTTCAGCTCCCTAAGGTTGACTTGGCCTTGCTCGCTAGAGGGCGGTTAGAACATCAAATTGAGGAGTAGTGTTCGTTGCAAAGTAAACCGCGGACCTAGATGTTTGGCTGGCAACCTACTCTAGGTTAATGGTGTATGCCACCCGCGTCGCTGCATGCCTAAGAGACCAGAGATCAACACCGGCCCCAATGCTCGAATCCGGGCATGAGAACATGTTACTTTTTCTAAATCATGGTTACTGATAAGTTCATTGGCAGTAGCTGGTTGTAGTTCAAGTCAAAGTTACTATTTGTTATGGTTGCCTGTTACTAACATGTTCAGTTTGCAGTTCAAGCAGTTGTACTAATTCACTAGAGTTATTTCCAAGATCATCATCATCATCATCATGTTCTCTGTCCTGGGACAGGTTCAGGGCTCCATTGTTTCCATTCCTCTCTGCGTCTTGCTTCTTCTTTGATTTCTGCGTATAGGTCTTGTGACGCTGTGTATCTGTTTTCATCATCCAATCCAATAGCATCTTCTTTTTGTCTTTATTCCTGATATTCTTCCCCCAATTACTGTTCTGAGTAATGAGTCTTCTCTTAGTATGTGTCCAATCCAGTTCCTCTGTCTTTTTTTCCAAGATATCAAAGTCAAATCAAAACATTAAAACAATGTGACAACATCACTTTAGTTATGCTACGTATTGCTCATCTATTTGGTTGGTTTTAAAACTCCTAAACATAGTACTACCCTTGTAAACACATTTTTATTGGGTTTGTAGATGACAATGCTATGACAGTTGACAAAGACCAAGACTCTGTCAGCTATGGTAACCAGGTTTCACTTACCGGTACTGATAACGTAAGCATAGCGAGCAATGACAGCAGCCTGCAACAGTGTCGAGCGGTTGCCAATCGTAGCACAGACAGTAACAGCTTCTCGATGGAGCAGAGCAGCTACAGTGATCGGTCCGACACAGAGGCATTGGTGCATGGTGAGTTTGTCTGTGTTTCGTGGTGTTTTTGAGATTATGTTTTTTTCACTGTGTCCAGCAGCAGCATCAATTTCCTCTTTTGGTGATAAGCGTAGGTTATGTTTTGCTCTCTCTCTCTCTCTCTCTCTCTCTCTCTCTCTCTCTCTCTCTCTCTCTCTCTCTCTCTATATATATATATATATATATATATATATATATATATATATATATATATAAACTCGATAAAAATGTGTTTACAAGGGTACTATGTTTAGGAGTTTTAAAACCAACCAAATAGATGAGCTATACATAACATAACTAAAGTGATGATGTTGCATTGTTTTATCGATCATCATGTCAGTGTATTATTATAATAATGAGTTGATTAAAGTGTAAGAACACTTCTTCCTTTGATCTATGCGTGACTCAAAGACCCTGCTGTAGTGCTATATGCAGATTTCTTCTTTAGGTGCTGTGTATTTCTACGTTAGCGACCATGGATTTCACTTTGTTCGATCTTGACATCCTCTTATTAATTCGGTGTTGTTCTTTACTCCCTCAATTCCTTCTCATAGACAGTCTACATTGGCGTTTCTCTGCCTTCTTTTTGCTCTTTTTCCCTCCATTTTTCCGGTTATTGCCACATGCTTCAGTTCTTCCTTCCTCATTATGTGTCCAAAGAAGGAAGGCTGCCTTTTTTGATGGTTACCATCAGACTTCTTTTTATTCCAATTTTAGTCAAGATCTCTTCATTGGTATATGCAGACAGTGTCATCTAGATGCCTACAGATGGGATAACTAGGACTTTATATGTTGACTGAAGTAGTGTTTTGAGGGACTATTGTGTTTTATGGACTATTTGTTTTGAGGGCTATTGTCTGCACACATGGTAAATCCTTTGCAACCTATCTTGCATTTAAATTACCAAGCTTTTGATCCTCTGAATAGTAAAGTATTTTTTCTTTGCGGAATTTGTTCTTTTATTATTCGTTTGGCTGAGTTGAACGAGAGGGTTCTTTTTCTCACTGCATTTGATTTATTTCACTGGGACATTTGCATCTATCCCCCATTGTAGGTAAAGACTTTTACACCTTCTGTCTGCTAAGTTAGCAATTTTTTAAGCAATTATAAGTCTTACTAGAACTCGAAGGCTCGCCGCAAGCATGTGAGCCGCTTCGCATGAGGCGAAGCCGATCGCGCCGCGCGCTTCTCGCCGCTCGAGGCAACGACCAATCCAATTCCAATTCCAGAACGACCAATCAGAACGCTCACTCAGCCAACCAATCAGAACGCTTGAAGGTAACCAATCAGAACGCTCACACAGCCAACCAATCAGAACGCTCACACAGCCAAACAATCAGAACGCTCGAACGCAACCAATCAGAACGCTCACACAGCCAACCAATCAGAACGCTCGAAGGCAACAGACATACAGATAACGATTTTAATGTTATAGATTTAAAAGATGATGTTTCTTGTTCTTGATTGCAGCTTCTGATTCTGGCAGTATCTCAAGTTGTGGCATTCGCAGAATAAAGAAAAAGTCTTTCCACGATGGCAATGATCTGTCTGTCACAAACCAGGTGGAAGAGGAAGATGAGGAAGAAGAAGATGAAGGTGATGAAGAAGGTGATGAGGTAAATGCTGATCAGCCAGATGGAGTTGTTTCAACCGTTGGAACCGTGGAAGAAAGCCTTGAAGATGAAGATACGGAGGATGATGGGACTGTGCACAGCTTTGAAGAAAGACAAGCTAAGGATGCACATGACAGAGACAGCCTTCGAATTGACGATAATGAGATGATAGCAGGTTAGAAAGCGCTGAAATTGTAATCAAATTGTGTAATGTCTCATATTTTCTTAACCTGTTGCTATCAGTAATGTATATATGTATTCATACACTTAATTAGAACTGTAACAAATAGGGTGTTTTCACTATTCGGCCAAATACGAATAAATGGGACAATATTTGACCGCATACGAATAGTGTACATAGGTGCATGGCTTTGTTTTCATCGTCACAAATGCCAAAATATTTCCAAATTTGACTTCGCTTATTCATATCTAAGTTCTAAAGTCTCGAGTCTAAGCTAAACAATTTTACTTCATTTTAAATTAATGTAAGTATTAAATGATTTATCTAATTCGACTGTTTGAATTTTCAAATTCAAATGACTAATTAACGTATATGCTTCATGAACACATGCTGAACACAATCCAGAAATGACGCGTTACGTTCTTCTCATCGTCACATGAACACTATTCGTATTTTGGGTGGTATTATTCGGATGAATACAACTAATTGATTTTGCACATTATTCACTGCAGAATCGAATACAAATTGAATATTCTGTACAGCCCTACGCTGAATATAATACATATAATTTATCCAACTTTGTTAGCGTATTAGACTAGAAGCATGTTGCTGATTGAATAGTATGTGATGTTATGATTGAACAATATTTGAGATTAGTTTTAAAAAAATTACTGCACTTATGAGAACACATGATGATGTGTTAGGAACATTTTAAGATCTTTGGATATAGCCCAGATCACCGCAGCTGTCTTTGCCATAGTTGCTTTAGTTATTTTTCAGTTTTTAGACTTAGAAAATGAAAGCACACTTTTAAGAATACAATCCATTTTGAAGATGGGCATTGTTTTGATGAGAAATGCCTCTTCCCAGCCATCAACACATGTGTAATACCAATACTAATACAGATTTAAAGGCTATTTGTCATTCTCCTTTAGTTAGGGCACTTGTCAAATACAAAGGAGATTATAATTGTATTACTTATGTGAAATGCATTTGTCTGGCTTTTTGAATGAATAAGATTTGAATGTGGATTCATCAAAGCCAAATGGAAAATGCAGCCTATTGACCGGTGGAAACATGACTGGGTGGGCGCCGGATGTTGCCGTTGTGCTTTGGCACAGAATGCTCGGTTGCCTTGGTAACATCAACGATATCAAGGATTCTGAGATGCATGCCCAGGTGTACGAATACCTGTGTGACCTGCTGGATACTTTTGTCAAAGTGAGAAGTGCTTCAATCTAGGCAAAACAATTTTTAACCTATAGTACAAATAAAATTGCTTAAAGGTACTATTGCAATACATTTTTCATTCTATTGTGTGATCTCTGGTCATGCTGCAGCTATTTTCCACTATATAGTAATAATTATTTTATTATTATAATGAACAATTTATTATTCATCATTATTATTCTTAGAATAAACACATTTTATGTTATTTTTAAAATAACAAAGCCTGCTGTCAGTTAATGTTTAATTAAGATCTTATCTGTGCTTTTTGGTTTGAAGGTTCGAGAGAATCAAGGCGTTACGAAAGACAACCAGACGACGCCAGCAGAGCCCATATTTGTTCCGCCAATTTCACTCCTTGCACCTTGGTTTTTTGAGGTGAGCGCTACATTTGCTACATGTTCATTATTATTATTATTATTATTATTATTATTATTATTATTATTACTACTACTACTACTACTACTACTACTACTACTACTATTATCGAATGCTTAATGTGCTAAATGATGTCGGCCATTTGATTGCAACGCTCTCAGCTGTATGTAGAGTTTGTAGTCCACAGTCCTCTAGTCTGGTTATAGGGCAAGAGTCAACTAGGTGCGACATTGTTTTTGTTCATTGATACAATGACGACAGATCTTGTTATATTAACCGAGACAATGACAATTAGGCAGCAGAGAACGGGAACACAATAGCATTGCAAAATTAGAAAACAGTAAGATGATGGAAAAATTTCCCTCCCCTCATTCCTGTCATGGCAATGGTTTTATTGTAAGAGAAAGGTAATATAAGAATGGGGTTGAAAGATGCATGTCAGATCAAGAGGCAGATGTTATGAAATTTTTGTGGCTGATTGTACTAATTCCACTTAAATGTAGCATTTATATGGTGCCTCTTATATTTCTGCTCAGAGGCGCTCCTGGCTTTTGAGTCGCTAGATAAAACAGTGAGACTTTGGTTTTCACGTTGAACAGAGGGAAGGAATAAGAAGTGAGGCCCGAATGTAAGGAGTCAATTCATTCTAGAGTGCCAGGAAAAGTGAGAATTTATTGCACAAAATCATCTATGACATTCAATAAGAACTTCATGGTTTAAAGTGCTTGATGAATGTGTGTCTTCCGTAGGCTCTGAATTTGTCCGATCAGTACAAACAAGGCAAGCTTTTGGCGTACCAGCTGTTGTGTATGTCAACACTGCGTCGACATGACGTTGAAATCACTGCAGATCACCTTAACCGTTTCTACATAATGCTGCACATTGGTCTCATGCACAGTTCTCAGGTGATGAGATTTCTGACTTGTTGCTAGTTCATGATGGGGTCCAGCTGCTGTTTCTGTGATGAATTTGTTTTTAGAACAGCGCCAAAATTTTGTCTTATGAACTGTTGATTCAAAAAATTGTTCCCTTGGTTATATCGTGGCAATCTGATTCTATGGGATTCATTGCCGCAATATGTTACGAAAGCTGGCTCGGTTGTTTTACTCAAGAAGAATCTAAAAACTCACTTGCTTAAAATATCATTCATGTAATGTTTGTTAGAGTGCACTTGACTTTGACCTTTTTCTTGTTCATCATCATCATCTTCATCATCATCATCATCATCATCATCATCATTGCTCTTTACCACTCATTAGTGGGAATAGCTAGTCAGAAAACATTTCCAGGCCTTTTTGTCCGATGTTAGTTTTCTTCCTTCTGCAATTGTCAGTTGTTTTTCTTTCAGATCTTTTTGTTGCCTACCCTTTTTTCTTTACCTGCCTTTTCCTTTTTTACCATCTTTGTATGTGTAGAGTGCTTTTTGGGAAGTCTTGAGTCTTCCGTCCTGTTTTCATGTCCATACCATGTTAGCCTCTTTTTTCTAATTTTCTCCATAATAGTTTTCTTTAGTCTAATCTGCTGCCATATATCATATCTTCATTTTGAAGTTGTTTGTTTTTAAAATCTGCTAACGTCAAGAATTCTTAGACAGCTCATTTCTACAATAAGTAGTCATTTCATCTTCTCTTTTGTGATCCAGGTTTCTTATCCATATAGTATTTGTGGAATTACAACGGTGTTGTAGATTTAGATTTTGGTGTTTATTTTAATTTCTTTTGAGTTGCAGATGCATTTCAGTCTTCCCATTGTTTGTAGTCCTTTTGCTAATTTTTCGTGATGTCTTTTTGGTGGCTTTCATCGCTTTTTATTTGTCCTCCTACATATGTAAAACTTTTGGCCTGTTCAATTTCTATACTTTCTAGAGTTAATCGCATCTTCTTTTCTCCTGTTTTGCTGACTGCCATAGTTTCATGTTCATGGTGCTATAAACTTTGACAACAGTTGACTTGTTAATAATAATGACATTAATATTTGTGTTTTTGTTTCCAGGATGTAGTCAATGTTCTCATTCGTTACTGTAATTCCAAGTTCTTTTCACTGCCGCTGCCCGGTTCGACATTAATGATGTTAGATTTTATCAACGGTGCAAAAATGGTTCTTTCGCAGGTGGTTGATGCAAAAAACGTGAGTACTTTATTTGCACTTATCTAAAAAATTTGTAATTATGCCCAGCTGACCTACTTGGCATTACATGGTTGGTTCCTGTCAGAACACCAAAGTTAAGCAATGTTGAATGCGGCTTGTACTAGGATGGGTGACCATCCAGGGATTGAGTTGTGGTGTTGGCGGCCAACCAATCCATCCATTGCTTATAAATTATCGGTGTTTATGAATCGGTAGCAGCATTAGCTACGAAGGTAAAACATGGGTCTGGAGAAAGCAGTGGTCGGCTACTCAAGATTAATGGTGTAAGCCACCTACATAACTCCTTGCCTAGTACGCAGAGATTAGTGCTCACTTGAGTGCGTTGATTTACTTTTTTTCATGACTTGTCTACTCGCAAATCATTTGTTGCACACAGATTAATCGTTTTCCTGTTTTTAGCTAATTTAGGCTAATCTCAAAATCAGTGCTATATAAATTCTGGATGCTACTTCTATGTTTATAAATGTGCCTGATACAGTTGTTGTGTGTATGAGTAACCAACAAAAATTGTAGAATCAGTGAATTGATTGTGATGTTAATTTGACTCTTAATTTAAAATCAATTAATAATTATTATAAATAATTAATAATATTATTAATTAATAATAATAATTATTATAATTATAATTATAAATAATTAATAAAACATTAATTTTTCTATATTGTGAATAACTATTTGTAGGTTCCAAGAGCAGAGGCAATGTCTTTGCTGGGCTCTCTTCTCTGTTTTCCTAATCATCTTCGTGAAATTCCAGTTCTTGACCCAAATGCAAGGGAACTCGTTGTTATTAAATGTACAGATGTTAAAGTAAGTTACAAAGCTGGAGTTCTTTGCCCTGCTTTTTAACTGATTCTATATGACTCCTATAGCGGTGGTGCCGGCGGCAGCACTGCAGCAAAGGTGGTGGCAGTGATGGTTATGTCAATGATGATGATGAATAAAAGGGGTTGAGTGGTCATTGTGAAAGACAAAAGCTGCTAGCTGAATGGAGGTTATTGTTTGCAGCTGATAAGTTTGAAAGCAGGATGTAAAATATAATTTGCTTCAATGTAGTGGTTCACCTCTGGTGACATAGCTTTGTGACGTAGTTCTTTGACTCTAAAGCCCTGGTTCCCAATCAGAGGCACTCAGGAGCGTCTCTGAGTAGGAATAAAAGCAGCGCTATATAAGTCCCATATTGCCCTGCATTGCATACATAACATGGTAGCTGAAACTTTTCAAATATAGTATAGGCAAATGAAATGATCGAAGCAATTGTCGAATACTGTGATGTTCAGCAGATTAGTTTTGATGAAGTTTTGCTGTGTCTGTGCAGTTTCGATTTTGTTTTTTTGCTTTTAGGATCATATCATTGACATTCTTTTGAAGTTTGCAAAGGTAGAACCGCCAGGTCTTTCAAGGTTAGAGATTTAGGAATTTTAGTAGATTAGCTTTTACCAAGTTATAAGTTTTCTAGGAATTGAGCCATTTTATGATAGCAGGCCGGATAACTGAAATAATGATGAACACAGACTGCATAACCAGTCTGTTCAACTGCATAACCGGTCTGTTCGACTGCATAACCGGTCTGTTCGACTGCATAACCGGTCTGTTCGACTGCATAACCGGTCTGTTCGACTGCATAACCGGTCTGTTCGACTGCATAACCGGTCTGTTCGACTGCATAACCGGTCTGTTCGACTGCATAACCGGTCTGTTCGACTGCATAACTGGTCTGTTTGACTGCATAACCGGTCTGTTCGACTGCATAACCGGTCTGTTTGATACTTGCAAACCATAACGGAAGGCCTGGGGAACAAATGTGTTTAGTATTCCATGTTAGCCATTGATGAAGTAACATGAAATACACACACAAAACAGAGAAAAGCTGATTTATTTATGAAATGTTTATAAAAAAGGCAACGTTAGTAAAAGCTAGTGACATCACACCTAGATGGCAGGCCGGATAAACTAACCTCACAGACCAGATGTGGCTTGTGTATGGAACATTATTATTATTATTCATCATCATGTTCTCTGTCCTGGGACAGGTTCAGGGCTCCATTGTTTCCATTCCTCTCTGCGTCTTGCTTCTTCGTTGATTTCTGCATGGGTCTTGTGACGCTGTGCATCTGTTTTCATCATCCAGTCCAATAGCATTCTCCTTGGTCTTCCTTTTGTTTTTCTTCCTGACATTCTTCCCTCAATTACTGTTCTGAGTAATGATTCTCTTATTATGTGTCCAATCCAGTTCCTCTGTCGTTATTATTATTATTACACTGATGTTAATGCGCGTTAATTCATTAACTAAGTGTAGAATTATAAGCAAGGGGCAAGTCAGGGATGAACAACTTGTCCGAGGTTGCTATACGACGGCTAGGGTCGTATAGCACCTTGGCCAACCTGCAGCGCGTACAAAATGCTGCTGCACGTCTGGTGCTGGACCTAAAACCTCGAGACCACGTCACTCCAGCGCTTCGCGAACTCCATTGGCTTCCAGTCCAGTCACGGATACAACACAAACTATGCACGCTGATGTTCTGTGCACAGAATGGCCTTTGTCCGACCTATCTGGCCGATCTGCTCCAGCCAACATCAACCGCCATTGGTAGACCAGGCCTACGATCAGCCTCTACTAGCCAATACCAGAAACCTCGTCTTCAGACAGTCATGGGGCAACGAGCCTTCTCGTACGCTGGACCCCATGCCTGGAACGCCCTTCCACCAGCGCTACGGAGCATAAAGTCGCCCGTCGCTTTCCGTAAACATTTGAAGACACACCTGTTTAATTGTGCATATAATAATTAACATAATTGACATTAATTGTAATGCGCTTGCTAACATTTATTGATTAGGCGCAATATAAATAGCTAATTACATTTACATTACATTTACATAGTCAAACCTGCTACATTTGCAGTTCTAGCCATCATCTAGATCATTTTACGTGCCTTGTGTTAGTATGAAGCACACCTGATGTTGATATTTTCTGCAGGTGCATTGCACTGAGCTGCCTGGGAATATATTTATACGAGGAGTTTTGCCATCCTAAGACACTGCATTCGAAACTTGAAGAAACCCTTGACGTTCTACTCTCCGCACTGAGGGTATGGAACTAATCAATTAACTTATTATTTTATCTGTTGGTGCTTAGTTTATGATGCACTATTACAAATGTTCATGATTTCAGATCATGATGTGGCGGTCAAGCCTGTTTGTTTTTCAGATGACTGAGCCTGTTTTGTGGTGTTGAAAATGTTCCCTGATTTAAATATCAAAATGGAGTCACTCTGTGAGAAAATCAGATGGAGGAATACTGTCTTTATGTGGAATGTGGTTGATTTTGTGTGATTAAAATTTGCTAAAGTTGTTCTTTCAAATGAGCGATGAATGATTTGCAATGCAGTGTAAAATTTAAAATAGGCCTATATTTCATTGATAGTTATTGATATTTTACAGTTTGGTTTCATATTTAGCTTGGTGACAAGGTTGCTTGCCAATTGGTGGCGCACATACTTACGTTGTTATGCGATCATGTGCCGTTGTTACTTCAACGATTGCCTGAAATTCCTCAGAAAATTATAACTGTAAGAATTGCCTGTATGTGAACTAGCTAATGCAGCTTCTGTCTTTATTTGCATTGTTAATAGAATTGTTCTTGTGTTCAGCCAGACATTGCCTAATTGATGGCATAAAATTTCATGCCTTCCTCGATGAAACAATAAGTCAGTTGTGAAACTTATTTGGTACCACTATTATGCTGCCTTTAGCATCAGTTGATGGTTTCCTCAGTAAGAGAATCATAATTAAATCAGGATTGTGGTAGTTGAAAATCCACGGTCATTCTGAAAGTAGCTGGTTCTGGAAAAGGATGGTATTCAAAGAAAAGAGATACAAGAGATGAATTTTCTGGTGAAACTTGGAAGATAAAGACTCAAGAGAAACTCATCTGAATGAACTTGTGCTTGGAAAGAATTCCAGAATGTGATTGCAGCACATTGCAGCCTGTAAATTTCTAATGAGACATGACTAAGGTCTGAGCCATAAGGTTCAAGTTCATTGACATCACCACATTGACAAACCAATCCACAAATTTACATTTAGACCTTGTCATAATGTGCAAGTATGTTACAGTAATTAGAATAAGAACACATAATAAAAAAGGAATTAGTTTTACTTCTTCAACTCTGAAGTTTTAAGTAAGAATAATATTTTCCATAGCAGTTGCAGCAGTGAAAAGCATTTCAGTGCAATGTATGAAATTTGTTTGTAATATTTTGCTAAGCGTGAAATATTTTGTATCTTGGCACGGTCGATTTGAGTAGCGCTGTCTTAGAGTATGGTTTATAAAGTGTCAGGGCATTGGAAGACCTGGTTGAGTCCTAGTAAAAAAAACTGTAGCAAATAAGATGGCTGATTAAAAAGTGAAGCACTGTATTTGCAAGACGATAGTCAGGTTCAAAACTTGTGTGATTGGTAGCAAGTGAAGTGCTTTGAGAATGGGTGAAATGAAATGATAGATTTAGGCCTAATGTGAGGTTTTGTGCAAGAGGATTGTAAGAACATTATAATGAATATTACAGTTTTGTTGATGAAAACATTAAAATAAAATATAAAATGTTGGAGACTGAGTCACTGACTTTATGATGTAGTTATCATGTTATAGTGCAATGCGTAAAGCGCTTTGACTAAGCCTGCCTTGACTATAGCGCTATATAAGTTGACATACTGACATGTTGTTTAGAGCTGATCTGTTTCTGTTGTGTTAGAACATCACGATGACCATAGCTTTCTTACTTCCAAACCCCGAGTCTAAATCATCGAAAGAATCTCAGAGGACTGCATCACAGGTGATGATAAGACTGTTTTTGCACTCTAGGAGACTTTCTTTTCAAACTCTTAAATTGTCAAATCCGGCTGGTCCCTGCGTTATTGAATCCCGGTTAACTTTTAACGTTGTCTTTAGCATAGTGAAGTAAGAAAGTGCAGTCAAATTCACCTTTTCATTAAGTAGTAGCAAAATATTTTTAGGGTGGCTATCTACATATTTGAACGATCCATACTTGAATAACATTAGGGTGTAGTACAACTTTTGGGCAGGAAGATGGCAGAGTAGTAACAACGTTGGACGATGGAGCAGGAGGTCGTGGGTTTCAACTCCTGCAGGAGCCCTAAGGTTGACTCAGCCTTCTTTCAGCAGAGGGTGGTGGCAACTGAGTAGCGGGTTAATTCGCGGAGTAAACAAGTGCATTGAATCTGCACTAGTCGCCTCGCTGAGGGCCTAGAAACGAAGATCAGCGCCGCTCCTATGAGCCTTGAGGTTAGCCTTGAGTGCTCGGGAAGGACTTTACTTTACAACTTTATTGCATACTTTTATGCAGATCATGGATAAGTGATTGCATGATATGTTCATGTCATTGCACAGAACAGATATTTACTGATTTCCTATATTATGAGGGCTTAACCCCTTTACCGGCAACCCCGAACATATCCATCCATTTTACATTGAGTTACAGTTAAATACATGGCAAAAAGGGTTAACAGCTAGTTTGGCTGCAGGATATATATGTACATGTACAGTAATAATTGCAATGAATTACTGAATATTTGCTTCAACAGAAGCAGAACATTCGAAGTGCATGGAGATGAAGGCAGGACACACATTGTGACAGATACAGACATGATTGGTTTTGTGGGCCTGTTCAAGTATTGTATCTGTGTGTTTTCATCTTTGCTTTAGATTTTAGTGAGCATCATGTTTACTTTGTTGGAGTGGTGCATGAGACTTCCTCCAACTTTACTACTGGCGCCATCTGGTTCTGATAATCGATCTCTTCTTCATCAAGTCTTTGATGTTAGTTTCAATTTTATCATAAACTTTGTGTGTGTGTGTGTGTGCTTGCATGTGTATGTGTGCATTAAGGTTATAAATTTCTAGATTTGGTGAGAGAGAATAGTAACTTTTTAAATATTGATGTTAATGTTTGTTATCTTGCATTAATGAAATGTCTCTGTGGTTTCTTTTTATTATAATTATGAATGACTATAGGAGTTACCTCTTGTCTGACAAATAAGTTGATTCTTTAGTATTTTTTCAGAAAATTGTCCAATTTTAAAATTAATTTGTGGTCATCTTTCATGACTCTGGTAAAAATTTGCAATTTTGTGCCTAAAGCTGAGCAGTTTGTCGATGCCTGTAGGAGATGTAGGTGATAAGAAGCGAGTCGTGAATTTTGTTTTTGTGTATTGTTTACCTTGTTTTAACTCTCCTTTTACATTTTAGGTGCTTAACATGGTCGTTAATGGAAACAGGCGATCGGTTCTATCGTCCCAGGGAAACCTCCAGCCGATGGATTTCCAGGATGGGAAAGACCTTCCACAGACCAGTCAAAGTGTTCCTTCGACCCCAATGTCTGCGGTTGACATCAGCTCTGATGCCCATGTCACTGTTCAGCAGAAGACACAGGATGACCGTGCCTCTTTAACGTCCACATATCAAAAGACAAACAGCAACGATCCTGACACTTATGGTCTGAAGATTGCCGCGAGGACTGTAAGGTTGCAGTTGCCTTATTCAAGTATGGTTATTTAGACTGTGGCCTATTTGTTGTTGTGCGACTGGTTCTCGTCAGAGTACCGAAGTTAAGCAATGTCGAGTGCGGTTAGTACTTGGATGGGTGACCAATGACCATCCCGGGATCTAGTCATGGTGCTGGTGGCCAACCAAGCCGTTTATCGCTTAGGCGTCAATGAATTGGTTATAGCATTAAGCTGTGAAGCTAAAACGTCACTGCTTGTCTAGTACCTGGAGATCAGTGCCGGACCCTGCACTCATTTGAGTACAAAACTACCTTTACCTTTTACCATTAATGACATAAGTCTCTCATAGGCAGGGAGTTAGCAGAGTGGTGGCAACAGTAGTGGCATGGAGATCTGAAGATCGCAGGTTTGATACCAGTTGGAGTCCTAGGGTTGACTCAGCCTTCACTTACATCATGGCAGTGGCAATACACTGGCCTGGCCCCATATGTATAGCATTGCACTCCTTCCTGGCTGAGGGCCTCTTAAATGGAGATCAGCACTGCCCTATGAGCCCTGCCTTCAAGTGTGAGCTTGGGAAGGACTTTGACCTGACTTGAGTCTGCCAAAACTTTAAGGAGTCTATGATGAGCATTAAAAATTTCACGGGTTTGGCAGCATGATTAAAATTGACTGGTTTCAAACTGCAGACTGCTGGGATAAAATTGACAATAAAATCCTTTTGTCCCTTCACTATGTTGTCACCCTCATATAGTAGTGTAGCATTATTGTTGTTGTTGTTATTATTATTATTATTATTATTATTATTATTATTATTATTATTATATCTTGGCAAATGTGCTCATGTTTGCCCAATATTAATTAAGATTTTGTGACTTACTATTAGGTTTGTTTTTAGGGATTTGTGTATTTATGCATTTTGAATTTGCATTATATGTGACTTGTGTTACTTGAAGCAGTTACTAGAAAAACTTTCGATGTGAAATGCATTCTTATGTGCATTAGTGTCTTTAAAAAGTCATGATATTTTGAATCAAGGCATTTGGTTATAAAGGTGACCTTAGGAAAACTGAAGGGTTAGCGCCTTCAGTTTTGCATGGCAACAGCTGAATGAAGGCGGTTGTCAGCCTTTCTCTCGCCGCCTTTCCTTCCGCCGAGTTAACACCCGATGGATGTACTCATTCACAATTTGAGTCGACTGGAGGCATTTGGGGCAGAAACAGCCAAAAAATTTCTGCCACAGATGGGACTTGAACCATGGACCCTAAGATTGGTAGACCAATGCGCTAACCACTGTTCTGCCATGCACTGTTCATTGTTGGTTATACAGCTTATCAAATTGTGACATTGCGTGGTTTTCGTTTATATAGATCATGCTTCATCTGATCAATTATCTGTATCACTTTCCAATGAGTGCGAACGGTGCGTCTCAGACTAACAGTGACATCCTAGAGCATCATGACGGAGTTCTTGAAGATTTGGAGCAGAACGAACTGACGTCACGAATGCTGGCCTCGGAAAATACTCAGGTGCTTAAAACTAGTGATATGGTTGACGGTTATTTGTGATTTTTGCTTGATTTTGAGTGAAAAGATTTGGTTAAGTAAGTAAGTAAAATCTTGTGAATTTCTATAGCGCTTTCAAAAACAGGTACCATAGTAGCTTCTTATTCATAGGTTAAATACTTGATGAAGGAAAATGTCGTGGCAAAACTTAGGGGGCATATTCAGGTTGGCTGAAGTAGCCTTACTTAATAAATAATTTTTTAGTAATACAAAAAGTTCAAAAACTCAAAAGGGTAGATGTGAGTGTTGACGTCCCACCTCATTCGTCGACGCCTTGTGCTCGCCTCTAATTACAAACAACCCTATCACTTTCTCATTCCAGCACCACACCTCATGCTCTTCCCTACCCTCGCTGGGGCTCTGGGTGCCCCTCAATCACCGGATTCAGATTTTTAGTATTTTTAATTACGAAAAGTGTTTGGGGGCAAGATTGTGGACTCACTAGGCTAGGCTGCAGACTTGCTCAGTAATCAGTTTGAATTTCATTTGAACTAATGATTATAGATTTTATAAACTCATTTTGATCCATAAAATTGTTGGTCATAGTCAGACTCATTCAATCAAGTGTGTTTCTCAGTCTGTATTATTATTATAATTATAATTATTATTGTTATTATTGTTAGTTTTATTGCTATTATTATTATTATTATTATTATTATTATTATTATTATTATTATTATATATTAAATTTATTTGTTGTGGGCAAAAGTATTGGTATTGGTTTTGATTTAGGCAATACAATTTCATATTGGTGTTGGTATTAGCAATACATTTTAGCAGTATTGTTAACAACCTTGATGTTGTGCATGGTTTTCTTTTGCAGTTTTTTGTCATAAATAATGCGACTTTGATGTCATTTGTTGAAATACCAGCTGAGGTAAGTTCTCGGTAACTCTTAAACTCTTATGTTATTTAATTGAGCTGTTTAGTTTAAATCTTTCAGTGAGAAATAACTGCAATTGTGTGATGATTAACCCTTTGCCTGCCAAGCAGTGATAATTCAAGACTGCCAGGCATTATACATATCATTAGAAGGAAATAGCATAGAACAAGTAAAGAATTTTACATACATTTGAGGAGAAACTACAAGTGATGGAAGATACGAACAAAGATATTAAAAAGAGAGCAGCAAAGGAACTACAGACAATGGGAAGACTTAGGTGTATTTGGAATGCAAAAGAAATAAAGATGAGCGCTAAAATTCAAATATTCAACACTATCATTGCACCACAATCTTAAAATGAGCAGACAAAAACAAACTGCTAGTGGCAGAAATGAACTGCTTGTGAAAGATCTTGGGAATAAGCAGACCACAAAGAATAAGAAATGAAGACATCAGAAATAGGTTTGGGATTGAAGAGACAATAATGGATACAATCAGAAGAAGAAGGCTTAGATGGTATGGACATGTAAATATAATGAAAGACATTTGCTCCCATTTAAAGCACTCTACACATACAAAGAAGACAAGAGAGGAAGAGGAAGGCATAGGAAAAAGTGGATGGATAACGCCAAAGAAGAATTTGAAAGATACCAGATATTACTGATCGATGGAAAGAGACTACTGGTAACAATGGAAAAGATAAATGGAGAAGTTTCATGCCTAGCTATTGCCCACTAATGAGCTAACAGAAAGCATAGCTATTGCCTGCTAATGAGCTAGCAGAAGGCAATGATGATGATGCTTTTGATGGTGGTGGTGGTGGTGGTGGTGGTGGTGGTGGTGGTGGTGGTGGTGGTGGTGGTGGTAAATGTTATTGGTGATGATGATGATGATGATGATGATGATGATGATGATGATGATGATGGTGATGATGGTGATGATGAGGCATTACAAGCATGGCAATGGAAATATGCCGGAAAAATCCAGCACATCAGCAATATTTAATTGAGCCGGAAAAGGTCCTGGCAGTTAAGAGGTTAATGAACATTATTTATATTATTATTTCATTATTTCACTGTTATCAATCCTGCTTTTGGCTGCTTATATGATTTTGTGGTTCCCAGGTATGCCTGTCATCATGATACAGTTATGAAGTGCATATTGTAATATGTAAGCTATTTAATCAGTAAATATTTCACAGTGAGGAATTTTCAACTTCATGCATCTTTATATTAGCTTAAAACACACAACAGGGTTAGCATTATGTGAATATAATCTGAGATAATCACCACCAGTCGTAGATAATTAGCTATTTATCACGATTGTGCAAAGCATAGCATCTGAAAGCTGATTAAAGCCGAATTGTTGTGGATGTAGAAGACCGCTAAACCTTGCTGTGGAGCCAGTGCAGGGCTTATGACAGAGAAGACCGTATGCCGAGTTATTGTTCGTGATCCAAGTGGAAAATACTGTTGGGACTCTTCGATATTATACGGCAGTCAACAGTGCCGATCTGGATCTTATCCTAAAGGTTGATGTTTTCTCATTCATTGCTTTTGTGTGAAGATTTTGCCATCGTCGATGGACACTGGCATTAAAAATTATCTTTCTGGACTCCATAATCCATCTCATTGAACATTTTATAATGGCTTCATTTTATAATGGTAAAACCAATCGTCAATTGCATCAGAACAGCAAAAGATAGATATGCGTGGAGAATTTTGTCATCGATCAGCATAACCCCTGACCCTCAGCAATGAGGCTGGACAACTTTGTCACGTGACTAGAGAGTCCAATCTTGAATCGTTCACAAGGAAACTTAAAACTCATTTCTTCGAGACCTCATATTAGTGTAAAGCGCTCTGGACATGTAAATTTGACTGAAAGACATTTCATGTTTTTGCGCTATATAAATTGACTTTTTAACCTAACCTAACCACGCCATACCATTTTTGTAAACGATTAACATGGTTTGCTTCTTTTTTTGTTAAAATTATCAGAATTTTGCATGAAATCTATGCGTGTTGTACTGTTAAAATGTTGTGTCTTGGACATAGTTCATTTGGTTGTTTTGATTGAATTTTGAATTTTCAAACAGAGGCTCCAGTTGTACTCCACATTAAGGAAGACGAAAATGCAAACGAACCACAAAACCTTTTGCTCCACTTCAAAGGCACCAGTGCAGCAACTACCGCGATAAAGGAGAACAGGTCCGTTGTCGGAGTGCATGAAGTGCCAAGTTTTGCCACTTTGCCACCCGATGAGGATGCCCTTGATGTGGTATAATTGCTACGAGCAGTATTTCATAAACCTCTGTATTTATATTTTATAAACCTTTGTAATTATATTTAGTTAGTCCGCTCCAATCAATCTAAAACTTTGATAGTGTCAGTGTAAGAATGCCCTTTGAGTTGGAGAGGCTTCAGGGTGTAATTTTAACCCCTTTAGCGTGTAATAAAATTTTCCAAGACGTTACCAATGTGTGTTATTAATTTTGGAGAATAACGTTATTTTGAACTGTTAACATGTACTTTTAAACTTACTATATTTCAGGCTATTAGAAGCTACAAAGATGTGGTTTGCATCATTGTTTAGCATTTTTATTAATTACCATCCATCCGTGATAAAAAGAAATTTCGGGGTTGGGTCCACCCTACAGACCAAAATATGACCTGATTAAAAAAATACGTTCAAAGGTCAATAAAAAAATTTTTTCATTGGAGTGACCCCTAGGTTCAGACAGCAAAGTTGTAGGTTGGTGTCTTTGGAACAGATTAGTTCAAAAATTTTGAAGATGGGACCCAATTTGGGGAGTTATGATGTTTCTACAGGTTGATGCACCATTCATTGCTTTCGGAGAAGTGACATTTTTTGCCGATGAGAATCTCAAATCTAAACACCTTACCTTGCAGGCTATATAATCCAAGCTACAAGGATGTGGTTTGCATCATTATTTAGCATTTTTATTGTACTTACCATCCATCCGTGCATCAAAAAGCAAAAATTTGGGGTTTGGCCCACTTTACAGGCCAAAATATGACCCAATCAAAATTTTCTTCTAAGGTCAATAAAAGAAATTTTTCAGTGGTGACCCCTAGGTTCAGCAGTACAGTTGTAGGTGGGTGTCTTTGGAACAGATCAGTTCAAAAATTATTTAGATCGGTCCCATGGTAGATAATCAAAGACAGGAAAACTAGCAGCTCATCCATTTTTTTCCTCCCATTTGAGCAACCTTTTTGCCTGGCCAAGGTTACTTGCATGCAATTGTGCTGCCCTCCTGTTGTTTCAACAGCATTACCCCAAGTATTTCCGTGGTAAAAAATTTGAGTAATCCATTTTGAATTTTCAATCTGACTCCCCAGTGAACTCCCCATTGGAACTCCTGCCTACCTCGCAAACCCCTCCACAAAACCGCTGTCCCCGGAACTTTCGTCTTCCGAGGTGCGCTCGTCACCGATCCGGATAACATCAGGTCGGTGTCTTGTCGGAGAGATCATCGTGCCAAGTTTTGCCCTTTGACCATTTCCAAAGCTTGATGTGGTAACCTCTTTCTCGACGCCATCTTTTCAACAACAAAACCCCTCCCTCTTCCATACGATTATATTTTTAGGAAAACTGGCTTGCGCCATTATATTTAGAATATGTCAATAAACGCCTCATCGCTTTTGGCGTGCTCAGCTAAAACATATGATAGTGGTCTGTGAAGTTCAAGATGACGAACTGGCAAACATATGAGTTGGAGACGTGCTTCAGGGGCAAATTTTAAAGAGGTTAAAGTAAAAAACGTATTTGTTGTAATTCAGAAGTCCAGGTTAGAGGGTAAGTCAATCCAGTGTTGTCTGGTATCATTCGTGGAGGATGCATAGTAGGAAGGTCATGTGACTATCAAAAGAATGCTCAGTGGCTGTCATTATTTGAGTCGGGTCTGCATCACAAGAACTGCATTTGCTGTGTGCAGTCCAAAAGTACAAAGCGTAATGGCAAATGGTATATTATGTTTCTTAAGGATCAGCAAGCGGACGATCATATTGCTTTTCAGTCCACATTGGTGGACATTTGAATGACTGGGCTATGACTGTTTTCAAGCGATGAACATATTTCTTTGCCTCAACGCATCTCTGTGCACTGCACTAGCACCTGTGTATATTTGGCGATTTTGTACTCTGTAGCGCCAGTTTAGTTCACGGAGGTATCCATCAATGGTATTCCAAATCCATAATTTTAAAAACTAATTCATTACAGAGGTATCAGTCAGAGGGTAAGCAGTGGAGAAGACTTTGAATGAAAAACCAAGAGAAAGTGTGTGCTTAGTAAAGATTTCAAAGCAGGCAGTGAACTTGACGATTTGACAAGCAGAGGATGAAAGTTCCAGAAAATGAGTTAATGTGTAAAAAGGTCTAGTGGATGATTGGGGGGGGGGGGCTGAAAGAAAACCAAAGTGGCACCTCGCAAACCAAGACGCTAGTTTTTAAAAACCATTCCTTTATTTAGCAAAATCTTGTAATCAAACCTTGATGTTTTTCTGCTTTTAGTGTTGCATAACTTCTTATCACATTCCTATCAAATTCTCTATATTCAACTCATATTATTGTGCATTCTGTACAGTACCACAAGCTTTTACTAAATGTTTCATGTAACTTTAATCCGGTTTGACTGTATGTCACTTGTTCCGAATGTCACCATAGTGACAGACTTGAAATCACTAATGCTTCTGATGGGTTTCCATCTGTCTGAATTCAAGTCTGTTATATGCTATTTGCAGCATTAACAACTTACTGTATAGCTGTCAATGCATTTTCGTCTGCAGTGAACCGCAGTTGTGTTTTTGTGTGTTTTTATTAAATTCTCCAGTGACCTTATTTGAATTGCAGACGTTGCGATATCTGGGCATCGCCAGCCCAGAGTGCCTGTTGCATTCTGGAGAAGCTCTAAACACAGCATTCCACACTCCGGTTCAGCTGAGTCCCAACGTGGAGCAGTTGATGAAGGAAATTCTGACACAGCAGCAGTTGGAGGAAGGAAAGCACGTGAGAATGCACGCCTACGATAAAAGGCAGGCGATTTTCTTCATTTTGCCGTCGGTGTTCACACACACCTTCCATTTAGCTTGAGAAGAAATATGCAGTGATGTTACTTCATCATCAATCAATCAATCATGTCGATTTAGTATAGCGCGGTAAACGTGGCGAGAGCTGAAGTCAAGTGCACTTTACACAGTCAGCTAAAAGAGATGTGGAATAGATTAGTCTTCATCGTCCAGCTCCATGGGTGCTGTACCCTTAGGTGTCTACAGCCCGATTCAAAATTTGCCTCCATCTTTCTCGGGGTCCTGTGTTGCTCTGGTTAGTGTGAGCAGCTCTGCGTTCCCCCAATCCAATATATCATCCAACCACTCTTTTCTCAATCAGCCTCTTTGATTTTCTCCATTCATTGTTCCTAGCATGATCTTCACCAGTCAATTGTCTTCCATCCTGCATACGCGTTCAAAGAAGTTCATTTTTCTCCATAGCAATGTTTGCATGATGTCACTTAATATCTTAGAATGTTGTGGTGTTTCTAACAATTTACTGGACGGTTAGGTTTTGAATTTGGTTTGAACTTCATCTTAGTATGACATCGACTCCTGTACAACCTCCGGATAACAGTGACCCGATGTCGCCGTTTCATCTCTGTCGACTCTTCTTTAATCAGCTTGGATACATGGCTAGCGAGAAGCGGTGGGTCACTGAAATTCCGATGATAGTGTAACTTATTCAAAGCAGATTTTTTGCAAATTCTCTTAGCTCATCAGATTTTGTGCACAAAGTCAGGTTACATACCATAGAAATATATATATCATAACACGATGATTATGATGAAAGTTGGTTATGGTATTCCTTTTATTACTTATACTTCACAGGATAGCAAATGGCTTGTTGAGTGCAATGACAAGTTTTCCTTACTGTTAATTACTAATTAATACAATAGTATTGACTACTTAATTTCTTACTACAGTAAAACCTCGTTATCTAGAAACTGCCACGCGTAGGTCTGGAACGGATTTCCCGCCATGCATTCTACCTCGAAAAGCCGCCATCCTCGCCTCTCGCCCTCGCCATCAAGGCATTGGGTTTGGTCCTATGTAATTTGACCTCGTTAATCTCGCCATTGCCACGAGCTCAGGTGTAATGCCAATGCATGGCTTTCATTATACTGTACAGGGTACTGTTATGTACAGTATAACGAAAGCCGTGTTTCCACCCATGAAACCTCCCCCGCTCGTTCGCCAATGGGAACAATTAAATGGAGGAAATCTGTCCACACCATCTCCCTATAATTATCAGTGTGGCTGTGTGTCGGCATTCCTCGGAAAGTCAATTGCCCGCAACTAAGGGGCAAGAGACGGAGAGGAGAGAGGGAGGGGATAGGAGAAGGGTGAGAGAGAGCAGAGACGAAGGTAGGGAGAGAAAGAAAGAGAGCTGACGTTGTAATACGAGAGCTAACGTTGTAACACAGCCGCCGGCTGTTATTGTCGCGCACATCAAAGAGAAAGGCAAGAGCAGGAGAGGGAGATAAAGAGAGACAGATATGAAGGGGTAGAGGGAGAGAAAGAAACAAAGGAAGAGAGAGGAATTGCTGTTAAACATATAGGGTGGAATCCATGCATTTAACTTCTCCAAGACAGGCTACTATTCAGAATTTCCTATGCCTATTCCATAGGCCTGCACGCATTTTGAATAATTATTGTAACAATGCTGGTCTGAACTGTCCATTTGCTTATGCCTGCATGCCTGCCAAATAGACCTACCGTGCTGTAGCCTATATTGTTATGAATGATATATATATACACACAGTTCAACAATACTTTTGTAATGGTTTACTCAATTGACTTGCCCTCGTTAAGTCGCCACCCCCGCCCCTCGCCAAAATATAACGCCTGACGGATATGGGCGGGATAACGAGGTATTACTGTAATTATTAGAGAATGTTTTTATTCTAGCAGAGCACAGTGTGTCTGCCTAGTTGGTACAAATATAATTGAAATGCTAAGCTGTGACTGGGGATTGCTTACATTCATTTTATTGATTTTTTGTGTTCAATAGAAAACAGTTTGATCTGCTTCACAAGGGTGAAAAGTTGCTCCGTGACCTGAAGCACTTAGACAGTCAGCGCTGGTAGCTTGGAATTATCTCTTAATTAATTAATTCATAAATTTTTAATTGGCTGAGAAATTCTTTCCTTTGCAGATGAAATTTTTGCTGTGCAGTTCATTTAGAGCTTAATGTATGTGTTGCTGTGAGAAGAGTTTTCTGTCTGCTTTTGTTGTGAATGGCATTGTGCCTCAACTATTAGTACAGTCTCTTCTGCTTCATAAGGGAACAAAACAATAGACAAGCATCATCAACGTTAGAAAGTTAATATTTTTAAAAGTTCTATAGCGGTGGTATTAAAATGGCGGCTCACAGGCAAGATCGGGCCCACCAGGGGCGTGTAATGGCCCACAAAGATACTGAAATGATAAATTGCTTTTTTCTAATATATACGGAATATTTTTTTAATGTCTTGTTTTCAGCTTACCTATTGTCTAATACCCATTACTTATGAACTCTAATTTTCTATCAGCAAAATTTTTGCACCTGGTTCTCAGGCTCCAGTCATAAAAATTTGGCCCTTTGTAGAATTTAATTGAATACCCCTGCCCCATAGTATTATCTTTTTTTTTAATCATTTCATTATTTATTGTGCTTTATGGTTGTTTTTTTTATATTTTTTGTTCTCAGTCGCGAGACTCACAAAATAGCCGTCATCTACGTCGGCTCCGGCCAGGAAGACAAAGTCAGTATTTTAAGGAATGCAGCTGGGAGCCATTGCTTTGAGGAATTTGTAGCTGCACTTGGATGGCAGGTGGGCTGTTGAGAAAAATTTACGGGATACAATTCAGAATACTCTTTGAACCGGTTCTGTTATTTGGACACATTTGCTGCATGCATGCTTATTTCATTTTCAGCGAATTATCATCGCATTAATCCGGAACGAAGTGATACACGACCCGCTTGAATTTTGCGCCAGAATACAAACACATGGTGTCCTGCTGCTTACAGGTGGATCTCCAGTCTCACTCAGGGTTTATGGGTGGTCTGCAGCGGAACCAGACGACTGGCTCAACTGCACCCTACTATGCTACCTCAACAAAAGAAGTCATATTTCATGTTTCAACCCAGATGCCTTCAGACTCTGAAGAGGATCAGTTACGAAAGGTTTCAGGCACTCTTAGGGTTTTATATATATATATAGGAGTTTATATATATATATATATATTATATCGGTACTTCATTCGAGGACTTATGATAAAAAATTGTCGGAGACATGAAATTATAGTGTGGACTCGTTAGGTTGCAGATTTAATTTTTGTCGATGGCGTTGAAACGCCGGACAATTTTTTTTCTCATAAGACCAGATCGTTGATAAAGGGAATGAAGTACTCATAGGGCATTAAAAACTGAAAAAAAATAAAATAATAATAAATATATAATATATATATATATATATCAGCCATCTCTCTCTCTCTCTCTCTCTCTCTCTCTCTCTCTCTCTCTATTAGAGTGATTTTTCTCTTGTTTATCTTCTTAGATGTTCTCTCTATTCTGAGATGGCTAGAGGGGAGGAATGGTGGGAAGGGGTTGGTTATTCTAAAGTGAGGATCCAATCTGGATCTCAGGGACATAGATATCATTGTGAACAAGTGATGTAGAGTACCTGAAGAAGGTGGTGAAAGAAGGCCATAGTTCGCCTTAGAAGTTCAAGAAGGGCCTGAAGAATGATTAGAAACCGTTATCGTTTGTTAATTGCTAAATCCGAAATGTTGTGAATCTTTGGTTTCTAATCATTTGTTTCACAGAAATCTGTTCATTGCATTTAGTGTCCTTGTTTTGTTTAAGGTTTAAGTTCTTTGTGGATCTGTTAGCTGAAGCATCTGGGAAACGATGAAGTACATATCATCTGGTCTGAGCACAGGCGCGACTATCGTCATGGAATCATTCCGACCGATTTTGGAGACGTTCTTATCATAATCTACCCTCTGGAAAACGGGCTTTTCAGAATTCAGATAAAGCGACGACCTGAGGTGCGTTATGACAAGACAACGTCCAACCGTGTTCCAGTTTTCATTTTAGAGTGGTTCTCTTGCGTCGTGGAGAAGATCAGAGACAGAAAATTATCAATATTTGAACACCTGTTGACTATTGGATGAAAGACTATGAAAGACAGTGATGATGGGAAGATCAAATGGTATGCGAAAAAGAGGAAGACCAAAGAGAAGACGGATCGAAGATATTCTTGAATGGACTGGACTTGACTGAAGTTGATTCCCAAAATGCGATACACACATGGCCAAAGAAAGGAAAGGACCATGGACGAGCTCTTCTACACCGTTGGCTCCAACGATCCTTATGGACTATGGAGTGGGATGATGATGATGATGATGATGATGACAATGATGATGATGATGACAATGATGATGATGACAATGATGATAATGATGATTATGATGATGACAATGATGATGATGACAATGATGATAATGACAATGATGATAATGATGATTATGATGATGATGATGACGATGATGATGATGATCTCTTGCGTTGGAATGCTGTTTGGTGCTGTGAACCCTGCTATAGCTATTTCAAATTTAGATTAAGTGCCTAGGAGTAAGCAGTTACTGCAATACTGTTTTCAGAAGCACTATATGCATTCACAGGATTATATTTACTTAATTACTTAGAGTCTTTTAGGTGCAGTGAATTATTTTCTTTTGTTGATCAGGTGCCGTATTTTGGTCCGCTGTTTGACGGCGCCGTGGTTGATTGCCTTGTGCTGCCAGGTCTTGTGAGAGCGACAGCGGTAAATGCAAGTCAGGTGTTGCGTACCTTGAAACCACTATATCAGACGTTGTATCCTTTCTGTTCACCTGCCAACATTTATCTTGCTACCTGCTTTACCTTTTGCTATTGACTTTGAATTTGTTGCGTGTAATGATTCTTGTTTGATTTTAGTATTTAAGCAGCCTCGTCTTTACTAGGTTAGGCATTTTTGATAGTATCGTGTTTTAATTGGTTTTTAGATGCATATAAATGTAACTGTTTACACATTTAACCCTTTTGCCTCAATGACCTGTATAACCAATATGCTATTAAGCCTTAATACCAGCCTTCTGCACTAAAGGGTTAAGGCAGTGTTGTCCAAAGTGTGTTCTGCAGAACCCAAGGGTTCTGCAGAAATATTTTATACTATAATTCTCATATAATCAAGTTCCTGGCATCCTATGATAGAATTTATGTTTAGATATTTCTAGATATCATTTTCAAGCAGATAGTATTATAATAAAGTTGTTAAGTCTTAGGACTTAAGAAATTAAGACTTGAGTCTTAAAAGCGGTACATTGTACCCAGATAAATATTACTTATCTTATTATACTGTTTAACAATGTTTTAACTCTGGGGTAAGAGTGGAGTTCCGCTATGATGAAATTATTTTTTCCAGGGTTCCGTGGACTCGCAAACTTTGGACAACACTGAGTTAAGGAGTAGCAACATTGTTCTGTCAGCACAAATGTTTACAGAAAAACAGCTGTCTGAACAGCTGGATGGTTTTTGCATCTCAGTTGCAACTGTTTCACTTTACCTGTGCATGTAAATTCAGAACTAGTTTATTTACAACCTGTGGAGTTGGGGGTTTCTGAATTTTTCAGCATTAGGAACTCGGCCGTGGATGTTTTTGCGTGATGTTTTTGTGCCACTTTTCTTGACCTGTCCCAGTTATGAGGAGCGAATGAACTGCATAGAAAATATCGTCCAGAAATACAAGATGTTAACGATGTTCGAGGTGTTTTCATCTCAGATCTATGCACCTGGTAAACTGCTAGGTATGAGAATGCTCCAATTGTTATTATTATTATTATTATTATTATTATTATTATTATTATTATTATTATTATTATTATTATTATCGAACGTTAAGATTTATGTGGTAAATTGTCCTAGGAGAACTGCTTGAACACATTATATAGTTCATGAGTAATATAGGTTGACTGAGACAGTTCCATGACCTAATTCTTTTTTTTTGCTATTTGAAGTTTGTGTGTCCTGTTCATTCATACTTGAGACAATTTCTTTTCTTGTTTGGTCTGTTCACTAATTCTAAATGATATTTGTGGAATCTTAGTTACTGCTATGTGCATTGAAATTCAAGATTATTATTCTGGCAGACATGTGTCAAGGTTTAGATTTGTTATTCTTGACATGCCCTGCTATAGTTTCACTACGTTATTAATAATTTGTTGCCATGCAGGAATGAAATGCAGCTTTATTTGTCCATGTGCACTTCTGCAATCAGGTTATCATTATTCTTGTTTTGCACTCTTGCAGGCGATGAGGTAATTGCACCCCCACCAGTATCGTTGAACAACGGGCAGCCACAGCAACTGGCAAAAGCTGCCAAAGGTAATGGTAGTAGTTAATACTATAATCTAGATTTTTTTCTTCCTAATTCTGTGTTCTTCTATCTTGGTTATGATAACCCTATGGCAGTTAGTATGAAAACTGTTCATCAAAGGATTGCTCTATCACACGACATTTTGTTAAGTTACTCTCGGTAAAGTGTTATTCTCATCAAACTTTTCTCACACGTTCTGTTCCTGTTTGTTTCTTTGCTTCTGTGTTTGTTTGCCAATGTTGGATCTGCGTTTATTTTAAGTTGCCGCGCTTGATTCGAGTTTTTTTCCTCTAACGAGTCTGATTTGCAGCTTGTTGTATTATTGATCTGTAAATCGCAAACGACAGCGACGGAGAAAAACTATATATCGTGGCCTGCACCGCTTGGCAGTTTGCGGAAAAAGATGACGACCGACGTTTAGCGGCTGCAGGAGGTACATAGACGCATTGCCCGTTGCATTGCATGACCGGATCTGGAGTTTTGTAGAGCAATGGCATGATATTTTTTTAGATTTAACTGCAGTGATTCTGGTGGTCGTTTAAATTTCTTACATGTCTTTGCATGTTACTGGTTTCATACAGCAATTAGAGGTGACCACTGTTACACGTTTAATTTGTACCGTATTTTCACGCATATAACATGTACCGGTACATGCGTAGTGCTTGTCTGTCAACTGAACAGTGGCAGTGCACTGGTTTGACAAGGCTGTGACTTATGGTTGCAATTCAGAACGTATATAATGTGCAAGTTATATGTGTGAAAATGAAGTTTTCGGTTATTTGGTTATGGGTTTATTAGATTCAATTTTCTAGTTTCTGCCTAGACAGAATTTTCAATTTTTCTAGAAATGAGTGTCTATTATGTTACTTTGCCTAAACCAGAGGCAGCGTGCCACAAAGGCCATACTCATACCAAGGCCAGTTTCTTGAATGCAGTTAAGAACTGGTGAGGGCTTAGGCGTGAAGAAAATACTAACTTAAAAATTAGTTAACTGAGTTGTTTTAGTGATGCAGCTATCATTTGCATGTAACAGTTTCTTTGATTAAGACCCTAAATCTTTCTGAAATATAATTATTTCTTTTCTCTGCTAGTTTTTTTCATGCTTCATTTTGCAGCATATAGGATACAGCTGCTTGTTGTTTCGTTGTTTTAATTAAATGCTAATTAAATTAAATTCTTCTGAGAGTAAGTAGTTTCTCTGGCCAAAGTTGCTTTTCTGCTCTCATTTAAGAAGTACCTTGTGCTTCATAGTTAAGTTTTCAATATATTATTCTTGAGATTCTTACTTGTCTCTTTGATTAGGTAAAGATTTTCATCTTCTTGTTATTGTTATGAACTTATTTGAAAATGTTCTTTCTTATCAGTGTTAAGCAGTTAGTATTAGTTAATATTTATGCTCGGATGGAAAGACATTTTGATAAAAGACGGTGTACAATAACAGCTGTGGTGGACAAACAGAAGTTGGAAGAGATGGCTGTATGATTAGCAGTGGTTTTCAACACAAGAGAAATCTTACTAAATCACTTGAAATCCCATTATTATTATTATTATTATTATTATTATTATTATTATTATTATTATTATTATTATTATTATTATTATTATTATTATTATTATTATTATTATTGAATCTGTATGATCTGCTTTTGGTTGGTCATCACAGTTCTGCATTGTCAAAGTTAGGATGATGGTAAAAGAGTGACACTAAGACTATTTTACCTTGCCAAGTACCAGTAACTTCAATACTCTAATTAAAATTACACTGATGTTTGCACTGTACATATTATAAGGTAACATCTAAAATGCTATGCATGGGAAACACATATAGTTTTATAATTTTACATACCGGTAGTTTTATAATTTTGCAACCATCTCAAAAGTCAAAATATTAATTTCGGACAACATTTTGGTGTATTCTCTGCTAACTTGAGTTACCATTCCTGCCGTGTGGAATGGTGCTGTACTGGAGTGTGTCAAACTGTGTCTCTCTTTTGTTGTTTCAATCTACTGTGTCTTGTTTGTCTTAGTGTCTGTTAATATATAGTTACGATTTGTTTTTTTTTGCTTTTATATAAGGTAGCATTTTAAATCCTTCAAAGGCATGAATACATTTAGTCATTTGTGTCTTTATTATTTTTCATATGTGAATATCAGAAACTATATAAGTATTTAGTAATTGACCGAACAGCAGAAAGAGAAATTGTCTCTTCAGCGTGTGATTGGAACGAAAAGGTTGTTGCACCATTGTGGTCATGTTCTTTGTTGCTGTTGCTGAATGAAACAACTGATTGATTGATTGACTGATTGATTGACTGCATGTTTTGATTGGTATTGGGCCTTACTAAGTTGTGCAATTGGATTGCACTCATCATCATCATCATGTGTCTTCTTCATATCTGAAGGTTGACGGTCATGAGTTGTTTCGTTCTGTCTTCAGCAATCCTTTTTAGTCTTCCGTAGTTTCTTTTCCTGTATGTGTTCCTTAACGTGTCCAGCCAGTCTCTTCTAGGTCTTCCTCTGGCCCTGTTTCCCTCATATCTGCCCTCTAATAGGACTTTTGCTTGTTCTGTGCTTGCATTATGTGTCCAGCATACTGAGTTTTCCTGTTTATAATTTCTTGAGTTGTCTCTTTTCTCCAATTTTCTTTAGTACCTCTTCATTTGTTATTCTCTCTTGCCAGCTAATTTTCAAGATTCTTCTGAAGCACCACATTTCAAAGGCCTGTATTTTATTTTTCAACTGCTTTGTTAGAGTGATTTGGATTACATAGCATCTCAGGATTAGTTTTAGTGCTTGGTCTAGGTTTCTTCTTAGTAATTCTTTTGTTTGCTTCTTTGGCCATAGCAATTCTGGCGTTTATGTCTCTAGTGCATCTTCCATTCTCTGTTATGAAACTGCCCAAATATTTGTATTCCTTTACTTGTTCCAACTTAGTGTTATCAATTAAGATGTTGTGTTTCTCATTTTTGTGTTTGCTTACTATCATCATTTTTTTGTTTTCTTTCTGTTAATTTCCATCCCGTATTCTTTTTGCTTTTTGTCGTTTAGCTTGTTAATTATGAGTTGGAGGTCTTCCTCTTTTCTGCAAAGATTACCGTATCATCTGCATATCTGAGTATGTTATAGATTGTTCCATTGATTTTCATTCCAGGAGTTTGTTCTAATGCTTCTTTTATTAATAGCTCTGTATATAGGTTAAATAGTAAAGGGATAGTATGCATCCTTGTCTGACTCCTTTTTATTTGTATCTTCTCGGATTCCTCCTCTTTTATTCTTATGGTGGCGTATTCATTCCAGTATAAGTTACAGATTAAATTTTGCTCCAGTTCTGGTATTCCTGCCCACTTTAGTGTCTCCAATAGCTTTTGATGATTTATTCTGTGAATGCTTTTATAATCAATGAAGCATATGTGTAATTTCTTTCCCATTTTTTGGGCGTTTTATAAAGTATCCTTAATTGAAAGATGGCATCTCTGGTTCCTTTACCTTTTCTGAAGCCCAGTTGATTTTCTGATAATATTGATTCTGCTAATGGTGTGATTCTGTTCTTTATTACTTGTAGTAAGATTTTAGATGCATGCGATATCAAGCTTATAATTCTGTAGTCGTCGCAGTCTTGTGCTTTGTTTATCTTTGGGATTGGGACGAATATGCATTTTAAGAAATCCTCCGGTATGTCTCCTGGATTGCACTATTGTGGTCATATTCTTTGTTGTTGCTGAATGAAAAAAACTGACTGATTGATTGATTGATTGATTGATTGATTATTTGATTGATTGATTGATTGATTGATTGATTGATTGATTGATTGATTGATTGATTGATTGATTGATTGAGCGTTTTGATTGGTATTGGGCCTTACTAAGTTGTGCGATTGGTGAATTAGTTGGTAGATTGCACTGGCGCCGTGCGTCAACCGATGTTATTGTTCACCGCGACCCAGGTAGGTTAACTAACATAACGTGTCGAGCACTTCGCTGAAAGGTAGAGCTTTCCTGCAATGTTCCCTCTAAGCTGTGCAGATGTTGCATCTGCAGAATGAAAAAGTTAGCCTCTGGAAGCAGACATATTATTTTCACACATGAAACACTCTTGGGTGGCCAAATTTTTTTTTTTTTATCGTGTTACGTTTTATCCTGAACTCCAGGATAGGATCAAAAAATCATTCAGTTGCATAGATATTTACAGCATTGCTTTGCCTTGGTGCAAGGGAGTGGGAAATAAAATAATAATTATGCACTTCTAGTGTACCCTTTCTAATACCTGAGGGTATCAATCGATGGTACTTCAAATCCATCCGCAAAAGACCAGGTCATTTCAGAGATTAGTCAGAGGGAAACAGCAAGGCAGACTATGGAGGAAATGCTAGTTGGAAGAGATGTGTTTTAAGCCTAGATCTGAAAATGCTTAATTTTATTTTATTGGAAGATCTGACAACCAGAGGAAGAGTTCCAGATTTTTGGCCCAGAAAATAGAAAAAGCTCTCTTACCAATTCAGTATTGGGTCTAGGTACATTTAAAAATGAATTAGCAAACCTTGTTGAAGGACAATGTTTCGAATGGTTTAACATAGATTTTAAATATTGAGGTTGGCCAGATTGCAATATTTTAAAAACCAGGAGACCAGTTTTGAATACAATTCTCTGTTCTACAGACAGCCAGTGTACGGTAACTTTTGAAGAGCAGGTTTAATGTGATTTTTGTAATGACCCGCTTAATAGAATTCTGAATTTTATTAACTGAAATGTTGTCAAAGTTAAAGGAATGTATGCCTTCAAATTTATTTAATTTAATTGATGTACCAATAAGTTAAAACTCAAATTTTCAAGGGTTTAATGCAAGCTTATTACTAAACATCCAAGACCGAACGTTTTGTAGACAAATGGATAAATTTTCTAGTAATACCAAAGAGGTTTTATCATCAAAGGCAATTAATAACTGTGTATCATCAGCGTAGAAATGATGATCAGCAGATAAATGTGAAAGAGGTGATCCAAGGGGCATTATACAAAAAGTGAAAAGGAAAGGGCCTAAAAAATAGATCCCTGGGGAATGCAAAAATGTATCTTAACTGAATTTGACTGAACACCATTACAGTAAACAGTATGACTGCTATGTTGAAAGTAGGATTTGATACACTATAATGCAGTACCTGATACACCAAACCGATGCTCAAGTCTATGGAAAAGGATTTCATGATCTATTGTATCATAAACTGCAGACAATTCTAGTAAAATAAGTGCAGTTACCATGCCACTATCCATACCAGACAAAATATAATCATGAACAGCCAGGGGAACAGTTTCAATTGAGTGAAATTTTCAATATGAAAGATTGTTTAAGCAATAAAAGATTATACCATGAAAGTTGTACTGGTACAGTTATTTGATTAAGCACTATGCTTGGGAAAGCATGATCAGTAACTTGAAGGTTTCATTTAAGCCAGTGCTGTGTTACCGATGTGCTGTGGGACAGTAGGGTACTGCTAGAATTTTAAAGGGTGCCATAAAAATAAAGGAATTTAAAATGTTTGAAAAGGGCAACTAATAAATTATACTAACTACATTAAATGTGGGATAACCCTCCGGAGTGAGTGGTGGCCAATAAATTATTTATTGTCCAGTCTTGAACCCCACATAAATTTAATTTGTGCTTACTTACAGTCACAGGTCTTGCATTAAATAATTTCCTTGAATGTCATACACACAAATTTATATTTGTATGTGTGTATGCTGTTTTATAATGTTTCATAGCATTGAAAGGACAACTAGAGGGGGAAAAGACCAAAGGAAGACCATGAGAGATGCTACTTGACTGGATGATGGAAAATGACTATAAAGACTTAAAGGAGAAAGCTATGAACAGGAATGCATGGCGAAATTGGAATACAAAACCTGCCTAAGGGCAGAATACTAGGAATAAGCATTGAAAATGCAGCTCATGTGTCCCTTGAAAAAATATGAATTTCTCAATCCATAGTTTTACTTAATTTAATGCTAGGGGTGCAAGTTAATGTCAGTTTGCTCCTGGGGCCGACAAATGTTACCCAACGCCGGTTGAAGCTCAAATTCTGTGTACCGGTAATTGGCCTCCTCTCTTGCTCAATGACAATGTTCTGCACAGAAATTTTCATAATGGTGCATTTTGCACAAGGACAGAAAATTCTGCACACTGGTCACGAATCCTTAGAGGGAGCATTGCATTTTTTCAGGACGGTGGGCAGTGATAATGCACAGACTTCTTCTTATGAAATTCTAATCATAGTGAGTTTAGCCTGGTTGGCCATGTTTCTTATGAAATTGTGCCTTCTGTGTTTTAAAATGCTGGCCTATGTATTTGCACTTTTTCTATTTTAATGAGTGTCACCACTTCTGTCTTGTGATACTGTCTTGTACACTTTCACTGTCAACTTTAGAAGCATTTTATTCAATTCTCTAAGAACACACATCATATTGAATTTGCAGTTCCTCATTGTCACTCTTCTTTCTTGTTTTCCTGCTGTTTTTCTAAATTATTTGACTGATGTTGTTATTATGATTGATACTGTTCAATTTCATGACCTCAGAAACTGTGACATTTTTGGCCTGACAAATGCACTAACTATGAGATATTGGCATATTTAGGCTTGATTGTACCTAAGATAGCTCTTTATTTGCAATGTTCTTTGTACAGTATTTGCTTAAAATATCAATAAATTTTGACATTCATAAGACCTGATGAACACAGATTAAAGCAGATTAATGCAATGTATAAAATCTTGGAAATTCGTATATTATATACATGTGTGTGTGTTCGTTATCCTATTATTAGCTATTTCTATATTGCTTTAAGGAAATATTTATGTCCAGAGTTATGGCATAGTTTAAGTACCTTGATTGGATCTTTCATAGCAGTTCTAATGTCACTTCTGTGAGCTGCTTATCAACTCTTTATGTACGGTACTACTGAGGTTATTGTTAACTGGTGTATGATGCACTGTATTGGCTTCATTGCTGCTTTGCGGTAAGGTTTTTGCAGAGAAATTCCAGGTATTTGATTCTGATAAAATGGTTCTTAATACTACAGTATTCACATGGTTGTGTGTGGTCAAGGAGGTTTAATAGCAATTGCATTGCATATAACAGCATTGTACATTCTTTGTTTTGTAGCTGCTTTTAGTTGGTGTAGCTTCTCCAGACAATTATCATAGTATCTTAAGCAGTGGTATTGAGCAGATTTAATGTACTGTGCAGTATGCGATAGACATTGGCTGTGGGGGTTTAGCTTTTACATCCAATGATGCGCTTTGGAGGTTGCTATATTAAAATTATTCAAACATTTTGTTTATTTGGCTTCTAAAACTTTGGCTCTAAATGAATTTTATATATATATATATATATATATATATATATATATATATATATATATATATATATATATATATATATATGTGTGTGTTGATATACTAGCCTAGTCTTACATGCTTAGTCAAATTGGCTATATAGAGATATGTCTTATTGATTAATAATTATCTATATCCATATCAGTGATTGTGATTAATTATTGTTGATAATGGGGTGATTATTGTTGGTAATGGGTTGCTTCCATTGGAATCTTTGCTGGTGTTGCTGTCTGACAATATATTTTTCTTATGATTGTATATTATTTTATTTTTTTATTGTAGAAAAGCTTTATAATGTTATTAAATTAAGTTTGTATTATATGTCTGTGCATTCTTCTACCAAAACTAAACTTCTACCAAATTTAGTTTATTAAAAAATGTGGATATTGGTGATTTGCAACTGTAGATGTACAAAATTGGTTTATCCAATGTCTTCCAGGTATTAGTAGATAGTGATTAGTATTAGATGGCTTAGTTGCTAAAGTAATTGTATAATAATATTTCTACTACAAGATTTTGAAGTATCACTTGCTGACCGTTACTGTATACTTCAGAATTTCTCCCAGAGATTGCATCCTGAATAGTTATTGATATAAATTTGATTTGGCCATTTGTTTATTTTCCGTGACATAGATACATGTGCTATTTCTCGTGATGTATACTGACCAGCAACATTTTTGGCTTTAGTTTGTGAAAACCGTTGCATTATTGGCGACAAACTGTGTCAACAATGGGTTGTTTTTCTATGTTTTTAGGCTCGGCTCGCTACTGCTAGTGCTACAGTCGCACTGGCGGCCATTTTAAAAATGAGTTTTCTGCTGTTGAATTTAGAAGAGCACGCGGCTCTGGCTCATCGCAAGCTGTCGCTGGTTGCGGGAAAGACAACGAAGAAGCTGAAGAAGCTGCAGTCATCTCACCAATCGTCCACGCCTCCGCGTTCTCCGAGTTTCGACGTTCGGCACGTCAAATGAACAGAACTCTTTCCATCTCTCCTTCTTCTTCTTCTTTTTTATTCTGTTGCACAAGTGTATCTCTTTTATCACTAGAACAATTTGCGGCTTAGCCAGGGTTTTATGATTTTGAAGAATACGAATTGCAGCGAGATGGGAGAAGTATGATATCTCATCACAGAGGCAATACCTTGAAAGGCGGGTTGTATGATTTCTTACGTTGAGGTTGATATTGCTTTCCCACCTTTTTGCCTCATCGCTGTCTGTTCTAGAGTGAGAATTCTTAGCGGTTATGTGTTGTTATGCAAGTCGTTGTACATAATTATTATTTCTCGCTCGTAGCTGTTATGGCAGGCGATCGCGCTTTCTGCACAATTTCAGTGTGTGGTCAAATTACTTGTGTTAGTCGTAATAGTATATTGGCACTTTGTGTGGGATATAGAAGATAATGAAGATCTTTGTGCACCGTGGAACTGAACTTACAAGTGTAAATTGTCTACAGCATTAGAAAATGCTATTTTATGTCGTACCTTTGCCGCATGATGCGTCGATGGAGATGGGCATTTGCTGCAGCTGTTTTTACTGTTACAATTTCTTTATGTAATGAATTGTTTATTGTAAGTAACCAGTGCTGCATACATTTGGTACATATGCATTCTGGTTTGCAGCTGTGTTTTAACTTGTTAAGTGGCACACGATAGAAGTATGATTTGACGATTGTTAACCGCTAATTGCTATGCAGATGTTTTAATCAGATTTCTGCTGTATTTGCCCTTCTCTTTCGCATATGGTCATATTAAAGTCTGTGTCTAGTCTGGCATTTAGTCTTTCCGAAGCGAGTGTTGTTGCCTTTTTAGCAGCTGTCGTCATCGGTATGTTTTTCTGTCTTATTTCAGGCACTTAGCTTTCTTTGGGACCATTTTCACAAACACACACAATAACAGCTTCTGTCTTTATGAAAACGGTTCATCGGAATGAGCAGATCATTTAGAATTTCCAGGGACAGATCTTTCCACAAGACCAAAGCACCTTATGTATATTCACTTGGCATAATTTTACTTTTAATAACATAATTTTAGCAATTCATACAGCAGAAATTATTAAATTTTAACGATTTTTCAAATATTCGGAAGTTTCTCATGCTATCATGTTAGGCTGTGTTGGTGTTGCGTCCAATACTGACCAGAAGATATGTTTCCTGATAAGCAATTTCAGCCTTAAAGTACTGGGTGCACTGGTTGGACCTGAGGTTTTCCCAGTATTTTCTTTTCAAGAAACAGTTGGGCCAGGCCTGTTAAGAATAGTAAAAGGACCCGGGAGCGCGTTTTAAATGTGCAATTTTTGCATTAGAATTTTGAATGCAGATGATATTGACTTCAGTGGCGTAGCAATGGATTGTGCAGGCTGTGCAGTGCACAGGGTCCCCCGGTGGTCAGAGGGCCCCTGATAGCGAGTAGAGTTTTCTTACTTTCAAAATATTCAAAATATAATAAAAAATTTGACAAAACCTAAAAATACAAGTACCGGTACACATGACATGCACAGTGTACAGGCTCAAATGACTCTATGGGTTAATATTTAATAATATTTATTATACAATAGATGGGTGCAAAATACAGTTTGTAAATATCGCAAAAGCACAGCGTTTTTTGTTTGAAATCGAAGTGGGGTCCCGGGGACCCACTGCTGAAGCTCTGCACCAGGACCCCAAAAACCTTGCTGCACCACTGGGCCCCTCTACGTTCCTGGGGCCTGGAAAAAATCGTCCCTCCTCTCCATGACCCTGGTAGAGAGTACGGTAAGCGCCTCCATTCCACACCCGGCAACTCAAACATTGGGTTCGTCTTCGCCATATTTTGCAGTTTGTCTTAATTGGAGAAAACTTGAATTGTTGTGGTGTTTGTTGGTTGTTATTCAAGTGGTGCAGTTTCTACCTACAAAAGAGGTTAAACTGTGTTCTTAGTTGCTTTTACGGTATTTGGAGAAGAAAAATTGTTTTTTTAATTTTTAAGCTTCGGTGGTTTGAGCATATTTCACACACTTTCACTTCAAACAGACTTTGCACTGATCACTGATTTAAGTTTGAAGTATTTTAAAACCATACTGGACTCTGTTAGAATTATTAGAAATATTCAGTGCTTTTGATTAAATGATGTTAATATGAACTTGGTCATTTATTTGAACTATTGAGTAATTTGCCCATAGCGCTAAATGCTGAACAGAAGAAATTTTGTTTTGTAGAGCTTTGTAGCTATATATCCAGAGTGCATGGATAGCATTCTGGCAGTCATGTTAAAAAGGACTGACCCCCCCCCCCTCCTACCTCCACCCCAAGGACAAGGCCTGATCGCTCAAGGACAAGGGCTGACCCCAACAGCACAAGGACCACAAGGACTGATCCCAAGACTAAGGATCAAGGACCAACCTCTGTCAGATAGGAAAAAAAACAGAAAAAAAAAAAAAAATTAATTTCAATTCCAATAAAAAAATTATGTTACAATATAAAAACACCCTAAAAACATTATCTAGTCAACAGAAATGTTGCATTTCAAATACACGAGTGCTTCTAGTATAGCCGGTCAGTCATGTAGGCACGTTGAGGCATCATCTTTAAAAGACCACTTTGTGAGAAGATCGTTCGACTGGTTCCAATGCTGCAAAGGAACAAAGAATTTTGCTGACTAGTTTCAAGAGGATATGGAATTTGTCTAAGTTTGTCACAGCTATTAGAAAGAGTTCTTCTGGATCTCCAGCATTTACTACTTCCTGCTTTATCTATCAGTGTAAAGCATGTTGAAAATCTGTGACTTTGAGTTCAACTTAAAGTGCATCAAACAGAAAGGAATTTCAGTTATGCTGTTGGTTATATAAAGAGAGCAATGAATGGCATTTACAGTAGAGTAAAATCTTCAGCAAGTATGCAAATATAAATCGAATTACCTTAAAATATTTAACTAATTTGGTCCTTGCAAGGACTTTTCAGGGACTAAGTCGCATGGACCTGCCTGCAAGGACAAGGACTACACTCACAAAGACAGGGACTTCAAATTGGTCCTTAAGGACAAGAACCAGGACATGTATTGACAAAACTGGATTCTGGAAATAAAATTTGTCAATGCTTGGAGTGAAACCAAGCGCATTTAACGGTGTAAATGCAGGTAAAATGGGAAGCAGTTGAGTTTCAGGGTGGTCTGAGTTTGAAATCGTGACATAACGGTAGGAAATTTCATGGAATACTACTTATTACAATGGGAAAAAGCATGGCAAAAAGGTCATCACCACCACATTTTGACACTCAATGAGAAAAAAGGTTAAAAATGGTCATCACCACACAAAATAATAACCTTGTCATTGGGACCTGTCATTGATCTTGGGGGGTCAACAGTTTTTGACGTAATTATGGGGGGAGGTAAGTGAAAGTTGACAGTTGTTGACAAGGGAGGAGGGGGTCAAAAATTGCCCAAAATTTTTTGACATAATTAATGGACAGCCCCTTAATTCTCTTCAAATTTTGTGTATCACTGCACGTTAGGAAGGTCCTGGCTTTCCATATCAAGCCATGTGTTTCATTTACGATCAGAGACTGTTTAAATGTAATTGAACTATTATATTATTATAGTTCGTCAATAAGTCTCCACTGTGTCAATGTGTAAACGGCGGCATACATCTGTAGAGCGTATATAGAGTCTACACTGTAGACCTATTCAGTGTTTTATACAGGCCTGTTAGGAGGGGAGATTCCCACCCCAAAAAAAAAAACCCTCAAAATCCCCCCAAAAAAATCCCAGCACTCACACAAATTTTGCATTGAACTGTGTCTTTCCCCTCCAACCAAGTCGATCCCCTGAAAGCCTCAATTCCCCCCACCCCAAGGCCTGGAGTCTGGATAAAACACTGGACCTATTGTCGACGAAACGCAAGTCTTGCAAATCTGGATTTTGCAAATCTAAGATAAATTTCTTCGAGCCAGTGGCGGAAGATCCGGTGGGGTGGCAATAATCAAGCCAACCATTTGTTGTTTAAAACATTAAGTATAGGGCCAGGTTAATCTGACTCGAGCAGCGATGTCTTCGATGATTATTAACAGTTCTAATACCCAAGGTATCAATCGTATCAATTAACTAATTAGCGTAACAACTGCCGCATTGTTTTGAGCGATGGACGGTCCTAAGCTTTTTATAACGGGGCCCGAGAAGTCCGTTGTCATTTTGTCAACAATATTGGCTGCGGTTTCTTTGCCAAAAGATACTGTATAACACTCTGAAATGTATCCCCTGCGGGCTTCCGTAGTAGTTTTTATCTTAACCGGCTGTACGAGGCATGAGTCACGGAGCTTAGTGATAACAAAAACAGTGGGAATATTTTCGATGGAATAACACTTTTTAAAAGTCATTAAAATCCTCATCCGTCGTGAATGATTATGCATTATGTATGGCTCTATATAAAATTCAGTCTATTCCGCTTTAATTAGCGCATAGGATTCTGGGTTTTCACATTATTCTACCCAATGCTTAGGTCCTCAAAAGTGATCAACGTGTGAATCAGGTAAAGTCTCTGCAGTTTGCTTGCCTGCGTTTTTGTTTACCTGTATTATGCTCTCGGCCAGATCTCCCGTAATATACGAGACAGGCATACTGAGGTGAACCACCTGAGCGAGGGGGTTAGAGAATCTTTTGACAGAGGTGAATGATGGGCAGGTAGCCAGCGATTTGCGTTTCATCGTGAATTTATGTTGGTGAGAACGATCGAGGCGAATGGAAATACCTGTACAGGTATTACGCTAATTAGGACTGATTTTCAAATTAGGCGTCATGCGCTTGACTGATCAACGGGTGATTAGATAATGACCCATCGTTCGTTCGGAGGTAAGCGGCACTCTTTCGACTGTTACAGATTCGTTATCTAATTATTGAGGTGATGAAGTCGATATTTTGTTGGGTAATTTCGACGGATTGATTTTAATTTGAAATCTGTGGATTCTGATTGGCCAGTGGACATTCTGGGGGAGAATTTGGAAAATGCCCGGTGTGCCCTTCAAGGTAGAACCAGTGTTTTATCCAGACCCCAGGCCTTTGTGTGGGGGGGGATTGAGGCCTTGGGAGAGACTTGACTTTGCTGGAGGGGAAATACACAGTTTAATGCAAAATTTGTGTAAGTGCTGAGATTTGGGGAGGAATGTTGAGGCTGGGGGGGGGAATCTCTCCCAATAACAGGCCTGGCTAAATCACAGAACCATTCTATTGGGCAACAGATTCTCAGACCCGACTAGGGTCTGTTGTAAAGTTCAATGTTCCGCCCTTTTAAAATTTTAATGTATGTGCACTGGCGTAGACTTGGATTAAACAAGTGGGGAAGTGCCCCATACCTTCCCCTTCCCTATGGTAGGCTCTCAAAAAGTGGGGAAGGGATCGTGCCTAGAGGGCTAATAAACGTTTGCACCTGTGTGTTTGGGCCACCAAGGTTTGTCAAGAAAAACATTGACGACCTTCAGCTATTACCCATTTTATTGTATACTGGACTATTTATATAGCGCCGTAAGAATAGTATAACCAGAGGCATGCTATGACGCAGTCTTTAAAATGTTCTAATAATTATTACTAGAGAAATCTGAAGACAGCTGCATGTGCATGGTTGAAAGTAAGGCATAACATAATGGCATAGTCGGATAGGCCCCTAAGGAAGAAAACGGTGGTTTACCTGACCATTTTACCTTTGACCAATGTCCGGAAGCTGTCAGGGTCGTTCAGGTGTGACCCAAAGGCAGACAGCGGAAGGTCTTTATTAGATTTTAAACTTAGGCCTGTTTGGCCTATAACAAACCGGAAATTCGTGAATGGCTTGGAGGTGGTTTCAAAATCATCAATTAGGCCTGTAGGTCATAGGGAAGAATTGAGAGCTATATCAGTCATCGGAATGAAAAGCCCGAAAGGAAGGAAGGAAGGAAGGAAGGAAGGAAGGAGTGAGAGATTGCTATTATGCTGCACACTGTCATATTCTGCTAAAGTTTCATCGGCTAGAATTTTATTTTATTTATAGATGCTCGGTCAATTGACAGCATTTTAAAAGTTGGTGAAAAGAACGTGTAAGAGGGAAAATTCTCAATGATAAAGCCACTTGCCTTCAAGCTTTGTGTGACCGGCGCACTGGCGTAGCGTGCCAATGGCTAGTATGGCTTTAGCCAAGGGCGGCACCAGGGTTTAATCTAGGCCACTTCCGGGGGGAAATTTCCCTTGCCCCCGGAAATTTCAAATTCCCTCCAGAGACCAGAAATGTTGGCATATATACTACATCAACTAACAGCAGTCCCTAGAAGAATGCCCCCTGCTTTGTCAGTTTCCCCCAGCTTTGTCAGTTCCCCCCGGAGTCCAGGAGTCTATATTAAACACTGGGCGGCACACATAAAGGGGTGGCAAATTTTCAGAGCGGTGACCTTTTTTGCTTGTCAGATGATTTTCAGTGAAGGCGGGAATTTTTTAGAAGGAGCGGCAAATTTTAAATATAAAATTTTTTTGAAGACACCATAGATCCGCCTCTGATATGAATGCATTTGGGGCGGCGGATTAGCAATGAGCCAGAGGCGGCAAAGGTCCATGCTACGCCAGTGGACCGGTGCATGTTGTCTGTCCTTATATTTTGTGTGCATTTGTCTGCTTTGGTAATTGGTAGTTCTCTTTGTAGAGCTTAAACCAGGGTTATTTCTAGGATTCTCAATTTAGGTGTGTCAGTATGTTCTGGGGGTCAACTGCCAAAAAAGTCTGATAAGCAAAAAAAGCAATCTCTGGCTCAAATGGTGGGGGGAGTGTTGGTCTCAGATAAGGGGGGGTGTTAGGTGGTGTAAAAATATCCCTGGCTTAAACTATGAAATCGCCAGATTTAGGCCCATTATAGCCAACCAGAAATTTGACACGGGCTCAGTAACCAGGCGGAAGGAGATTTTATTGATCAGGCAGTCGCATGTCTGCCAGAAGCCCAGCACGAAGTGGAAGTTAAACGGGTCCTTATAATGTACCAAGTTTCGCTGTGCTCTGATATGCTAGCGGCGATAGACAGTGAAGCTGTAGTAACTGTCTGCCAAGAAGGGTCGCTATATAATAAATACCTGACAAAGCAGTCACATGCAATTACCAAAACACGTACAGCAACCGGATGGTCAAAGGAACAGAGGACAGGGCAGAAAAGGTCCATCCATATAGTACGTAAGCGCTGAGGGAGAAGGCGGTTGGATTTAGGAGAGTTTGCGTACCGGTATGTACGGTCACTACGGTGTGCAAATTGGAGGAGGGGTGAAAATATGTCTTGCTTTTGCAGAGTACTGTTATGGATGAGCCCCACTAGTGGATTGAGGATGAGATAAAGCACTGGAAAAGAGTTAATTTGTAAGAATTAAACAAATACAAGCACTATAGAAATTAGGTTGGTTAAGTAAGTAGCCTAAGTAAAAGTAAAATCTCGTTAATTTCTAAAGTGCTTTCAAAAGATGCACTGAAGTAGCTCCTTATTCCTATGCGCTTACAGCAGTGTTACAGCAGTGTTTCCCAAACTGTGGGTTGTGACCCAAAAGTTGGTCGCAGTGTTCAGTCTAATGGGTCGCAGTGTAGCGCTAAATTAGATTCAAAAGTGTCATTTCTGAATCAATACCACAATGTCACAAGCCTTGAAAGTTGCAAGTAGGCTTAGGTTTTAAGAAATCTATGTGTCTGCCATCCTCCGTACACGGTTTATTTTAAAATGATTAGTGTCTTATCCAATTTTAGTTTACAATAAGTTTGGAGGGTCGTGAAATGTTACTGTACAAAGGCAACAAAACTGCTGAAGTGGTTGCAGTTCCAAAATTTTAAGAAACCCTGGCCTTTGGGGGCAGAAGATGGCAGAGTGGGTTAGGTGCTGGAGCGTCAGGCTGACGGAGCGGGTTCAAGCCCCGTCAGTGCCCCTAGTGGCTTTCACACAGGCAGTAATGCCTCCTAAGCCACTTTAAATCATGCTAAGTTATGATACTTTTAAAAATTAATTATATTACGCAATAACGCATCATCATCGTTATCATTTTGCTCTGAAACTCAAATAACAATAGGTTCAATAGGGAATTCTCGATTTTGGAGGGACGAGAAACCTGGCCTTAAGCGATTTTGCTGTACTCATACTGTACTCATAGGATTTTTAAGATGCGTAATAAAGGTATGTCCCCGACAAAACTTTAAAAAGATAATTTTAAGAAATTTCAATATCTATTTGTCTTATTTGGCAAACATATGGATAAATCTTTCTAATATATTTTCATTCGAATTGAGCAAGAGCTTTTGTTTTGCCATTTATTCAAAGCTCATAAAATTATTTTCAACTAACGTTCGCCAGATGGCGTAATGCATTTTTGATATTACATGCTATTATTTGGGTCGCGGCACGTTACAAAACCGCTTAGCTAGTGGGCCGCGGTTCTAAAATGTTTGGGAAACCCCTGGGTTACAGCACTTAACTTGTCTATCTTTGTCTAGTATTGGGGTATTGAACCTGTGACATTATTTGAGATCTTAACATACTACCCTAATCAGAGTGGGTTACGTGCTGGAGCGTCAGGCTGACGGAGCAGGTTCAAGCCCCGTTAGTGCCCCTAGTGGCTTTCACACAGGCAGTGATGCCTTCTAAGCCACTTTAAATCATGCTAAGTAATCAGCCGTCGAGGGAGTTAGATTAAACCAGCCCTATACTACTTTAAATTTTAATTGCCTGAAATTTTGGCATTTACATTAACTAACAGCAAGTTATTGTGTTTAGCAGAATTCCTGTTGGCCTTTGTCAGCCCCCGAGTCCAGAGTCTAGATTAAACACTGCCCTATACTCAGTGGCGGCTCCACCAGTGCCGGATTCCAGGGGGCCCGTGCCCCTATTAGTGCCAAACCCCCAGTGGCCCCCAGTTGGGACCCTATACTTAATGATTACATTAAACAACAAATAGTTGGCCCCCATGATTTGACAGTTGTTGCCCCCAACGGCCCCCCCACTTGCCAAATCCTAGAGCCGCCTTTTACTATAATAATCAAAAAATGGAAGTTGCAGGGAAAAACAGGATTAGAGAGATTTTCTGGAAAAAAGTTATTGTGTTTGTGCTTAATTCTGTTGATGTTTATGATGCAGTAAACATTATTAAGAATTCAGAAGTAATAGAAAGAACAGAACTGCCACTTTAAACCTACATACAGTGCCGGATTAAGCACCGTGGAGGCCCATAGGCAGTCAAACTTTTAGGGGCTGTCCATTAATTACGTCAACAATTTAGGGGGGGCAGGGGTTTGAAAAAGTTTGACAGTTGTTGACAGGGGAAGGGGGTCAAGAGAAGTTGACGTCAGCAATTTCACCTTTTACAAATAATCAAAAAATAGGAAATTTCATGAAATACTACTTATTACAATGGAAAAAATCATGACAAAAAAGGTCATCACCACCACATTTTGACACTGATGAGAAAAAGGTTAAAAATTGTCATCACTGCCCTGTTGGTTAAAAAATAATAATCTTGTTATTGGGACCTGTCATTGATCTTGGGGTAAAAAGTTGTTGATGTCTTAATGGGGTTAAGTGAAATTTATTGACAGTTGTTGACAAGGGGGAGGTGGTAAAAAATTGCCCAAAAAATTGTTGACATAATTAATGGACAGCCCCTCGATCTGGGCCCTGGGGGCAGGCCCCTAATGACTACTAGAACGCTAGTGCCCAGTCGCTTTGAATCGTTTAAGAATAAGTACAGTAAGTAAAAATTTCTTTCGTCACTGTCTTGTGGGGCCCCTAAAAGTCGCTGGGCCCATAGGCAGCTGCCTACTCTGCCTAATGGGTTATCCGGCACTGCCTACATAGTACATATTATACACAAGAGTAAATAGGATTTTCCACTTGGAACAGGCAAAAGTAATAATATTACTGGTACTTAGTATTCAAATGTATGACTCTAATACAACTGAGCTGCCAGTTCTAGGTTCTCTCATCACACTGGTGATGCCTGTTGGTTAATGAATGGATTCTTAAGTGAAAGGTACTTGAGTACCTTGAGTATTTGTTGTTCAGTGTCTTAAGCCGGACTGAACCAGTTATGAATTAAACTAAGATCCACTGATGTGTTATGCCAAGATTTATTTATCTTGACAAGTGTGTAGGAGAATGGAATGTTAGGCATCTGCTCACTTTGGCAATAATAATAATAGGTATTTATTAATTATGCAGTAAGAAAATGAAGAATGCACTGACTTGGACATGTACAACGTATGGAAAATAACCGGAATCCAAAACAGGCGATGGACTGGTTGCCAGAAAACAGCAAAAGAAAGAGATGGCAGCAGTGTTTAATCTAGACTCCTGGACTCCGGGGGAAAACTGAAAAAACCGGGGGGAATTATGCTAGGGGCCGCTGTTAGTCCATGTAGTATTCCAAAATTTCCGGGGGGAATTTGAAATTTCTGGGGAAGGGCAATTTTCCCCCCGGAAACGGCCTAGATTAAACGCTGGAGGGAAGACCGATGATAACATGGAAGAAAACAGTAGAACAAGATCTCTGATGAACATGGGTCTGTCATGGGGGCAAGACCCAAAATTTGGCCAACGACCGACGTAGATGGAGAACATTCGGCGTTGCCCAATGTGCTTGCAGCACGAGGACGGACTAAGTACTATCTAAGTACTTTTATAGCACCAGTCCTAATACTCAAAGGACATCAATCGATGATACTCCAAGCCATCCGTAAAGACCAGGTAATTCCAGAGATCAGTCAGAGGGAAAACAGCGAGACAAAGACTATGGAGGAAATAATGCTAATAGGAAGAGATGTGTTTTAAGGTTAGGCCTGAAAATGTTCAAAATACTCAATTTTTTGCAAGATCCCACACAGAGTTTCATGTTTTGTGGTCAGAAATAGAGAAAGCTCTCTTAACTTAACCATTATCAATATTGGTTCTGGATAAATTTAACAATGAATCAGCAAATCTTGTTGAATGATATTGCTTCCGGTGTTTCGAATGATTTAACATAGATTTTAAATATTGAGGCTGGTCAGAATGCAGTGTTTCTTAAAACCAGGAGACCAGTCTTGAATATAATTCTCTGTTCTACCGGGAACCAGCATAAATTTTGAAGAACAGGTTTAATATGATCTTGCTTAGGAGTTTTAGTAATGGCTTGAGCAAATTCAAGCATGGCTTCTGTTTCATAATCTTCCCATCACTTCCAAGAATGGAATATTGAGCAAGAATGTCAATCAAAATTATTATTACTCAAGTTATTCAAATTATGGAATTTTAGGACCTCAGCCATATTATTTGCAAACAAAGAAAAGACAACTGAGAAACAGACAAGATGTTGCTGACCTGTCTCTTAATAAATACACAATATTAACTTGGCAACACAACCATCATTGTCAGGCAGAAGCTGATGAATTCAAGTGATTTTTCAGTTTATTTACTTAACAAAACAAATCAATAAAGTCAGTTGAATCAATCTGGTAAATCTTTTCAGAAGGAAATGGGTCATGGTTTCCATCTGGTCATTGTTTATTGGCAATAAATTTGCAGCAAATGTTGTTTATCATTTAGCAATGCAAAACAAGTCTTAGAAATCTCAAAGTCTTCATCCATGTGCCTGCTATTTAGTATTTAAAACGATTGCACGCTTTTTTGTCAAATTAAATCATGATAATAATGAGCTATTAGAAATTTGACTTATGCACAGTTGTATTATCGCCAAAGGTCAGACATGTATTATAAGGTTTAATTTTTCCTCAATGAAAAGAATGAAAAGAATTAATATCCTTATATTTTTCAGGCATTTTGAAGAAATTTTCAACTTGTTCTGAAAAGAAATCTATTTAAGATCTCTTAGCTGACTGCTCGAATCTCGTTTGTGATGTTTTCGTAATTGCAGCAGATTTGTTGTTGAATTTAGCAATAACAAAATTTAGATTTGCATTAACCACATGCCAGATTTATATAAACAATTGGTTTTCAGGGTTTTGATTTGCTTTTTGTATTTATAATTACGGACTGCCTTTATAATGTTAATTTTTAATTTCTGTATTTTCAGCTAGATTAAAAATCTGATTCGAATTAGATGTGAATTTAAAACTCTTTGTCAGCAATGTCACTTACCCTGCACAAAGTTGCCGTTCTTTCGGACGAAGATGACAGTCACTTGTTCACATTTATTCTTGATCATCCTCAGAAGCTGTTGGAGACAAAGAGTGTCGAGAGCACTGAGGTTCACTATGCGGGGCATTCCTGGTCGCTCGTGTGCATGCGAAAAGACGAGCAGTTTCTTGGGATTTTCTTGAAATGGCGTTATTCCGACGGAAACAGCGCGAACGTCTCTTTCGACGAAATGCAAATACGTCCTCACGCTGGTTCACTGTCGTGACTACAGGGGAAACAAGAATTTCATGACGTCGCAGAAGTTCACGACCGCTCAGCCTCTGCTTGGGAAGAGCAAGTTCATTCCGTTTGATGAACTCTTAGAGCAGGAGAGCGGTTACCTCGACGACGTCGGAAAGAACGTCGTCATAGAGCTTGGATTTAACTATTGCAGCACGAGATTTGAGCAGCTGGTCGATGTTTCGCCAACCAATCGGGTAAGAAAAAATGCAAGCGGCGTCTACTTTGACACGACCACCTTTGTTCTCGCAAACCATCGCTGGTACCTGCGATTTTATACGACCAAGGTCAATTCGAACGGTCTTCCAGCCGTGTATCTCTACCTGTCGGGCAAGGCCAAGGGTGTTTCCATGGAACTGCATTTCACGCTCTGTCTTTGTAACGAGTCCACTGAAATTCTTGCCTATAACTTTGGAGAGAGTGCAAAGTTTGACGGTTTTGGAAAGACGCTACAGGAAGCCGCTTCCAAACGCAAGTAAAATGACCGAAGCCTTGGCCAGCGTCGAAATTACCTCAATTATGGTTTATAAGTGTGCTAACGTTCGATTATTTCAACAGCCCGCTGCGTTCTCGTCGCGTTTTCAGCGCAAGGACCACTTCGGCTCATACAACGGAACGTACGGCAGTGCCGGTTCATCGCTGTCATCGGTCGAGACCTTTCAAGATCACGAGGGAAATTTCTGGAAATTAGATCTTGTGCGAGACGCAAAGACTCTTACAGTTATCATTGACAAGGGTGTGCATCATTTTCCCAACAACAAGACAAAGATCATATGTTTTTCTATGGTCCTGCTCTCCCTTGATCAACAGAAGGGCTCTGATATCAACATGAATGGATATCCTATTGTCGGATGCTTCTCAAATTTTACTGATGATCGAGGTTACCTGACAACATTTCCTTTGCTTTTATCAAAGGTTTGATCTCACTGTTGACTTTTCATGCACAATCATGACACTTTATCGAATATATTTGCAGATCTGAATACTCATACATGTTTAAGACATGGTATATGATTGCAAATATGTTCGTTTGATTTAACTGTATCATTGACTATCGAGATTTCTATCCAGGTCAGCAGACACTTTTCTAAATGCTAATGTTTTTTACAGCCAAGTGCTCAACCTGATGCCAAAACGACCAGAAATCTTGATAGCTGTCCATTTTTGGCCAGGAATTTGTGCTCCTGTTTACCGCCCCCTGAAAACATCCAGCTGGTTGTTTTCTTTGTGTGGTTTACTTGCTCTAGTTATTTAACTAGTTTCTGTTAACAGTGCTTTCTTGTCATAGGAGAATGAAGAGAATGATCTGTTTTATGATCTGCAATTTTATGCTTTTATGAAACAGTCAATCCAGCTTGGTTTTATAGTTTATCAATACTGCCTTGATTCTTTCACAGGCATATAAATTTTTATGCTTGAAAAGTGCTTAAATAAAATTCTAGCATATGCTGTGGAAATTCTCTGTCTACAGTACTGGGCTCTGATACTGTGTTGAGTCTGTTGACTCTGCTTGTTACAGTTGGAAGATCATGGAAGTCCGTATCTGACTGACTCTGGGGATATTCACATTCGAATAAACTTTCTGTCATCGCAGACCACATCCCTGGTTGTGAGATCTGGACCAAGATTTGATTACCAACTCAATCATCTTTTATTGGCAAGGTTTGGAACTGACTGCAGCTAGACTGAAATCAACTGCTCTAAAAACTTTTAGATTTTTTTATTTTCATCTTCTGCTTTCTTTAATGAGGAAGCAACAGTCAGCCAACCAATAGTGAAGTAATATAAATTAATGATGAATTAATTAATTAATTTGTTTTATGGCTGGGTAATTTATTAATTAATAGTATAAGTTGTCTTCTTTTTCAAACAATTTGAAACATGGCAAACTGTGGCTTTAAAAATATTAACTTTTTAATCTCAAAATCAATTTAGCTGCTTGACTGGCAACACTTGAGACGAGCCTTGGTAGTAAGTTTAGATATTGCAGTCAAAAGCGAAGAAACAAAATGTTATTAGTTTAAAAGTTGAAGATGGTTGATTTGCAAATTAGATTCTTCATAGCACCATTAGGACCAACAAATTTTGTTATTTTGTAAACGTCTGCTCAAATCACTGTCACTTTTGATTTCTGGCAGACAAGAACTGCAAGAGAACCATCGTAGTTTACTGGAGATGCGAGAAATGTCGGCCTCGCAAGCTTCGCTTTCTCTGTTGGATGATGGATTAGTATCCGATGGCAGCTTTTCCAGTGGACAGATGATGCCGGGGAAAATCCTAACTCCACTGAGCAAATCTTTAGACAGCTTGGACGTATGTGGTTCTCTTTCTAATAATGTGACGTGAATGCTTTCATTGTATTAGTGTTATAATAATAATATAATATAACAAGGTTTAAAGTGGTTCACTAGGGACTGCCCTATGTGAGAACCACTGTTGTTCCCGTCCAATCTAATATCCTAAACTACTGAGGTTTATTTTGAACTCGTTTACAGTTGTAACTGTTACTATCCTCATCCAGTTCATTCCATTGTTGAAAATGTTCTGTGTACAAATCAGTTGCATTTGCTTGAATTGTCATGGAGTTCTCTGAAGTTAAATTGTTTCTTGAACACAAGAATGTCATAAGTTACGAAAGTATTAATGCAAGAAGCTAAGTTTTTAAAAGTGAAATGTTTTGATGTTCCATTTTACATGTTTTAACCCCATGGCTATGAAGTGTGAAGTTTACTGATTACTAGAACCAGTGTTTTATCTAGACTCCAGGCCTTTTGGGAGGGTCATTGCTGGGATTTTATTTGGGGGGACGGGAAGAATCTCCCCTTATAGGCCTGGATAAAAGTACTGACTAGTACTAACAATTTCATTGTCTAATCCTGTTGTTGATGCATTATTGCTGTAATGTGATGTAATAATTTACATTTTTGCTGTAATGTGATGTAATAATTTACATGTTGTAATGTGATGTAGTGTCTTGTAGACTGTGTCAGTGCTAGTGAATGCAGCTTATTTTCAGGCACTGAAACTTTAAATTAAGTCTATCCACAGATGGAACTCAAATCTATGAACTTTGGAACTATAAGCCGGAATGTCCATCAACTAATGCCAAATGCATTACTATAATGGAGTTATAGAAGCTCAATAATAATAATAATAATAATAATAATAATAATAAGCCACCTCACTGGCCATTACATTAATTATTGTTAAATCTAATTAATTAATTAATATTAATTATTATAGTATTATTATTTTAAGCTGGTTTTGCTTTGCCAATTCTTTTGTGGTAAAATTGGCCATCATATGCACATATCGTTCACAATGATTGCACGAAAGCATGAAAAGCATTAGGCAGAAAAACATTAGAGTTGAAAAAAGACATTTACTGATTTGTTTCTTCAAGGCCTTTTCAACTGGTGATATGGCTCCGAGCCTCGAGGAAGATTACCACAGATTTTTCTTCTCCGATCTTCTCCGTTGTTTTGTCGAGACAAACAGCCGGTCGCAAATGGCAGACGCGTGGATCACCTCAAGAAAAGAGGTTTTGAGTGCAACGCGGGAAGAAGCGTTAGCGGAGACGTCCGTCCTAGTTAACGACGTGTCCATTCTAAGCGCTGGTGCTAGAATTGGAGCGGGCGACACACGCAAGCAAAGCGAGACTATTCGGAACATCGTTAAATATTTACAGGTTTCTTGCTGTTGATGCATATTTTGCTACGTCATAGACATGATATGTTGAGTCTTTGCCAGAACTGCTGAATTGCATTTTAAAGCCCTGTTGGATATCACGAATGATTTGGTTACACCTTTTGCTAGTGCATGCAAGCACTGGTAGAAAGTGCAGGAGGCTTGTGATGCAGTTTAACGGTTTCACTGGAGTACAGTATCAACCTATTGAACCAAGATCCTGTGTAACTTCAGGGTACTGTAATTGCATTTCTCGTGACTTCATCACAAGTCACTTGATTAAACGTTTCATTGGTCTGATTTTGGTCATCTTTCCCTCCGAGGCTGTTACCGCTGTGCCTTTACGTGTTCCACCAATCAACGTCATCTTCTCCTTCTTTCATGTACTGAAGTTGAGATGATGACTTGAATTTCCTTTCTCTGGCAATATCTATCCTGAGTTTTTAACTGACTTCTAACAGCTGTAATCCTCTCCACTCCTCATAATCTGCCCATCTTCGTTTTGGTTGCCCTCTTTGTCATGTTCCACAGAGCGGAAACATTTTTGGTTTTACTGAAATTGTTTCACTTTCCAGTGGTTTATCTATGCATTTGGTGATGACAAGAGATCTGAAATGTCTTATTTACATTATAAGGCAATCCCCTATTTTTACTTCTCCATAATTTTGAAGTTCTTTACTCTCCCAACATTTTTTCACAGGAGCATTTTCTCAGGCAGCGCATTGTATGAACATTGCTGCTTTTGAATTGTGGTGCATATTAACTCATTGCTTCCACTTTCTAATATTTTACTCAAGGTTCTACTTAAAAAGAAAGTTAACAATAATTTCCTCCAAAATAAGAAACCTGTTTTGATTTTTGAAGCAAAGACTGCCACTGAGAATATCAGAAATTGTTGAACTAGGATCACTTGGTACAGGAACCGTCACAATCAATCGATTTGATGCAGACATCATTTTGTTCAGCCCAGGTAAGTGGTATTTTATCCGGACATATCTCTGACTTGATAACATAGCCAACATGTTACTGTTTGTGATCATTGATTTAATTGAGATTTTTTAGGTTTGTTTTGTCTATTAAATTCTTGACAGCATTTTTGATTATTCAATCATTTGAATTATATGCATCATTACCATAATTAATACAAATACAATAAATCATGTATAGTTGCCAAAATGTCAGAAGACAAAATATTTTTTCAGACATCAGCAAATCAAATTCTATTTTGATATACAATAAGCAATGCATAAATTAGGATATATAATGGTAACATTAGTGGTAATCAAGATGAGACTTTTATGAGCTTTTTACTGCAATGTCAGTGAGTGAAAAAGAGTTTCTAAAATGCAGTCTCTTTCAAAAAGCTTGGCATGCACAGTTTTTGTTATGCTCCTTCATGCAGGGCCTTTTTAATGTGCAGTGGTACACAAAATGTGCAGTGATAAATTGAAAATGTGCAGGGTTAAAATTACATTTTCTATGCTTTGTGCAATGATAAATTTCTTTGGACGACTTTCTTATGCTTGATTTTCATGCGGATGGTCACATATTTTCTGAGTTTAGTACAGTGATAAATTTCCTTAAGACAGGCTCTGTCTTCATGCCTTTATTTATGTTGACAATAATAACAGCCTATCCTTTAATTGAAAAGTCAGAGCAGGCTATGCCCACTGCAACAATGCTATGGAAAAATTCTCAGAATTGGATGGGTGGAAAATATCAGCAATGAGGAACTATATAAGAAAATCCAGCCAAAGGAAACCTTGATGCAAAACATGATACAGTGGAAACTGCGTCTCTTTGGACATATTTGTCATATGAAAGATGACAGAAAGATCAAGACTATAATGCTGGTAATAATGGATGGTTCCAACAAGAAAGGAAGGCCACACAGGGAATGGTGTGATGACATTGGTGATTGGTGTGGAAAATGTCTGCAAGAACTATGTCATATAGCTATGAATGCTGTAATTTGTTGATTTTCCACGGCCATTGTTTTCCAGATGTGCCTACTGATTGCCAGTCTCTGTGGATGCCAGCACTCCTGCACTGCTTCATGACGTGCATCATGCAAGGCAGCAACAACCAGGACCCTTTCTATCCGCTTCCGAGGTGCGGCGACTTTTCCACGACTCCTTTTGCCCTTCAGTTCTCCTGCGATGGAATTGACGTCGACATCTCGGTGGCGTACGACTGGGAGAGTGAAGGAGCCGGGTCGTACAACGCCATCTATGAAGCCAGCTGCAAGTCAATGGTCAAAACAGACAGACTGTGGTGGGTGATGTTTTCTATCACTTTTCATGAAACAGTGGTCATTAAGGATCATCTAATCTTCATTTGCAGCTGAGTACTGACTCTCCAAAGGGGCGGGAAGTTAGCAGAGTGGTAACAACGTTGGGCGATAGAGCAGAAGGTCGGGGTTCGACTCCCGCAGGATCCCTAAGGTAGACTCAGTCTTCATTCGCCAGATGGCAGTGGCAACTGAGTAGCGGATTAACCTGCAGAGTAAACAGGCGCTTTGCATGAGAACACAGGCTCTGTATCATGTAATCTACACCAGTCACCTGGCTGAGGACCTTGAAACAGAAATCAGCATCGCCCTAGTAGCCTTGGGAGCTCGGGAAGGACCTTACTTTGCTTACTATTTGCTGTTGGAATTTTTTCAAATAACAGTGTTATTTGATTTATGATGTGCCATTTTAGTGATTTATATGTGTCGGTGGAATTTACGATTTATTGCTGTTGCCCACAGACTTCAATCAATATCGTTTTATACATTTTTATGAGAGTTGGTTGGTTAGCTATTAACTAATATGGTTGGAATTGAGCTTATTTGTGATTTCCTTTGTTCTTTCAGGCATGGCATGGCTTGTTCACGGTTAAAAAAGAAATTTCTATGTGACCAGCCAAATGAGGTTAGTTTTCTATTGGTAACCATTAGGTACAATATTTTAGAATATTATAAGATTTTGAACTCTTAGCATTTCCTGTCGGCAAGGTACCAGCTGACTGTCATTGATCTTGTCCAGATTTACATCCACATGGGTAGATTCTCTTTTTCTGAGCTAAATTTCTATGGCCAGGTGCTCAGCATCAATCAACCCTACCTATGGGTCTGGCGATCTTCTGTACATTTGACGTGGTGCTGTGCAAGGTGCCAGTTTGTATGTGGCATCAGAGCGGAAGTACCGGTAGTACAAAGTTCTTGAGTGCAAAGAGACCAAAGTCTGAAGGACTCTTTGTGCATCAAGAGGCAAACTGGCAGCTCAGCAGAAAACCTATCTTGTCCTTGTCACATCTGTGCATCTGTGTCTCCGTTAATAAGTAAAATTTCTTAGCAATACAAAATAATTTATGATCCAGTCAGCACGCATTTTTATCATTGAAATATGTTTGACAGTATATGACAATGATTGGGTGCTCAACCTTCTCTTTCCTATAATTAATGAAAAATTATGCCTCCAGCTTTGGACTCTTGAAAGAGTACCGGGTAAAAAAATTTATTGTCGTCATCGTCATATCTGCCCTCTGCCAGCTAATTGCCGCAATAGTTAGATAGCAAATATTTCCAATCTTTTCACTTGTCTTTCAGCTTCTGCAATGTTGATTTGTCTGGACAGATATGTGGTGGCAGGTTGATGATGATGATGCTATTTTGTATTTCTTTTAACATTTCATAGGAATTTCTTTCTGCTTTGAATCAGGATTATCTATTTACTGCACAGATAAAAGAGATTATTAAAATAATAAAACATTGGCGTGATGGCATCACTTGGAGGAAAACCGAATATCGACCAAACAGCTATCTTCTGTCGTTGTTGGTTGTGAAGGCATATGAAGAAGCCAGATCGTAAGTTTTTTTGTAAGAATTTCTTTATGTTGTTAGAACCATTTGCAATTACCGGTATGATTTGCTTCCTATTGTGTGTTGAACACAATGTGCATTGTGTGAGTAGCTGTGATGCCGCGGAATGTCTTTAGAATCCCGATGTACTGTACAGTACGTCTTTGATGGTAGGGCATTTTCTTCGGTGGTTGTGCATAAATCATTGAACTGCAAAGCGCCACCGGTATTTTTTGTAGCTTGGATGCAAAACGTATCATTCAGAAGATAGCATCTTATATCTTGGCAGCAGAATTAAGGTAATCAATTTGAATTCATTATTAATCACAATCAAATCTAATTAACAATCAATAGAATTGTGTACTGTACATAGTTTAGCGAAGAGCTACAGACATCGGTGTAACACCAGATAAGTTGTTGTGGAGCCTGTAAACTGTAAGACTGCTCTTCACCTTAAAGGATTGTTTTATCCTCCTATAACATTTCCGCTGTCCGTCAACTAAGGTTTAACTAAGGTCTCTATTTGGCAATGTCTGTTGATTTGGAATGTGTGTCTGTCAAAGACAAAGCTCTGCCATCGTGACAGGCACGCACGCACCGAAGCCGCAGGCTTCAACCTTCCTTGCCCCTTCCTTCTGAATCCCCTTGGCCGCCTTGCCCCATGACCCCTTATACCCTCGCCCCCTTTCCTCCCTTGCCACCTTGCCCCAGCTCTTCCCACCGTTTCGCTCTATCCCTTCCTCTTTAAACCTCTTTCCCATACCCTCACCCCTTTTAACCCTTCTCTTTTCCTCTTTCCCCCTTCTTCTCCTGTCCAGGGACGTCATTTGGAGGGCAGGGGGGCATTTGCCCCCCCTGATTTTGAGGAAACAAATTTTTTTCTTGTGTTATTTAGTATTTAGTTTTTTTACATGCCCTAAAGGAGCGCCTGATATGATGTATATGATGTGGAGTAGTCTAGTCTGAAAAGTAACTTTATAAATGGCTGTGAGCAAAAAAAGGTCGTCAACTTTTTCGCAAACTTGCAACTTGCCAGGTCAAAAGTGTTTTGCCCCTGAAAAACAGTGAAATGACGTCTCTGCTCCTGTCAGAGTTTATTGGCCAGAACCAGTTTTTGCACATGGACAAGCAGGTGTTGCATCCATGAAAATTTAAAAGTAGGGGTGAAGCCTTCCCTTGGGGCTGTAAGCTTCGTTCGGGGACACAGCCCCTGTGGGGTAAAGCCCTCTTTTTGAGTCGTGGACCCTAACCGGAGCCATAGGCTCCTTTCAGGGGTGCAGCCCCATGTGGAGCTAGTCCACTATTTGGGCTGTAGGCCTCAGGTGGAGAATATGCATGGACAATTGTATGCTACCCAGTGGCAGTTCCAGGAATTTTTGTTTGGGGGTGGAAAAATTTATAGGAAGTTGGTGGGGGATGCAAAGTTAAGAAAAAAAGAGATGAGAGATAAACATTTTAAAATCTTATGAAAAATTATGAAAAATATGTTGACAAGCAAAAAATAACTCCGGTTGGGGATACATCCCCAGTCATCAACATGCTGGAACCGCCACTGATGTTACCCTAAGCAGATGTCATAGCCATGACAATTTAAAAGACTCATTAACTCTCTTGCGGCGAATGAGGTTGATTTTGACCCCATAAGGCTAAGCATTTAAGTAATAATCTTGACATCTGGTGATGGTTGCTCTTTGATTTGGATTGTTATCCCCATTGTCAAATTCAAGAGGTCAGTCCAATACTGTTGTTGCTGTTTTATCTTAGCTTGTCTTGGAACACCTTTTACCTACCGGAGAAATACCCGGTCGAGTTCGATCCTCCGTCGCCTTTGATTCGAGATCCAACGAATCCTGCAGTCAACGTGGCAGACTCGCTGCCGTACTGGGGTCAGCTGAGGACCGAGTTCTCAGTCTGGGTTCGCTCTCTTGGTATCACGGTGAGTCCGCTGGGCAGCTGACTAGGACGGAAGGTGCGATTTGAGCACCACCCAGCAGACACGGACGACGCCGACTCTGGAGTCAACGTATGAGAGGAGACAGCGCTATCACCGCCATAAGTCGCACCAACAGTTGAAAGTATTGGTTCTTGAGGACCTGGAATTTCTTATGCTCTCTGAGTTTCACTTCGGAGGAGTCAACGAGTCCCAAAACTGATGGTTGATGATAAGGCATTTTGTGCTGGCTGCCATAAGAAATTTCAAGCACATGGTCGGATTCAATATTTGAAGGCTGGCATGAAAATGACAGATTTTCCACATAATTTCTTTGATTTTTCTTGCAGGTTTTTCTATGGTCTTTTTGTTGCTAACACTCAGAGCTACCAGGTCAGAATGCACGAGCTCTACATGTAGTTGAAAACGTATAAGGGTTGGCCAACTGATTTGTTTGTTTGACCCTTTTGTGACCAGTTGTTTTGGTCATAAATTAATGCTAGAGTCCGAGAATTTTCATTACTTGTTAAGTTAATTTCAAATCAATCATGCATATCGCATGCTGTTCATAATTATGTGTGCTTACTTTAAAAGACTAAGGATTGTTTGACTTAATTGTGAAGCAACGTAAACAATTCCATGTAGTTAAAGGACTTTACATCAACATTCTGCTAGTTAAGTGAATTCGATATGTGCATTTTTGCATCTATGCTCGCTGTATATTGTGTATAAGAGTATGCACGCAGGTTTTGCAGCATTGATGTTGATGTAGTTAATGTTCCTGATTCAACTTATTCAGATATAATCAGAGAAGTTGTGGTCGTCACTCGTCAGTCACATAAGTCACTGTGGATGTCATAGATTTTCATATTTAGTGTACATGTGCTCTGAGTCAAAGTATTATATAGATTAATCTTTTAAACTTTGCATTTAATGCTTGCAAAGGTTATTTAAAATGTTTGCCTTGTTGGTTTATAATATATATAACAAGTTTGCAAATGCATTTGTGACTATGACAATGATGTGACTGAAAAAACTTTCATTATGCCTGAGAACATTCACGTGTTAATTTAGGAACTCATAATTAGGCTGATGGGTGAACATTTTATGAAAATAGCAATTGCCACAAATTTGGTGTATTTGTGGTATTTAAGTGTTTTAATCATTGAAACTATAGTTATTCGGGGCTGTCCATAAATGACATCATGCGAATTTGGCATTTTTTACTCCCTCCTCTCGTCACACTCGTCACAAAAGTCAGACCCCCTTCAAATATATGATGTCAAAACGCGTTACCCCACCCCATCTTTCCAATATAAAAATTAATGTTTAAAATCACTTATTTCTCGAATTAAGCAGATATTCATTTGAAAATATTCATTCAGTGGGCGTAGCAATATACTCGGGGCCCTTGGCGAAAAATGGGCAGGGGCCCTTTCTGCTATTTTAGCGATCTCTTACATGGGCGTCAGCAGAAATTTTTCAAATGGGTGCAAGACAGGGTCTTGTGACAAAAGACATTTTTAAAAATTCCAGGGGGTGCAAAACAGGGTCTTGTGTCAAAGAAACAAGTAATTTTACTTTTTTGCATGACTTAACAATTTTCCAGGGGGAATTGCACCCCCTCCAGACGCCCATGATCTCTTATCAAACGTAAATTCCAGGTGCGGTGATGCGGTCTTGCACACTGACTGAACCCTATTAGAGGGTCGGGTGGCTCGGATCGGCGCCGTCGTCTCATGGATAGCATCAGTGGCGGCTCCAGGATTTGACAAGTGGGGGCCGTTGGGGTGGCAACTTCTAATCATGGGGGCAAACATTTGCTGTTAGGTATGTAGTATTAAGTATAGGGTCCCAAAAGGGGGCCAGGAACTCAATAGGGCACGGGCCCTCCCGCCCCCCTGTGGAGCCGCCACTGGATAGCATGATGCATCATTGAAATCGTAGCCTATAACAAGGTTTAAAGTGGCTTAGTAGGGACTGCCCTGTGTGAGAGAACCACTGTTGCCGTGACTATATCCACTACGTTTATTTTATCTGATGATACTTTGTTGTATTTTCATTTGGCGAACTTTTTATCGTTGTTTGCCGAGCACAGAGTTTGTGTCAGGCCATGAGGACACATACATGTTCAGTATTTAGAGGGTACAACAGTGGTTCTCACACAGGGCAGTCCCTACTGGACCACTTTAAACCTTGTTATATTATATATTATATTATAACATAGTCAATGGTCACGTGTGACGAGTCAGTACATTATGGCATGATGGTTCCAAATATTTAAAATTTTCAAATAGCAAGAAAAAACAGTTTTAGTAAACATTTCTGAAGAAATATTTCTGCTAATAGATTGCTTGCCGAAAGAAGTGTTTGTTGTATGAGTTTAGCCTTTTTATGAGTATTATGGGAAATATTTAGTTATCGTTGTTAAATGCGTCGAAAACAGAACTGTTATTTAATAAAAACAACGTCTGACATTATCAAACCTACCTTTTCGTTTTTTTTTGGTATGGGCGGAGACGAGCGGCCAGTGTTTAATCTAGACTCCTGGACTCCGGGGGGGGGGGGCGAAACTGAAAAGGCCGGGGGGAGAAAACTGACAAATCCGGGGGAATTCTGCTAGGGACCGCTGTTAGTCCATGTAGTATTCCAAAATTTCCGGAGGGAAAAGGGCAATTTCCCCCCGGAAACGGCCTAGATTAAACACTGCGAGCGGCGTAACTGAAAGTTGTGTTAGTAGTCCGTAAACACTGAAAGAAATTCCGTAGAAAGGATAAGGGTCAGGGTTATGGTCAGGGTTAACTCTAACATTAACGACTAACCCTAAACCCTACCGAAACACTAACCCTAACCCATACTGATACGCACTGATCGCGCACTGATACATTACGGGTAGCGTAGTGATACCTCTCTGGCTTGACCTGGCTCTTATTCGGATTGGATTTGGTGGGCCATTGCCTGATGCCCTGGGCATTATGACAGTGGCGCCTTAGAAGTTTTTGATTGATTATTCTTCACTCAGGCCTGAGGAGAGGGGGTGCAGCCGGTACATTGTACCGGGGCCCATCGGGTTTTCAGGGGCCCAGATCCGGTGACAAGGTTTTTTTGCTTGTCAGGATGTTTTTTAGAATTTATAACGTTTTTTGTTTGTCAGGCTGTTTTTGGAGAGTTGATAACGTTTTTTTGCTTGTCAGGTTTTTCGGAGACTTGATAAATTTTCCTTAAGGGCCCGCAAATTTGTATGTTCCGGGGCCCGGAATTTCTCTCGGCGGTCCTGTCTTCACTGCGGACCCCCAGATGGTACGAAGATTTTCTAACGACAATTTATTGCCGTTCGGTGATAGGCCTATTTGCATCAATTTTAGGCTATATAGGCCTAACACAATGTTCTATATAAGAAAAAGATTTAATCAATGTGGATGAAAAGAATAATGACGAGCAAAATAGATGATAATTAATTCGTTCGTTCGTTTCGCAAGTTCATTTAGAAACGTTTCCTTAATTAACGAGACTTAATTAGCAAAACTCTATTGTGCCGCTTGCCAATCACATTTCCGTAAAGGAAATGGAGAAACAAAGACGTCCATGATAAATAATTAAATAAATAAAGCATACGAAGAACTGTTCTCAACTCTGTAGTTTTCTCCGTCAGTCTCTCATCGATATTTTTATCTTGCGTGTTCCTTGTCAGGTGAGATGATTTTAGATACAGGCCTACGTCGATCCCCAGTGCCATCCTAATCAGTGGCGCAGTCAGGATTGCGGAATGCGGGAGGCAAATCGTCATTTTCGAGTGAAAAAGTATCCGACGCACAAAAAGGTCTTGCCTTGCCCTTCGACCTTTCATGTATTCTCCTCGAACATAGGCTACTACTGCTTCCACCCCCAAATAACCAGTGGTGGCGCCACATGGGAGGTCTGGGGCCGTGCCCCCTATCGAATGCCTGTCCCCTGTTGAGACCCTTTACTTACTACAACATACTTAGCAACATTAAATAGTTGGTCCCCATGATTAGAAGTTGCCCCCCCCCTAAACGGCCCCCACTTGCCAAATCCTGAAGCCGCCACTGCAAAAGACTCGATGGTTTTGGGCAAATCTTACGATCAGACCCATGCAGTCTGAATAGGGGGCCGGTGCTCCCCCGTTCCCTCCCTCCACGGCTACGCCAAAGAATCATGATCCTATTTCAATGATTCGCCAGTTCATTCATACTATGACAGAAAACCAGACACTTACCCTCACAACGCCTCAGTTAACTATATCCTTAAACACATTGAGATCAGTGGCGTAGCCAAGGAGGTTTTGGGGGTTAAACCCCCTCCCTTGACTGGCCAACCAAAAAAATCTGTTGTTGCGCATTAGGCTATTATTCTGTGGGTGGAGGACACCAAAATCGAGTTTAAGGTAGCAAAAAAGGCAGGGGCGGTCAGCGCACTCATATAACTAACTTAGCCAACGAAAATAATAGTACGTGACGACCTTTTTTGCTTGTCAGGATTTTCGAAGTCAGGAATGGTTGGTCGTAAACCCACCCACCCACCCATTAGTAAAATCCTGGCTACGCCACTGATTGAGATAATAACTCAGCTTAAAATGTCTTCCTTATAATTAATAAAATAATGTCTAAATAAATAGTATGTGCGTGCGCGCGCGCGCGCGTCCGTGCGCTTAGTGGCTCTATAAAGGCCGATTGACTTGGGAGTGAGAGAAGGGCGAGGGGAGGGAGTCGATCGAGGGCGAGCGTTCCATCAGTCGGTGCCACTGGGCAACTGGCTTACGAGCATTGGTCAGCATCTCCGTCCAGTGGTCACGACCCACTCCAAATACCTGCTGACCGACGGCGCAAGTTCCGATCACTTCGCTGTTGTCGTACCTGGAAATACAGAAAACACAGCATGCATGATGCATAGGGCTTGCACACGTACACGTACAACAAACAGAGACATGGTTTAATCTAGGCCGTTTCCGGGGGGAATTGCCCTTCCCCCGAAAATTTCAAATTCCCCCGGAAATTTTGGCATACTACATCAACTAACAGCAGCCCTCTAGCAGAATTCCCCCCGGCTTTGTCAGTTTCCCCCCTCCCGAAGTCCATGAGTCTAGATTAAACACTGGACAGAGAGACAGACAGAAAGACAGACAAGGTTATTTCTAGGATTATAAATTGGGGGGGGGGACTGCCGGTAAATTCTGGGGTACCCTGCCAAAAAAGTCTGACAGCAAAAAAGGTAATCCCATAGCTGAGATGGGAGGTATTGAGGGGTGTCGGTCTCAAATGGGGGGTTGGAGTGTTAGGGGGTGTAAAAATATCCCTGCAGACAGACAAGTGTTTCTTGGCGAGTTTTTATTCTCGTAAGAGACTATTTTACCAGAAAATACTGACCCTCCCCCTAATTGCAGAAACCTGACTACGCCGCTGTATCGAGCTATCACTATAGTATCATAAAGAGATCGCTGACTCGTCTTGAGAGATGACGCGTATAATCAGATGGACGTCTTCAATGGTGTCGTATGGTACGTCGAAAACCATCGCCTCGTTGTAGGTGAGGTTGGTAGACGCAGGCTTTGCCGATGTCTTCTTCTTCTTGATGTGTTTGCCACGACACATCAGCGTTGCCTTCACGCTCGTCGCTGGCAGAGAAAAAAGATCAACAGACATCCACAGGAGATAGCATTCGGCTTAATTAATAATTATGCAGCAAGAAAAGAAAGCTTATTATCGTAATAACTATTAACAGAATTGTGTGGTCTGATATAGGTCTACTGCTGGATCAGTGTTTTATACAGGCCTTATAGGAGGGGAGATTCCCACCAAGCCTCAAAATCCCCCCAAATCTCAGCAAAAAATTTTGTTGCATTGAACTGTGAATCTTCCCCTCCAGCCAAGTCAATTTCGCCTCCCCCAAAGCCCTGGAGTCTGGATAAAACACTGTGCTGGTTGCTGCTACAACAACAACAACAACAACTACTACTACTACTACTACTACTACTACTACTACTACTACTACTACTACTACTACTACTACTACTACTACTACTACTGCTGCTGCTGCTGCTGCTGATACTACTACTACTACTACTACTAGGCTACTACTACTACTACTATTATTATTATTATTATTATTATTATTATTATTATTATTATTATTATTATTATTATTATTATTATTATTTATTATTATTATTATTAGCAGAGTTTAGAGTGTTTCTGTAGTACCCCAGGGCTTTTTTCAGTGGGAACGCATGGGAACGGCGTTCCCACACCTTTTTTGCCAGATTGTATATATAATTATGGATACGTAATAATGCGTTTGGGAACGTACAGGTACAGCGTTCGCACACCCGTTTTTGTTGAAGAGTAAAAAAAAGGATGAGTTCCCAAACCTTTTTTCCTAGAAAAAAAACCCTGGTAGTACCTGGTCATTGTGAGAACTACTATGTTTCACTCATTCATTCATTCACATTATGGTCTTGTTGTGTAATGTCATTCTTTGTCCTCTTGTCTTCTAGTAGGTTTGTTCCTGTATTCTTCTTTGTCTTCTTGTCTTTGCATCAACAAATGACAGCAAAACTTTTCAGCACGCAATGCCATAATTATATTATGTTCGATACTTTAATTGTTCGAATATTTAGAAACTATCTAGTGACCAGGGACGTAGCCAGGAATTTTATTTCGGGAGATATAATGTGATTTGGGGGATATAAATCTTTAAAACCTTTGAAAGTCTTAAAAAACGCATTAAAATTTTTAAGCTAGTCTGATTTTGGGGTATACAGTATATACCGATATACCCCCCCGTCGCTACGCCCCTGCGAGTGACAGGTTAACAGCGGAGAGAAGAGGAGTAGAGAACTGACCGATCGTTCCCTTCAGCGTCGCTGGTCCGAGATTCTTT